>JANAVB010041816.1:4663763-5131263 GCA_029216955.1 Iris pallida | reverse complement strand
AACTTTACATACTGCTATAACAATAAACTGTGATTTTCCAACCATGTTAAATACTGATCCTTGGGGTAGCAAGTTAAAACTTTATATGTTGTATTACTTTCAGTCTCTACCATATTTAGGACAGTTTTCGTATCTCTTACATGTTAAATAACGGGTTAAGGGAAAACTGTTAGTAGTGTACGTGATCATGACCCCCTTCTCCGTATGTATTTACTCCGCACGGTAACATTCTATATGTAACTTTGCCGTATGTTCTGATCTCGCGTTTGTGTATGGATATACACAGATGTCGTTTGTGCACGTATGTGCATGCCAAAAAAAACTTGATATGTGCCGCTGTACATCCTATTCCCCTATTGACCGATTCACCTACATGCTACGGTTTTAAACTTTTAAACTATATGTTGCCATTTCTAAAAAGAACCAATTAAACCATGATATGCCATGATTCCAGTTTATCATATTTCTGTTCATGCTTCATATATTTAGTTTGCTAGAATCAGTACTTGCTCTCGTCCTGACAGGATAACGTTGTAGGTATTCCTACTGAGGAGGATTTGCTCTGTGACTCATATTATGGAGTTACTACCGAAGATCAGGCTTTGTCTTACGAGGATGTACATGCAGAAAAACTCGTCTAGTTTGTGTAGTTGCGCGGGATATTTAGAGTAGTCATGTATTAGACTACGTATTTTGTACCTGGACCTGTATCCAGTTTTACATTTTGGACTTGTACTTGGACTTACTATTATATGAGATAACTTTTGTGTTTGGAGCATTTATGACTCTTTATTACTTATAGAACTGTTAGCACATTTAGTCTTATCTTGTTATCTTTAGAACAGCTTACTGTACTTTATCTCAAGCGTAGGCTGGACATGACTCGGCCCGGCCCAACAATTTGGGTAGCGGATCGTGACACAATATCTCTGAGACAGTGCCTCCTCGCTTAGTCTTGTCTATACTTTAGTTTTGACAGCGCGACCGTGCCTCACATTTCGAGGTCGTGTCCATCAACTCAACGTAAATTCACCCAACTTGCCCTACGGCCCTTCTCGACTTAACTCGCAACAGCTCAAGTCTAACTCATGCAACTCTATGCCAACGACTTAACACTCTATGCCACATCTCGTGCCGAAGCACGCAGCCTTCGTTGTAGCCAAATCTTAGGCCCAGACATTGTGTCTTCTAACTGCATACACATTCAACTCAACTCAGTCCAAATACACACACGCGGATTGCCGCCCGTGCCGACACATCTATATAAATGGTCACTGGTATTAACTAGCCATCGTGGACATAGCCTGGCAATCGGGACCTTTGCACCACAGGTAGCGATCCCCGATGCAAGTCCCCGAACTACCGGTTGCCTATTATCCAGCTCGGCTATACCGTGTTTCTTCCTAGGCCGAGTCGGTCCCGTGGCCCCGGGTTGCCACTCGAAGAAACATCGCCCTTGTCGACAAGTTGTCCATGACCGCGCACCTACACTAACTTCTAGACTTAACGTAACTGCATGGTCTCATCATCATTATTTAGTTCATTTGCTTTACTTCTTCCACTTTTCATACTTCTTTTGCAGAGCCCAAACCAGGGTTGCCTCGGCGACTGAACCACAGTTCCGACATATTTTCTTTCGGCAACTAACCATCGCTTAGACTTAACATTCTTTGAACTCCGGAAACGGCTACTGCATAGCCTTCCCACTTAACTTGAACATAACGTGTTCCTTAAGTATCGACAGACTGTGGCTAACTTTCCACTGAACCAACTGTGGCTCGTGCCTTAAACCAACTCGTGTTCTACGCAATGCTATCGCCCAAGTCATACCTCATATGACGGGCCTTGGGATCGTAGGACTATTTAACTTGACAACCGCAGAAAAAGCGGGACAACACTTGGAATGACTCAGGTCGACCGGCATAACTTTGCCTAACTTACTCAAGCCTACAACTTAACCCGAGGGACAAGAAAGGTTATGTCAAGCCTTGCATTACGGAAGCGTGCAATGCTTTATCGGAAGCGTGCAATGCTTTATCGAGCATTTACGCGGGCGACGCCTATGACTTAGGCTAATTCATAGTTTGTGTCGAATACCAACTTTCCTTCTCCCAAGCCACGGGACGAAGGATCGAGTGTCATTTTCAAAGTACGTCGTGCACCAACTTTAAGTCGACCGTTGGACCTTTCCATATTCTAACTCAATTTGACCCGTCGAAATTATTCTCTTAGCTATGTAGATTCGTCTCTTTTATTATCAAGCCTACTTGTGCAAGTTGAAAATATGCGATTTATTATATGAAGGCTAAGATGAGGCAAGTTTATCGAAACTACCCTACCTGAGCAAGCGGTCGCCTTGACCGAGCAATGTCTCCGAGCAAGCCGTTGCAAGGCTAAGTCCGAACGCCGTCGACATTTCGATTCCTCCGACTGACTGAGCGGGACGGGGCACTACATACAGGTGCCAGGAGCATTCGGTTTCCCCGATCAGTGACTAATTGTTTGCTTGTCAAAACTGGAAAAGGATTAAGGTAATAATCCTAATTATATAAGTTCATATAGTACCTGATGGCCTCCTGTTGTATGCCTTGCTGGTCAATAATAGGCTTCCCATCTTGATCAACAAGTCGGCTAATATGATTCCGATGTTGCCTAGTTTTTATGATATCATGGAAGAACTTAGTGCATCGATCTCCTTCTTTAAGCCAACTACACTTGGCTCTTTGAGCCAAGTGAATTTTTTCCATCATCCTGAGCTTTCAGACCCTGTTAACAAACACCTTCTCTTTAGCCGCCATTTCTGAGTTTAAGGGATCATCCTACAACTCCAGCTGAACCGCCTGCAATTCCTTTACCAGGTCAGCCAACCTCTTAATAGGTCGGGTACGACACCACCCCTTAAGCGCTGCTTTGACCCCCTTCAATCGTGAGACCAGTTTGAATTGATGGTAGCCGTTCACTTCCGCCCTTAGTCCCGATGCCACCGCCTCCTTGTAACCTTCCATGAGAGGCCATTGGTTATTTTATCGGAACGGGTACCACTTCTTCGTCCTCATTTGAAGTAGACTGACTTTAATAGGTGAGTGATCGCTTGTCCCCGTAGCCAGCCCTTTTGCTACCACATAAGGAAATTTGTCGAACCAAGCATTGTTTCCCAAAGCGCGATCTAATTGACAAGCCACCCGTCCTGTCATTGCTTTGTTCGTCCATGATCAAATATGCCCCGTTCTGTCAACACACTTCATCCCCGCTTTCGTCAAGCACATCTGGAAGTGTCTTAATATAGCCTCTGGCACAACACGCCTCCTATCTTTTCGTTTTGATGCAGTAGCGCATTTAAATCTCCCAATACCAGAAGTGGCATATTATATGTAAACTCTGTCCCAATGCTGAGAGATATTATTTCCTGGCATAGCCTCTCCCTTTGCCGCCTATCATTGTGGCCATAGACAGCTCCCAGGATGAACTGAAGTACACCCTTATTCTTGAACACCACCGCAACCATCTGATTTGTCATGTGGATGACCTGCCCTTTCCAGCTATCACTATCCCATCTAACCCATATTCTAGCCATTGAGCACAAACTAAGATTATGAGATTGCTCGCAGCGACTAGGGGTTCTCTTATTTAGCATGGGTGCTGATTTTGTTTTTGTCGTACATTCATTTCTTCGAAGGACACCACAGACCTCCTTCCATCTCCCAAGCGAACACCCCCCTCTCTCTCTCTCTCTCTCTCTCTCTCTCTCTCTCTCTCTCTCTCTCTATATATATATATATATATATATATATATATATATATATAGGTTTCTCATAATGTATATATATATAGGTTTCTCATAATGTCACAAATGGCACTGCAAACACTTTCTACCATCTCTTTACTAGTAGTTGCGAACCAAGGCCATAACAAGTCCTAGCAATTCACACCACAAACCCAAAATTACCGAACCGAAATCAAGAATCATTTATACGAGCATGTTGATTTAACTCGTATATATGAATCGATGCCGGCTTAATAATAACAATTGTTTCAGTATGCAAAGGATACATATGCATCTATTATTATGAATGAGTTAATAAATACGTATTGTATGATATAGAAAGTATACAAATATAATGGGTTTGAATAAATATTACTTCAATTGGATTTAGGAAGAAATCGATAAAATCTTTTTTTTATTATAAGAAAGAAAAGAAAAGAATGTTCATTTCTAAATGCATGAATGTGGTATTATTATTATTATGTGTAGGAATCTTGAGCTTTCTAGTTCCTACTATTGTTGTGTTGTTGAGTCAGTGAACTGGTCTTGGACACAAACAAAAGAAAATAAGTACGGAACGTGTATCTTAATGAGAAGAACATGGTTGGGAAGTAGCAACCTTCAATCGAAGCCCCATGTCACATTCATTGAACTAGTCAGCTTACATTGAGATATTTAATTTTAGCATCTCACATATACATGAATATTAAAATTTGGATCTCAAAATTGATCGATATTAAAATTTGGATCTCGAAAACAGTGATTTTGAAATTCAAATTTTAGCATCGGTCAATTTTGGAACCCAAATTTTAATATACATATATATGTGAGGCCCTAAAACTAAATAACTCATATGACGTTCCCATCATTACATTAATATTTGGCACATTCTATTAACTAACAAGGGAGGGCTCGAAGATCTGATATAAGAGCATGTTTTCATTTTAGTCCCTCAGTTTCAACCAAGTTAGGACTTGTTTGGTAAACATGTTTTGCTAGAAAATGTGGACCATTGAATTAGGACCAAATTTATTGTTCAATAAACACTGAATTTGGAGTTGGAGTTTGGATTTGGAACAATCATGATAACCCCACATTCTGTCTTTCATTGCTCTCCTCTAATCCACCGTTTACTAAATCCTCTTTTGCTGAAAGGATGTGGGATAAAAATAGATTTATAAACGATTTTAATAACAATTAATGAGGGATTGGAACACACTTGTTGAGTGTACAATTTTTAGCGATAGAAAGGCATAACCACAAAGAAAAAAAGAGGGGAAGAAACAAGTGTCCTACAAATTTACATTTTTTTTAATAGTGAGTGTTTGCCATCAAAAATGCGACAAAGTTTTGTTGATTAATACTTTGGTATTTCAATTACAAACAGAACAGTATACAATGTACGACTTAGACGTAGTCCTAGGAGTACACTTTTATTTTTATCTGGAAACTGTATCGGTGGAGCGAGTGGTAATGCGTTGACTCCGTTGACGATCTAACGACGATCTTGAATTCTCTGAAGGTCTGGGTTGCTCTGGATGCCGGAGCGTTTGGAGGAGAAGTAGACATTACCTGTCTCTTCTCGTCTCTGCAGGTAGATATGATGATCTATCTGTCTGTCTGTCTGTGTGTCCGTCTGGATGAAGGAATGATCCCTCTATTTATAGACAGCAGACTGGTCTGCTCATGCGCGCATATGTAGTATGTGCCTGTACGTCGGAACGCTACGTGGATGATGTTGTGGGGCGCATGGACGATGTGCCCTGAGTTGAAGCTGAATCTTGTTTGAACTGTACTGTTGGACTGCGGTGGAGCTGACACGTGGCAGTCGCGAAGATTCAGCCGTTACTGAGATCTTGGGTGGTTAGCACCCATTCGTAGGCAGAACTGAGTCAAATGACATGTGGCGCACGTGTGCATGGCTCAAAGATCTCGAATTTGGTGGAGGGTGATCTGTCAGGATGCGCCTAGGATCTGGCGCATGGGACGACTTGGTCTATGATTTTCAGAGGTCACAGACAAGTCTGGGCACATGGCTTCTGAGGCGCATGTAGTGCTTCGAGTACATGGCTGTGGAGGCACATGCAGGAACTTAGCTTCTGTCTTTTGGGATCAGGAGTAAGTTGGGAGCGCATGGCTTTTGAGGCGCATGCAAACTTCTGGGCGCATGGCTGTGGAGGCGCATGCAAGTGATCGATCAACCACGTGGCAAGGACAGCTGTAGCTGACAAAATGTAATGATGAAGATGACGTTGATGGCTCTTCGTTTTCTATAAAAAGTTGCCAACTGTTCAGTCTTCGGGAAGCGTGCTGCCAACTCTGTCACATAACTTTAAATGCTTGATGGGTGACGAGGTAAAGTGGGCGCATCAGTTTGTTCCTCACTAGGCGCACGGGTCTATGTCCCATTGGACGCATCGGTACGGAGCGCATGGTACTGACGGCGCATCTGCCGCCTGGCGCATCCTTATTGACCCGTCTGTTGAGTTCTTCGAGGCGTTAATGGCTGTTTTAACTTGGCTAAATACGAAGAAGCAGATTCATTATCATTAATGCAAATTCATTACACAGAATATGAGGAGACTGCCAGTTGGCACATGGGCGAGGGTTGTTCTGGCCTATAAATAGCTTTGTGAAGAGTTTTGTTTCTCATATCACTTAGCTTTCCTTCATGGAGACAAACTCGATCGGTCTCCTGCCACGGCGAGTTGACAATGAACTCCTTTCGAGGACGAAGATGTGCCAAGTTGGTTTATTCATCATCAGCCCTGTTTTCGTACAAGCATGTGAAAGTGCCTGTTGCATCCAAATATCGGGATCGTCGTATCCTGACACAGGCTGAAGGTGTCTGTTGCATCCAAAGATCGGGTCGGTCGTGTCCCGATTTTTGTTATGCTGGAAGAGCCGCAGGTCGGGCTATCGTGTCCCGATTTGGTTAGGCTAGAAGAGCCACTCCTGCTCTGACGAGGAAGTGATTCGCTCTGACTATGCACGGGGATGCGCATACGCTGAGATGTTGGAATGATGCGCCTGGCTGTAGCACTTGAGTGATGCGCCTGGCTGTACATTGAAATGATGCGCCTGACTGTAGCTTTTAGGATTTTCTTTCTCTTTTATAAAAGAATTCTCCTTTGTAAAAGACATGTAAGAGACTTTCATATGAAATAAAAGCCCTATTTTTATGTCTCTACTTCTTTGCTCTTTTCTGTTGTACCAAGTATTTTGTTCCTTACGCATGTTGATTTCTGGCGTATGAGAGTTAGGGCGCATAGTAGTTCCAACCTTAGATGCGCCTGAAATTCCATACTTCTACAGTGAGATGTGTTGGGGTTTCTAACTAGGCTTTGGAAATTTTAGTCCCACATTGGAAAACCACAAATATGTATATCCCAATATATAGCTATGTTTTGTATTGATATATGCACATGGGATGTGGTGATCCATGTGGGATGATTTTCTTAGAGAGATTAAGTTTAAAACTCAAAGGAACAATATTTGTTTTGGTTACTCACTTTGGGAATTCTTAGGAGCTACTCGGGCTCGAACGAAGGACGCAAAATAGCGCTTTGATGACATATTTCGCACGAACGCAACGATCTGTAGTGTCAACACATAGGACTCTGAGACCCAAATTTCGTAGGATTTAGTCGGACAGCATGTATGCGCACATGTGCACACGTGCGCACATAGCTGCTGGTTTACTCTATAAATAGAGCCCCTCCTTCTCATTTTTATGTTGTTGAAAAAACAGAGAAGTGTGAGAACCACCAGTAGCCAAAGAGTCCTATGCGACCGAGCAGCTCTATCCGCCAGCAGCAGTTCTATGTGCCATAGTGAGCACTCTTCGAGTGTTTGAGTTTCCAAGTCTTCCCAAAGGTGACATAGAGCGTTCCAGAAGTTTTCTTGTTAATTTGCAGGTTTATAGGAGCAGATCGTCGTATATGACGAATCTTGCTTTGTGTCACGCCTCAGTACCGAAATACGGAGACGGACTAGGCCAGCTACTCCATATGAGATATATAAACGTCATACGACGATCGTGGCTGTCAAGAGACAAGGGGGTGCATGCTACAATCAAGTCTCCTATGGTCTCACAGAGCATCTATGTCTCAAATCAATCAAAACAAGAAGCAGTAAATAACGATCATATAAGACAAAGCAGTAAGGCGTCCCCGACGCTTCATCAAAATGATTCATGAGTCTAGCTATACAAATTGATCAGCTAGTACCGAGAGTCAATAGTACATAACTATAGTCAGCTGCAGTCTGATTTAATTATAATTATGTAAAGGAAACTAATGTCCAGAATAGCCGACTAAACAAGTGCCGGTGGCTAAATGCCAAGTACAAAATAGGAGATATCACAGCGGAGAAGAAGAAACCCACTCATGGTTCCTGGCGCCCATACTCCTGGTGTGTACCATTGTTCGGGTAGAAGGCTGGATCCTCTGGCGCTGCTACGAGATCTGGCCAAACAAAACCAGCGGGGTCAGGCCCCGAATAGCAAGTACCACAAGGGAGCACAAAAGAGTGAGATAAACCCAAACGTAATAATAATAAGACCTGATTCACGAGTTATAGGCTTATACCATATCATCGAGACAATACGACACCCTTACAACCAAACAAGGACAAACGGTGCCAATATCATGCCGAGATAAGATATATCCTATAACCATGGGTAGGTGAAGGGCTTCTGATTTGCGACTTCGGTCCATAGCCTATCACAGCACAATAGCCCAACCCAACAACCAAACAAGGACATGGGTTGGACCATGCACCACGATAGTCCATGTTCCTCAGTTGCGAACAAAAGAAAATATATCACAAACAAATCAGCTTACAAGCGGCCAATCAATCCTACGGCTTTCTATGATTTGCCTGGGTTATCCCAGTAATGCATATATAGGAATCCTCAGTTCGTGTCAACCCAGCAGGGCTAGCCAAACCATATAATATACACATACACAAAAATCAAAAATTTACATATTTCAAAAATGGGGAGTGACATCTCTACCCTCCTTAGAAAAATTTCGTCCTCGGAATTTCGATAAGGCTAGTTGAGCGCGCTCTCAGATCACGAAATACACTTAGAACATATAGTAAGCACAATTATCAAACAACACATGGCACATGAACAGATTACGAAAGAAAGAACAATTAAGTAAAAGCACAAACAATAATCATACCCTAGAAGGAAAGTGATCGGAGACATACGAATAAAATATGCCTCCCAAGTCAGTTAGGTAGGAATTCGTCCTCGAGGTCCTACACTGACTCCCAAAGTGGATAAGGGTCAACGCTTGAGATAAGTCGGTACCAATGACTAAATCAAGAACGAGACTCTGCCCAGGACGTACTCTCGTAATCAAGACACATGATGAATATCACGTATCACATGATACGAGAGCAGATGAGTGAGATGAGAAAGTCGCCTTCACTCTTCGAATATAGAACTCAAGAAATTATGAATACTCAAAACTTACCCACAATCTGACCGCCTTCGGCCAACCTCTGCTCTAATATTCTAAATTCTACATACCTCTGCCCCTGCTGGACTCTCTGCTGCTGCCTTCCCTGGCCCTGCTGTTGTGGCCTCTGCTGTCCAACCTGATACGGTCCTACCTGATGTTGCGCTTGTCGGTACATCTGAGCTTGTGTCAGTAATGGACGCTGGGCTAGTGGCCTCATTGCTAGTGCTGGCCCTTGATACGGTGCTACCTTTGGAGCTGGCAATGCCAGAAACTGTTGAGCTGGCCCTCCTGGCCTCTGTATCTGTGGGCACGTAGCTATACGATGGTCTGAACCCCCACATCTCAAGCACTACCTATTCGCTAATTGACACACTTTCCGAGTGTGTCCTCCCTTACCACAATAAGTGTAACCCACTGGTGCCTCCTGACGTTACTGGTGCCTCGGTTGCTGCTGTCGAACTGGTGCCGTCACAACTGTCGGGACCGAAACTGCATCACGAATACGGACGCCAGGCGCTGGTGCTGACGTCCGAGGTACTGCTCCTCCTCCTTCCGTACTCTGCGTATGAGATCTCTTCTGGCCTCCAGTCCTTGCTGATAACCTTTGAATAGTAAGCTCGTGCCTCCGAGCCGCCATCAATACTGTATCGAATGTCTGGTAGTCGTGCCCCTCGACCAGCTGCAAAATCTTTAAGTAAAGTCCCTGCAGGAACCTCATTGCTCTCTCTGGCTCTGTCGCCACCATCATCTGAGCAAACCTACTTAACCTGCAGAACTCCGTTGCATAACCATCCACCGTCCTACCAGCCTGCTTGAGGCTGATAAATCTCTGCTGAAGCTCATACCGAGCTACCACGCCAAAGTACTTGGCCTTGAATCTGGTACTGAAACTATTCCAAGGAACAGGATGCCTCATTCCAACCTCTTCTGATGCCCACCAGTCGCGGGCGAGATCCTGAAGCAATAATCTAACTTGGTCAACCTTCTCTTCTGCTGGAACCTTTGTTGCCGTCAATATGGCCTCAATATCCTGAACCCAAGCATCCGCCGTGATAGCGTCCTCCGTGCCATCAAAGTACCTGGGGTTAAGTCGACAAAACCTTCCCGACGCTCCCGAGTCATTCCTGATGCTCCTCTCAAGAGCTAGCTGTAACCCCTGATTCAGTAATACATTCTGTTCTTGTTGCTGGGTCTGTTGTTGCTGTTGGGCTGTCGTCTGGTGTTGCTGGGTCTCCAATAACCCTCTGATAATCTGCAATAGTGCCGGCGCATCTAGTGCTACTGGTACTACCGGCATCACTGGAGGTACGGGAACCTCTGGCCTCTGTGGCTCAACTGGCTCATGCTCGATAACATTCTCGATGTAAATCTGTCCAGGTAGAGGGGCTACCCCTTGCTGATCTCAAACTGGTCCCTGCTCTACTGGATTCTCTTCCATGCCAACTCCTCCAATAGCCGAGAACGATGTGCCCCTAAAGGAAAGGATACAAGGTATCAAAAGTCAGGACGAGAAGGAATCGAGGATGATAATCAAGTTAGCAATCAAGGTGAGAGAAAGAGAAGACGAATCAGGAGATCAAGGAGGACATATTTTGATTGAGACCCCTATAATCGCAATACCCCACAAGTCTAAAAACAGACCTGCATGGGCCACCAATAAAACCTTGTCATGCTCCAGTACCGAAATACGGAGACGGACTAGGCCAGCTACTCTATATGAGGTATATAAACGTCATACGACGATCGTGGCTGTCAAGAGACAAGGGGGTGCATGCTACAATCAAGTCTCCTATGGTCTCACAGAGCATCTATGTCTCAATCAATCAAAATAAGAAGCAGTAAATAACGATCATATAAGACAAAGCAGTAAGGCGTCCCCGATGCTTCATCAAAATGATTCATGAGCCTAGCTATACAAAATGATCAGCTAGTACCGAGAGTCAATAGTACATAACTATAGTCAGCTGTAGTCTGATTTAATTACAATTACGTAAAGGAAACTAATGTCCAGAACAACCGGCTAAACAAGTGCCGGTGGCTAAATGCCAAGTACAAAATAGGAGATATCAGAGCGGAGAAGAAGAAACCCACTCATGGTCCCTGGCGCCCATACTCCTGGTGTGCACCATTGTTCGGGTAGAAGGCTGGATCCTCTGACGCTGCTACGAGATCTGGCCAAACAAAACCAGCGGGGTCAGGTCCCGAATAGCAAGTACCACAAGGAAGCACAAAAGAGTGAGATAAAACCCAAGCGTAATAATAATAAGACCTGATTCACGAGTTATAGGCTTATAACATATCATCGAGACAATACGACACCCTTACAACCAAACAAGGACAAACGGTGCCAATATTATGTCGAAATAAGATATATCCTATAACCATGGACAGGTGAAGGGTTTCTGATTCGCGACTTCGGTCCATAGCCTATCGCAGCACAATAGCCCAACCCAACAACCAAACAAGGACATGGGTTGGACCACGCACCACGATAGTCTATGTTCCTCAGTTGCTAACAGAAGAAAACATATCACAAACAAGTCAGCTTACAAGCAGCCAATCAATCCCACGACTTTCTATGATTTGCCTGGGTTATCCCAGTAATGCATATATAGGAATCCTCAGTTCGTGTCAACCCAGCAGGGCTAGCTAAACCATATAATATACATATACACAAAAATCAAAAATTTACGTATTCCAGAAATGGGGAGTGACACTTTGAGCAACGGTAATTTTGATCACCCCATCAAGGAGATCTACTTGTGTATTTTTCTATTTGTTTGCTCTATCTCATTGTAGCGTCTGCGAATGTAAAGAGAAAAACAATGTTTTCAGTTTGTTGTTGTTGTTTTTTTTCATTTTCTTAGAAGTCAATTTGTAACTTGTTCCATATAGTCTTCATTGATGTTGGGATCAAGTAAAGAGCATACTTTGTAGTCTTACGGGAATCTCTACTTCCACGCATGATCTCTCCATCTTTTGATCATACTTCGGGATTAACACGTAATTATGTTATTATTTAATTTAATTATAGATTTAAATAATACCCTTTTATCAAATTTGGTCAATTCTAAAATAAGTTATAAAATAATTTTTCTCTTATCAAATTTAACCATAATTTATTAAGGTTATAAAATAAATTTTAATTAGCGATAATTTTTAATTAGTAAATTTTAACTAAGAATTCTTCATATGAGAAAACAAAATGGAATACTACTATCCGATAGATATCTAATTTATGTTTTAATCTAATACATGTAACAATTTAGATTTCAAACAAAATCCATGGCTCCTTCAATTAACATTCTATTGGATTGATTTTAACTTATAGAATAAATTGGTTTTGATTTTAAAAAAATTAAAAATTAGAATGGATTGGATTCAATCTCATGCTACCGGTTAAAATGTTAACCGTATGATGATCCCTTCTTTAACTATAAATAATAAAAAATTTATCCCTAAATAATTATATTTTTAAGTAAGTTATATCAAAAGATTAGTAATACCCATACTATCATGGGGTTATATATTGTAAACCCCTAGATTTTAGTTATTTAGTTAAGGATCAGGATAACTAGGGTCGTACCCAAGTCTACAGGTGCAATATGGTAATATTAGGTAATTTATGGTCTCCAGGTAGCCCTAGATACTTTCTTTATTTTTGAAATTTTTGGAGATTTTTAGATAATTAATATATATATATGTTATAATTTTTATAAGCTTTTGGGAATTACTGTAGGGTCACACGAGGGCATTTAAGACCGAACATTTTTGCATAGGCTCTAGACACCTAAAAATATTTTCTACAATTTTTTGGAATTTTTTTGGAATTTTTTTAGATTTATTTGGAGGTTAAATAAAAATTTTAATCATAAAAAAGAAAAAGCAAACGAAATACTCAGTCAGCACCCACCCGCACCTACGGGACAGCCGCTCTGGCTGCAGGGGCGGGCCCAGCTGTCAGTCAGCAGAAGGTTGACTCAGCGTTCTTTAATAGGAAACAAGTCGAGCCGGGACAGCGTTGGGCCGTCCGATTTGGGCGGGAGCGCCCAGATGGCGACACGTGTCCCAAGCCTGCGGCTTAAGCCACCAACTCACCTCCACTCTGTTCCTATATATATTAGTTCAATTCCAGAAAACCCTAATTTTTCATCCAGTTGATTTTTGGAGAGTTGATTTTGGGGATCCTTCGACTTTGTAAGGTGATTGTGATCAACTCCGACGTTCGTTTCGAGTGCCCTTTTTTTTGTTAAAGCCGTATCGAGGTTATCTTTCTAAAAATATATTTTATTATTTATGTGAATTTTTGAAAAATTATTTGAGTGCCGGTTGTCCTAAAATCGATATGTCGTACGATTTTCAAAATTCCAAAATATGTTTTGCGATCCGTTTGAAGTTTTGGAAAGCTGACACGAAAATATACAATTTATAATTTTTCCAGAAATTCATACATTCATCTAGTGTTTTATTTGATTAGTAGAATTCAGATTTGACTGGTGATGCACCGATTTAGTCACGGTTAGCCATAATGATGATAACTATTGACCAGATCGTGATTTTGTGGCACCGTCGATTCCAGTGCACCCGTAGCATTGAATCTACTAAATTGCACAATTAAATCATTGAGTTCGTGACATTTGACTATTTAGTCAACGGTACGACTCGATTTGCGTGCCACAGGTCCTTAATTTGGAACCATGACTTTCTAGAGTCAAGAATTTATATTTAAGTTTCATTTCAGAACATAATTAGATTAAATTAGGTAATTTTTATGTTGTCCTTTAATTAGGGACTTAACCTTAAATTTTGGAAGCCAAAACTATGAAACTAGGTCTAGAAATCTATAAGCATTTTAGAAAACCCATGTGTCCCATGTGTTCTTAGAGGACTGAATAATTCTGTAATTGTATGTGAACTTTGATAGGTTTTGATATTGCAAAGTCAGCGGGGACTTGGACGATAGACAAGTATATCTTGCCCTATGTACTGTATATTTTACATGCATGTTTTCCATTATTTCTGTCATATATGTTTCTTTTTCTATCGTGTACTTGTTGCCTTGACATGCTCTATTTTTATATTTTACCATGTCACATGTCTGTCATTTACTTTCATGTACTTTTATCTCATTGTGTGAGTGCCTTGTTACGTACCATGACTTGTTTTCCACTCTCGATCGTTAGTACGCACCGTACTGCGATAAAGACTTTATATATGACTTGTTGTCTAGTTTCTTGATGCCGGATGTCACTCCCGTTTTCCGTTATACGTATTTTCATTATACGTGTACGGATTTTTGATATTTGTCAGGTGGATCGTAGTTAGACTTGTCTTGCTTAGCCTAATCTTGGTTTAATCTTGCCTTAGTTTATTTGATTTGGTTCAACATAACTTGGCTTGGCTTGGCTTGGTTGGTTTGAGATGGAGAGGTTTGGTATTTAAGTCAACTTCTCTCTCTCTCTCTCCTCCATAACTTTTATTTATTTCTTCTCATCTTCTTCATTTACTCCTCTCCACCTACACCCAAGCCCTAGGCAAGTGCAACTTGCTTCATGATGGATTTCAAATTTTATTGTTCATTTGTCTTCCTTGCTTGATTCTAAGCCTCTTTAGAACTTGGAGATTTTGGTTTTGAGGGTTACATTTTTGTAGATCTAAGTTTATAGTTTCTTCGATTTTTTTGGTTTTGATCTCTTAAACTTTGTTATTTTCGAAAACTAATGGTTTAATGTTGTAGAGAATTCAACTTTATTCAGTTTAGACCTTTATTTTGTCCAATTTCGAGTCCTTTAGCCCAAGTTATGGACATTAGAAGTTTTAAAACACCATGGCCAAAAGCTTGCTGGTAGAGACGATACCTCATACGCACCTCGTGCACCTCGTGCACCTTTTGGTCCATGCACTTTGTACCTCGTGCACCTTGTACCTCGTGCACCTTTTGGTCTGCGTACCTTGCACCTCGTACACCTTTTGGTCCGCACACCTTGTACCTCGTGCACATTTTGGTCCGCACACCTTGCACCTTGCGCACCTTTTGGTCCGCGCATCTTGTACCTCGTGCACCTTTTGGTCCGCGCATCTTTTAGTCCGTGCACCTTGCACCTCGTGCACCTTTTGGTTCGCGCACCTTGTACCACGTGCGCCTTTTTGGTCCGCATACCTTGCACCTCGCGTATCTTTTGATTCGTGCACCTTGCACCTCATGCACCTTTTGGTCACCTTGCACCTCGTGCACCTTTTAGTCCCCGCACCTTGCACCTCGCACACCTTTTGGTTTGCGCACCTTGCACCTCGTATATCTTACAAACTCAAAACATGAAAGTTGTAGATCTTTGTATTGGCTTCAATAATCTTCCTGTCTCACTTTAATCAGAGTTCATATGTGACTTATAGTTTCAATCACACATGGGTGTTCTCGATCTTCTTTGTATGTTTTTCTATACTTGGCCTAAATTACGACGACCCTTGACACTTGATCTTGAGATAACAACTTGAACATGATAATATGAACCCGTCTTGATAACTATTGATAAGTGGCCCGTCGAGGCACACTCCAGACAAGTACTCTTGACATGACAAGTAACCTGACATGACATGTATAATCTTGAAAGGCTGTTGCGACAGCTACCCTGACCAGCTAAGTGTCACGCCCCGATCCCGCAGAGTCCTTTCGTCCTCGCTTTGGACTCTGTGAGACCGTTCGTCCTCGCTAAGGCGTGATTCCGTGCAAGCCTAAGTTGCGCTTGCACAAGGCCAAGACCTGAAGCAAGACAAGATAGAAAAGATTGACAGTACGCAGCAGAACATATTGCAGATAATTAGGGCTGCAAATGAGCCAAGCCGTTCGCAAGCTGCTCGAAGCTTAGCTCGATAAAAGCTCGCTTGAGCTCGGTTCGTTTAGTAAACAAGCTGAGCTCAAGTTTCATTTTTTAGCACGTTTAATAAACGAGCCAAGCTCAAGCTTAGAAATACTCGGCTCGTTTGAGCTCGCAAGCTAGTTCGTTTATGAGCTTGCGAGCTGACTTATTTATAAGCTCGTTTAGGAGCTTGTTTAGAAGTTCGTTTGTTCTTTGTTAAATTTTAATTTTATATATGTTTGTATAACAATATAGTTGTGTGCTTTAAATTTTAATTTTAATTTTAATTTTAATTTTAATTTAAACCTAATTAGCTTGAAATCAAGCTTAACGAGCTTGAAAGAGCGACCTTGAAATCAAGTTTAACGAGCTTGATTTTGAGCTTATCAAGCTTGTTTATCAAGCTTGAATCAAGCTTGCTTATCAAGCCAAGCTCAAGCTCAAGCTCAAACCAAGCCAAGCTCAAGCTTAATATAAACAAGCTCAAGCCAAGCTCAAGCTCAAAAATAAAAAACTTATCAAGCTCGAGCTCGAGCTCGATTAATCCTTGTCAAGCCAAGCTCAAGCTTACAAAAGCTTGGCTCGGCTTGGCTCGTTTGCAGCCCTACAGATAATTGAAGCAGCAGCGGACATTTTTCAGAATACATGCATTGAACACAATGGTAACAAGAAATAATTCTCTTTATTGATTTCATTTGAACAGATTACAAGCTCTCGATTCTCTCTGATACAATGTTACATTCTCTCAGAACTTTACAGATTACAATGATCCCGTTCCCATACATTACATCCCTTTATATACAAAACCAACTCATTGCAACAGATGTCATCTCTTGGCATCTCTTCTGATTTCTGGCTCCAGAGGATGAGGCTCGGGCTATCGCTTCGGACTATCCTTCTCGATGCATAGTGCACCTACATGCAGACTGATGGTGGGTCAGTATATCAGCATACTGGTGATTGTGAACAAAGAGCTACATTTGTCTGAAACGATCACTGTTCAATTAGTGAGAAAACGTTTCTTGTGATGTGATCTTGCTACTTTTTACCTATGTACATTTCATGCATACAGAGTCAGTTTACAATCTTTTGAAAACATCTTTGAAAAGCCAACATTTGTTTCATTTTATTTCAAGCATACAAGGGACAGTTCAATTCAAGCACGATGACTTATTTCTATGGAGTGCGCATCGTGTTTCATGAGCATATCATTTCATTTAAGACAACATCATTAGCATTCCTTTCTATTGTTCAAGACATTCTTAGGGTCAGATTACAAGTATGATATTACATCTTTTCTTTAGTGGAACATAGCACTTCTTGGTAAAACAAATTAATCCTTGCAAGCAATTAATATAGCAAACTCAAGCAATATATGTGTATCACTTTTCAGTGATTCTTACCATAGCCGACCGTCCATCCCTGCACAAGACAAGGATTAGCATAAACATGATAAAACCAACATTGTCAATTCCTGTTCATCTCTGCATCGTTAGCTTTTAGCAAAACATATGATAGACACATGCAGACCCATTGGCAGCTGTGACTCTCCGGTTCAGCTCTGCACCAACCAACACCTATCTATATGATGGTCCATGGGAAACCCATGATTAGCCGCTGTGACTCTCTTGGGTTCAGCTCGTCGCTAAGGACTCAGATCGACTCCCATTTTCACATGGAGGCCTTAATCTCTCCTAGGCCGAATGGTCCAGGTGCCCCCAGATCCACCCGAGAGACAAATTTTTCTTGTTAACAAGTTGTCCGAGACCACATGCATGCTCTAGCAGTTCTATCAGATGAGACAGATTTGTGATCAGATGTACGACATATTCTTTTCATGCCTTAACAGATATACGACATATTCATTTCATGCCTTTGCAGATAAATGACACGTTCATTTCGTGCCTTTGCAGATAAACGACACGTTCATTTCGTGCCTTTGTTTTATTCATGTCAACATGTACAAGTCCGTCTGTACATGTCTACAATTCTCAAGCATACTTAGTAACAAACAATAATCAAGCATTCAATTCGATTCATTTGTCTTCTTTTATCCTATCAAGCATGACAAGCATCATATCAGTTCTTATTAACAGGCAACAAGACTTCTTATTAGCATGCAGATTATTTTTTTTCTTGTTCTTAGCATAGCAACAGGTCAATCTCTTATAAGCATACATATTGGTTACCGTCTTGTTACTAGCATGACAAGATTCTCTTGATCAAGGCAACATTCATTTCTTAGCAAGGCAACATGTGAATTCTCTTAAAGCATACTTGATGATTTACCATCTTGTTATTAACAAAGGCATTCAATCAAAAACTCAGGTTCTTATTAGGCGTAAGCGAATCAGCAAATGAGACTTCGTCCACTCACCCAGATCAATCGTCTTCTGTTGCAGAGCCAGCAATCCGATCTTTCTGTCTATCTAGTGTCTTCGCGGAGTGGGGCACTACATAATTACCCACCGAAAAGAAGTTTCGTCCTCAAAACTTAAGAAGAAACTTACGATATCCTTAGCAGCGATAGTCCTCATCCTTCGCCATTATCAATCCATGAAATCACAAATTCAGATCATATCAAAACTCTCGTTCAATAAAGTATTTCAATCTCAATCCATTAAATCAATAAAACATATGCCGGCATCATAAAAATATTTACGGACTTATTGTATGGAACGTTCATCTCATTGATGATATCAAGCGGCAAGAAAATTTCGATCAGAAGAATATGTATGGATTCAATTGAATAAAAAATTGGCCAGAGGATCGTATTGCTTTGATACCATTCTGTCATGCCCCGATCCCGCAGAGTCCTTTCGTCCTCGCTTTGGACTCTGTGAGGCCGTTCGTCCTCGCTAAGACGTGATGCCGTGCAAGAGTAAGTTGTGCTTACACAAGGCCAAGACCTGAAGCAAGACAAGATAGACAAGATTGACAATACGCAGCAGAACATATTACAGATAATTGAAGCAGCAGCGGACATATTTCAGAATACATGCATTGAACACAATGGTAACAAGAAACAATTCTCTTTATTGATTTTATTTGAACAGATTACAAGCTCTCGATTCTCTCTGATACAATGTTACATTCTCTCAAAACTTTACAGATTACAATGATCCCGTTCCCATACATTACATCCCTTTATATACAAAACCAACTCATTGCAACAGATGTCATCTCTTGGCATCTCTTCTGATTTCTGGCTCCTGAGGATGAGGCTCGGGCTATCGCTTCGGACTATCCTTCTCGATGCATAATGCACCTGCATGCAGACTGATGGTGGGTCAGTATATCAGCATACTGGTGATTGTGAATAAAGAGCTACATTTGTCTGAAACGATCAATGTTCAATTAGTGAGAAAACGTTTCTTGTGATGTGATCTTGCTACTTTTTACCTATGTACATTTCATACATACAGAGTCAGTTTACAATCTTTTGAAAACATCTTTGAAAAGCCAATATTTGTTTCATTTCATTTCAAGCATACAAGGGACAGTTCAATTCAAGCACGATGACTTATTTCTATGGAGTGCGCAGCGTGTTTCATGAGCATATCATTTCATTTAAGACAACATCATTACATTCCTTTCTATTGTTCAAGACATTCTTAGGGTCAGATTACAAGCATGATATTACATCTTTTCTTTAGTGGAATATAGCACTTATTGGTAACAAATTAATCCTTGCAAGCAATTCAGATAGCAAACTCAAGCAATACATATGTATCACTTTTCAGTAATTCTTACCATAGCCGACCGTCCATCCCTGTACAAGACAAGGATTAGCATAAATATGATAAAACCAACGTTGTCAATTCCTGTTCATCTCTGCATCGTTAGCTTTTAGCAAAACATATGATAGACACATACAGACCCATTGGCAGCTGTGACTCTTCGGTTCAGCTCTGCACCAACCAATACCTATCTTTATGATGGTCCATGGAAAACCCATGATTAGCCGCTGTAACTCTCTTGAGTTCAGCTCGTCGCTAAGGACTCAGATCGACTCCCATTTTCACATGGAGGCCCTAATCTCTCCTAGGCCGAATGGTCCAGGTGCCCCCTGTAATGCCCCGCTCCGCATGGTGCATTATACTGAGTCGTTGACTCGAAGAGTTACGCTGACCCGATTACGTATCGATACAAATCGATACAAAGTGTTAAGTTGTCCCGAACAATACATCGAACTAAGTCGATGCGAAGAGTTGCCTCGTCCCAAAAAATGCATCGAGTGAATCGATGCGAAGCGCCGCATTGCCTCGAAGGATAAGTGCGTTGAGATGGCTCGAAGATTCTAAGAAATCGAATCGACCAAGGCGCAAGTCCGAATCGATGCAAGTATTGATTTTAGTTGGTTTCATGTGCAGGCTATACGTTTACGCTGAAATATTAGAGGTCGATCTTTTGCCTTATTCAGTAAGGGTTCCGCGAAAGCAAATCGTCGCCTTACGACGGACTGAGACTTGGACACGGTAAGCCAAAACGGACGTATGATTCAATGAAGCATGAAGTGCTCGAATGGCTAAGTCAGGAGAGTGGTCGTGCAACAAAGTTATGAAATCGAGCCGCAACGGCTCGGCGAAACGACAAAGACGTATCGACTCAAGGTGGTGGGACATTAACTCTCTTTCCTACTCCGTCATGCTTAAGTAAAATACATATCATTGAATGCTGAGTTAACCTATCAACGCCATGGGCGTAGCTCGATAGAGAGATAAACGTAGTGCGTGTCGAACACTAGATAGAACAATTGAAATGAATCGTACGGCAGACGTACGAGTCGCTATGGAACATTGGATATCGCAAAGGCGAGCGCCTCGGTGCGCAAGCTACAAGAACATGGGATAACTGTACTCAGTGAGTGCCTTAGTGCACGAACCATACCGTGCCTTCGTGCACGAGTTAGAACGGCTAGAACATTGAAAGAAAATAGGCGAGCGCCCTAGCGCGCGAGCCACGAACATTGAATACTAAAGCATGGAAATACGACTTCGACGCGTGCAGCAAGTGCACGACGCGAAGGATAGATGATAAATGTGTCAAAACGTGCCTTCGTGCACAAGATAATAAAAGATGGCTTCGTTGCGAAAGAATACAGTTATGGCATGAATGTGGCGGAACTGTCGGATATGACATAATGCCTCGAAAGGTGTTCGGGACCTTCGAGTCGTTCGGTTGATGAACATTGAGTTGAGGCATAATGCCATTGAACATTAAAACGAAGTATGAAACGTAAGAACATAGAAAGTTAACGGAAGTTAACGGAAGAAATATGAGATGATAATGCGGCATGGTGCCTTTGAAATGTCCATGGCCTTCGGGGCGTTCGTTGAGGACATTCGGGCGTTGTGCCAATTGAAATAGAGATAAGCGAACGTGCTTGGTTGTATGAAAGATAAGATTCGTTGCATGGTCAAATGGACTTAAAGATATAAAAGCCCGTGCATGGGTATTCCCTCGAACGCGGTGCGCCAGGGCGCTGGGACCGTTCGGCCTAGGAGGGATTCGTTTACGGTATTGTTGGTGCACTTCATTTAGATTGGTAGCGACCGTCTGGTGAATGTGATAAGCCACTTGCTACGATTATTTCGGTGGCCTCTGATGTTGGTTAGCAACCGCACAGAGTTAACATCGTCTTATGTTTCGATTCGATAATATAAGTCCATTCTAGCCCGAAAAGCTAGTGACCTTCATATAGTTAAGGGCGATGGGTTTGGAAGTGCAAGGTATACGTATATCCTGTATGGATGGATCCTGAATAGAGGGCACTTATAACATGACAGGGAAAACGGATAGGCGTATTCACCTTGCGTCGGTGCAAGGGCGAGTGCGTCGATATTGCTAAGTCGCGCCACGAATCAAACACGAGATTGCTTGTCTGTTTACTTATGCGAATTGAATAACATGCTTGCCATGCTTTACAGTCTTCGAATATGCCATGAACTCATCCTAAGGAGAACATAGAAAGAGAACTAAATTGTATGTTTGCATGAATCAATACAATACTAAATATCGGTTCGTTAAGTGGGTTTTTGATCAGTACAGCGAGGACGAAAGTACTAATCTCCTACTAGTTTGCTAGTAGGTTCAGGGATTGGTCTGCTCGCGGCGGAGCTTCGCTTGAACGCGTTGAGGCTTGGAATGCCAAAGCGTATTGGAGCGTGCGATCGCATTGACGCTCAGACTCGCGACAGGATTGATACGGCCGAGATATAGAAGGCATGATGTATGGAACGGTAAAATCCTTTGTGGGCAAGAGAGAACCTGAGTGTTGTAGCCAATCTGGCAAATTCCGTTGGGCTATCGAAAGCCTTTGTAATCTGATTTCGAATATCAATAAAGAGAATCGTTTCGTATACTCTGTTTTCCTTTCGTTGAATTCGTTGTAAATGTTCAACTCAAAGATAACCATTTGAGAACTTGTCATCTTGCCTTGCACGAGCGCAACTCCAGGCTCGTGCGGCATCACGCCCCATGCAAGGACGATGATTCGGGTGATTCCGGGTCGGGGCGTGACACCCCCAGATCCACCCGAGAGACAAATTTTCCTTGTTAACAAGTTGTCCGAGACCACATGTATGCTCTAGCAGTTCTATCAGATGAGGCAGATTTGTGATCAGATGTACGACATGTTCTTTTCATGCCTTAACAGATATACGACATATTCATTTCATGCCTTTGCAGATAAACGACACGTTCATTTCGTACCTTTGCAGATAAACGACACGTTCATTCCGTGCCTTTGTTTTATTCATGTCAATATGTACAAGTCCGTCTGTACATGTCTACAATTCTCAAGCATACTTAGTAACAAACAATGATCAAGCATTCAATTCGATTCATTTGTCTTCTTTTATCCTATCAAGCATGACAAGCATCATATCAGTTCTTATTAACAGGTAACAAGTCTTCTTATTAGCATGCAGATTATTTCTTTTCTTGTTCTTAGCATAGCAACAGGTCAATCTCTTATAAGCATACATATTGGTTACCGTCTTGTTACTAGCATGACAAGATTCTTTTGATCAAGGCAACATTCATTTCTTAGCAAGACAACATGTGAATTCTCTTAAAGCATACTTGATGATTTACCATCTTGTTATTAACAAAGGCATTCAATCAAAAACTCGGGTTCTTATTAGGCGTAAGCAAATCAGTAAATGAGACTTCGTCCACTCACCCAGATCAATCGTCTTCTGTTGCAGAGCCAGCAATCCGATCTTTCTGTCTATCTAGTGCCTTTGCGAAGCGGGACACTACACTAAGTAACTCTTGTCTTGACACCATGATTGACTTTCTTGATTATGCCTATTCAAGCTACCTATATCGTCTTGCATCATGTCTAAGACATGGATTCTTGGTTACCACGGTCAGGAATTTACAATGAATCTAACTAGGTTAATGACTAGATTGATCAAGTAGTTCATATAGAGAGATTTTTTCAGTTACAAGCGATCCCGTTATCTCGGCCACACCTGAGGGACTTGTTGCCTGCCGACGAGTAGGGCACATTTCCATCTCACTGTCATGTGGGGCACTTCTTGATAACATAAGTACTGAAAGTACACCAGTAATCTTGAAAACTCTTGTAACTCTTGTAAATCACCTTGCTTAGATAACCTAGATAGCTGCAGGGCTTGTGACTGCGGAAACATCTCATTGTATCTTGCTAGTAACTAGGCCTGTGATAACCCTAGTTAGCTAATGATAGTAAGTCGTAGGACTTGATTGGTCGTGCATGAATGCTTGCTCGTGATTAGCATGTGAATTATATTTCGTCTCTTAATGCAGGCTATTGTTTTATTCTAACCCTGTCTTCTCGTCATTTAAACATGTTCATTTATTTATTCTTCTATTTTATTATCTGCTGGTTTTAGTTCTTTAGTGAAGCCTTCCTTGTGGCACTTGCTCTTTCTGGGGTCTGATCCAGCTGGTTTTGTATGGCCAGATTTTGGAGTGATACCAAAGGATCTTCCTGCTTATCAGCCAGATGGTGAACACCAGACGTAATTCTGGCAACGAGTGGGTTTCTTATTTTGCTCTCTCACTCTATTATAAATTATTCTTTTGAGGCGTTTAGCCGCCGAGCAAGTGTTAGCTCGTGTTGAAACTTAATTCATGTTTGCCTAAGGGCTGTAACATGATTGACAAATCCTAGGGTTGATCATGTATGACTTAACTCTTGCTAGTCTCGCATTTTGTATGACTAGCTTCATGACCATCTGAATATATAATGTTTGGGACGCCTTACTTTGTATGTCTGATGATCTAACATCTTGTACATTTATTTGCTTGCTTGAGGTTGAGATACTAGGCTTGTTCGCCATAGAGATCGATGGATTGTAGTTTAACCCTCATGCATCTAGACAGCCATGATCGTATTGCGATGTGGGTTGCACTTCAATGTACGTAGCTGACTGTGTCTGTCCCCCGCTCTCCAGTATTCTGGTTCTGGGGTGTGACACCGGTACTTGGCTATTGACCAATCTCGATCGTTAGTGTGTGTCGTACTGCGATAGAGACTTATATAGATAGTTAGCATGCACTGTGTTGCTTTATATAGGACCGTTAGCTCACGCAGCGCTGCAATTTTATCCAACATTTTCTCGTAGCCACATCTAGTAGCACTACTCTTAGTCATGTGTCCTCACTTGCATTTTACTTCGTACTATGTTATTATCTTTATAGTAAATATTTATTTACTATTATTTAGTGGCATGTATATTATGTATCTTACTATTTCCTCTGAGGACCTGGTCATTTCCCAGGTAGAGACGAGGGGATTACCCTGAGGTTTATGGTTATGGAGTCGAGACTGGAGACGTACCGTCATAGTTGAATATATTTTGTAATGTCATGTTTTAGTCGTCACTTTTTCTTTTAGCTACGGAGGTATATGTAACGGAAGTAAATCGTCACTGTACTCGTCACAGAAGATATGGCGTGACGAGTTCTACAATTTCTGTGACAACTTTACATGTCATATAAACCATGTTTTCTTGTAGTGACTGCTCTTGATTCATGTCGTTCTTTCTTAGACTTTGTTATTTCTATTTCTATTTAGTTTAGCAGACTAGTTGGATATCTTACTCTATTTCTTTGTTGTGGTGACGGGTTGTCGTTCCCCGTACATTTATTATTTTTGTTTACTGCTGGACAGTTGTCATTATTATTATTTCATCGGATTTGGATATCTTGTGTCTTAATTATTCCGCGTGGATGAGATTTAGCACTATACCCTGTGATCTGTGACTTGAGTTGTGTTGTTGATATGTGTTATTGCTATAATTTACAGCTTAAGTACTCTTAATGGACTTGGTAGATAGTATAGTTTATTGGAGATGTGCTGCTAGCATGTATACGTATTTCTGGTCCTACGTATTTTGGACTGAGACGTTACACATATTAGTATAGATAGTAATTAGTTATTTAGTTAAATAGTTGTAATATTTATAAATATTAAATAGTCTTCAACTATACATAAATAATTAAGTAGTCTTATGTTAATTAGTATTTGTTAGTTAAGATACTTAACTTAATTATTGTTTATTAATTAAAAATAATTAAGATACTTAAGATTTAATAAGTTAATTAAACATCTATTTAATGAAATAAGTTTTAGTTTCACTAAAAAAAGTGTGTAAGTTGTTAATATATTTAATTAATATTAATATAAAATATTTAATTATCAATTTAATTAATTTCAAATACTTACAATGTAATTACTAGTTAGATATTTCAAATATAAATAACAAGTATTTAAAAGTACAACTTTTTCCCTCACCGATTAAAGATTGCGAGCATAGATAATTAATTTAAAATAAAACTACTTAGTTAAACATATAATATTAATTATTAAATAAACAAAAAAAAATTATAAAATTAGGATATTTAATCTCTTAACCAAAATAATTTCTTAATATTAGTTGTTTATATTTAATAATTATCTTAGTTTGTTAAAATAATTATTATTTAACGATTATATTAATTTTTTTGTAAATTAATTATCATTCTTAATTATTATAATATACTATATCACTTTTTTTTTTTCTTCCTCATTTTCGTTTCCTAACCAAATGTATTTCTCTCCTACAAGGAGCAAAAAAGTGTACTAATTTTCACACTTTTCAACGATGAAAGTAAAAAAATCCAAATCATTTTTCATTTTTTATTTACCAAACAATCATGCTCATAGTTAGTATATAAGTTCATGAATAATAGTGATTAATTTGCAAACCAAAGGTATCAACGTCCAACGGTACGGAATCTTCGAATATTTTCTACGCAACAGCTAAATAACTCAATGATGATCGATAATGGAGGAAGCCAACATACTACATTTCAGAAATTACAAAGATTAGAAGGGACGGAAAGACATAATACACATCCTATTTGTGAGGGCCTCCTCTAATCTGAGTAAAATCAGCAGTGATCTCATCAATCAAGGAGCTTACAATGTCATTCTCAACCTCTCTTCCGACTTCAAATGCTTCCATCTCAAAATCCACCCACCTTCCCCGGTGAGCACTCATGTCCGTGTCCACCATCTCGTCCACCATACAATCCCCCACGCTCTTCTTCCACCCCGAAATCTCCTCGTACAGCTCTTCTGCCAGGTTCTTCCCAACAGCACTCACACCTTTAGACCAGGATTTGTACCCTGCCCGAAAGTATCTGCTGCATTTCGTATCCAAGCACTCGTTCACGCAGTCAAACAGCACCTTCCTCCTGATTTTGTCGTCGTCCTCCTCCCTACTCCCATTTTCCAGCTTATCCAAGACACGGTCAAGTGTCTCGGCATAATCCAGTGCCACCATGCTCGATATCTCTCTTACACAATCCAAATTGTCATAGTTCAGTCTTGTTCGGCTTCTGTTAAGTTCATATGCATCTGAAGTTTCTGTCAATGTGGAGGAGGAGGCTGAATCTGATAATTCCATCTCAACCTCAGGTGACGGATTTTTATTTGCGGGGTTCACACTCATAATGTTCTTAGCTTGGATAGAAGATAAGCAGACATTGCTTCCTGACAAGAGAAACATTGGAACTGTGAGCATATCAAACAACGTATTTTAAGTACAGCGACGAAGATGTACAAGTTCCCTATCAGTTTTAACCTTTGCTACTGCCCGGGCTGTCAGTTGAGACAATACTTTCATTTGAAAAGGAGGATTCTACAGTGGAGAGGGGGCTTTGGAGATCAGCTTCCTTTCGGGCATCACTGCTGCTGCTACATTCTACCTCTTCTACTATCTGAAACATAAATGTGATATCAGAATCCGTTGGTTAGTTTCTTAAGCAGTATAAACTTGCAAATGCAGAGGATATCGAAAGAAAATGTCCTACTGGCACTTCTAAGAGATTTTAAACAAGCCTACGAGTTGCTACATAGAATGCACAGTAAAAAAATGACTACTCAGAACCAATAGTAACGACACATGAAATGATATACTAAGGGCTCGTTTGGATCAAGTTTTTGTATTCTTAGGAATAGGTTTTCAATTCCTTTCCCATGGGAAAGGAATTCAACATTCCCATACCCATGTTTGGTTAGGTTGGGAATAGGTAGTTCAAAATTTTAAAAATTTTCATCTCCATGTTTGGTTTACAAAGGGATAGAAATATTAATTTATTTAGTTTTCCTTTAATACCCTTTCATTAATTTCATGATGATTTACATGTTTGAGATAGAAGTTAAAAATTTGAAAATAAAAAGAGGGTATAACCGTCCAAACAAAATAGCCAACCATCATTCCTAGGAAAGCAAATCTATTCCCAAGGGAGGACTTGGGAATAGTTTTTTCAAGTCAATGGGAATAGCTTTCCCCCCTAAGCCCCTCCTATTCCCTCCTCATTCCCAATCCTAAACATACCAAACATGGGTAAGGAATTCAAAACCCATTCCCAAGCCACAAAAACTTGAACCAAACGCCCCCTAACAGATGATAGAAATAGCATCAAGGCAATAAATAAAAAGTCATGACTTTGGGCCTTCAAAAATTGAATCAACTAAAAGAGAAATACAAAATGTGAAAACAATTATTACAGCAATCACAACAGTGTTTAAAGTAGCTCCAAAAACTGATACATATCAGCCATATTGACACATGAAATGACATACAAATAAGATACAAAGAGTGTAAAGGCAATAAGAAAATGAAATGCCACAAGTTAAGGTCTTGAATTTGGGTCTTGCAAATTTTGAATCAACTAAGAGAAATACAAAATGTGAAAACACTATAAAAACAATATTACAAAACTCACAACAACGTCTAAGACTCTAAAGGACCTTAACTGAGACATATCAGCCATTTTGTTTGGGTGCAACCGTTATTGGCACTTGAGCACTAGTCAGCAAATAAAATACCTTGTCTACCTTATGATAGTAATACACAGCCAAGGTCGTAGCAGATACCCAGGGAAAACTTTAAGAAGAGCTTTTAATTAACCAGAAAGGTCCCCTCATCAGTCACCACATGAAGGCAGGCAGGAAAGGGAGGACCAAGACTTCCAAATACATCATGGACAAACTTACTTCCAACATTTAGATAATAACCATGTAAAATACATATTCAAGCAGGTCAATATTGCACCTCCTCCCTTGCTACTTTCACGTAAATTTAATGCTACTATTCTTGAAGATTTGATAATTTAGAATGTGCATAAGCTAAACATGTCCTAAATATTGTTGGCTTCGTGATGGATGCAAGAAGCATGGGCCTGAATAATATGGAAAGGATATTAAAGTGAAAGGGGAAAGGATAAACCATAACCCTCGGAGAAGATCACAACTTACTGAAATTGAGTTTTTAAACCATAACCCTCGGAGAAGATCACAACGATAATGCACTAGATATTGTAATGAATTTTTATTTGTATGAGTGAAACAATGTGATCATTGGTCTCCACATTGTACGGCCAAATATTCTCAGTGTAGAAGAATAAAGTATGTTTAGGTCTATTTTAGGATTACCAGGTTATTTAGGTCTATTAGATTTAGTCAAAGTTTTTAAAACATAACCCTTGGAGAAGATCACAACAATAATGCACTAGATATTGTAATGAATTTTTATTTGTATGAGTGAAACAATGTTCATTGATCTCCACATTGTACTGCCAAATATTCTCAGTGTAGAAGAATAAAGTATGTTTAGGTCCATTTTAGGATTACCAGGTTATTTAGGTCTGTTAGATTTAGTCAAAGTTTTTAAAACCATAACCCTCAGAGAAGAACACAACGATAATGCACTAGATATTGTAATGAATTTTTATTTGTATGAGTAAAACAATGTGATCATTGGTCTCCACATTGTACTGCCAAATATTCTCAGTGTAGAAGAATAAGGTACGTTTAGGTCTATTTTAGGATTACCAGGTTATTTAGGTCTATTAGATTTAGTCAAAGTTTTGGTTTCTATTTGTGTATACAGTCAAGAGTCTTACCATTTTTTTCTACCCTTTGAAGAGCATGTTGGTTATTACATACAATTGACTTCTCTCCACCAAATTAGCGTTAGCCACCATATGTTCTCTTCCTCCATCTCTCATGCCAATTGTCATCTAAAACTCAAGATGGTATCAAAGCAGCATCCATGATCTCGAAGGAGAGGTCGAGATGGTACCCACTCAAGATGGTATCAATATTTGCCTAAACTGCTTGTTACTCTCTCTCTCTCTCTCTCTCTCTCTCTATACAGTTTGATCCTGTTTATTAAATATCTAAAGATAAAAATGCTTAAATATTCTGAAACATGCTTAATATTAAGAAATAAAGGTAAACAGGCATATTCTGAAACTGCAATCTGCAATGGCCTACATCTGAAGAAGCACAAAAGAGAGAGATCACAAACACATAAACATGCATAACATTCCTTGACCTTTAGAGGAAATGATGCTAAACATGCTTAATATTCTTGATTCCTTACAAGATATGCCGCTAGAGAAATAGTACATTAATGGCAATATTCTTCCTTATTTAATCAGAGCATATGTGTGTGTGTGTGTGCGCGCGCGCTAATGGCAAGATAAGCTTCTCGATATCAAAACTTGAGAGGAGCGCATAAAGTTTGGTGGATCCATATCTTTGATGTTCATGAATGGCTCAGAAAAACAGCTCTGCGGTATAAATCAAATTACCCCCCACCAAATAATACTGTAGGAACCAACTGCTTTTACTAAACTATATAGTTTTTATGTAAGCTTCATAAGATTGTAAATTCTAAGGTACATTACAATTTAAGGTAAGTAATTATATTATTATAACACCATAAAAAGAATACTTTCCTTTGAGACCCAATTACTATCTTCACACCATTTGCTCTGACCCCATGTTCAACCTTAGTTCATACCTAAAACAAGAAGAATGGGCAAGAGGATCGAAGAGCAGACTTCCCTAGTAATACTACATACCCTGAAACAAAAGGAATCTTTCCGTGTTTTATTATATTATACAGTTCTTATGTAAACTTCACAAGATTGTAAATTCTGAACCAACTATTTGAGCTATCAAAAGAGACCTCATCTTTGAGACCAATTATGGTCTTCAAGACTTTTACTCTGACCCCATGTTTGACCTAAAATAATGTCAAAACTCAAAAGGAACTGAGGTCAGACTTTCCTAGTAACTATTATTTGTAGATTCGTAAGGAGATCCAGCAGCTTCATAATTAAATGGAGTGTGGGACTGTGATAGAGTGCAGAATGGGGGATCACTCTGCACCAAAATCTTTGGTATATAGCGCGATGACCAGAAATTGCTCGGAATAACCTACTGACTCGGGGTGTTTCAGTTTCACTACAAACTTATTATTCATAAGATAATCTCAAATAACTGTGCTACAAGCAACATGCTGACTTGGAGGGGCTGAGACATGCTGCACGTGCTTTGTGAAAGAGGCCCAGAAGTGGTAATAATTTGTCTGCGGAACCAATCACAAGCAGCCAATTGGGAAACCTTATTGAAAGACACGCAGCCGTAGTGGTGAAAGCCAGTTGGATTGTAATTGAAGGGCCTCCACCTGTAGGTAAACAACAGTTGGATTAAAGCTCTCATGCTCCATAGCCAACTCCATTTTGATGGGATAAAGCTTGGATGATGATGATGACTATGATAACGACCACGATGATTGGTTAAAATTTTCAAGTTATTGTACTCTGAGAATTCCTGTGTCTACAATATATAGACTACCGTGTAGCTCTAAATTAATGTCTCAAATTCTAATACCAGACCATGACATCATCATGCTTCAAATTAAATAGGACAGACCACATGACATGAGGAAAGGAGCACATCGGTAAAAACTCACTACAACCTATTACAAGATGAAAAATCATAAAAAACCTAGTTCGTATTTCAAACTTCACTTATTTGAAAACAGCTGCACAGGCTTCACTTGAATATGGTTATGAGTATATTAATTCTGTTTGCATATTATTAGTAACAAAAATTTACCTTGAAGAAGAAAGAAATAACAACAGACATGCCACGTTCTTGTAAGAATATATTGATTCTGTCTGCGCATTATTACAGTCCTATGTAGAAACAACGATCTACCTTGAAGAAGAAAGAAATAACAACAACAAACAATCCGTATCTTGCCAAGATGAAAGTTGCATAGAGAAGATACATACTATAATCAGTAACCATGCATGGTAAAAAATACTAGATTTATTTACAGCTGAAATAATACAGGTGGCGGTTCGAATTCCATTGAAAAATAACAGATTACTTGGATCAATTGACTTCTAATATTGCAATACTTTCCTCTTTCACCACTCTCCTGTAACCCTAACATGCACGCACAGGTGGCTAATTTAACAAAAATACTTTGAACTTCATCATACATGATTAGCCTACATACTTGACTAATGACACGTCTAACTTTTATTTTTCTATATGACAGAATAATTTCAGTGGTTCTTATTCTGTGTGAACAAGTTTGAAAATGTAACTCAGAAAAAAAAAAAAATTGTATATAAGAAAAATATTGGAAAAACAGCATATACCTGCAGCTTGCTCAGCCCAAACACTAGACCATTAGTGGAAGAAACTCCAGGGTGCAATTCACCACAAGGCTTGTTCCCTAATTTCCTTTCACTTTCTGCGGTGGAAGTGCTGTGGGCATCTAAACCAGGTTGCGGATTTTTCTTAACCGATGTAGAGGCTGTAAAACTGTCAGCTTTGAGAGAGCTATAGTTGGATGTACCAACCCCAGATGTTAATTCTTTCAGCTTCTGTTCCAAGAGAACACTCAAAGCATCACCAGTTATCCCATTCAAACCATGTGATGATGGTTTTTTGTCCTGCATACCTAAATTGTTCTTCTGATTATGAGTATCATAGCAAATAATGTTTCTTTTATCCCATTTTTCAACCACCTTTCTGGAAGATGCGGTTCTGGGTGTTGGTTTTATCAAGGGAGAGGTGAATGTGAAAGATACTACATCTGCACCATCACTTCTACTATCTTCAACCCAACTTAAATATGAGTGTTCATCTATTACAACATTAGGTTGTACATGCTTCTGGTGTCTATCCCCAGTAACACTATCTACAAACCCATCTTTCCCTGTGAGAAAACTTCTCTCTATCAATCTTTTTTTCCGAGGGAAGTCCTTATTAGTTGATGAAATCCTTTCCAGATTGGCAGATTCTGAACCTTCCTTCCTGTGCAGGACTCTGGAGTTCACAGGAAGCTTATTTACAGTTCTGTTCATGGAAGTGGCATCATCCCCAGATACAACTTTCCTGCCATTCTGATTGGTCACCGATTGCTTCGGAGCTAGCCTGCTTCTGTTAGGGAGGGAATTCTGCTTCTGATTATTTTGTCTGAGAACACCTGAAGCATTTGTTGTTGTTGGCTTTCTCTGCTGTTTATTCTTTTGGTTATTTGGTTCGCTCTTGAAGGATTGGTTTAATCTACACTCCTCATGATCTCTCTGGACTGGTGTGTTCCTACTAGACGAGTTTAAGCCTTCCCTTCTCTGGACGTTTACCTTAGCTTGGATCGCTAGGGAGATGGACTTACCCTTGCTCTTTGCATCAGATGAACTAGCACCAGTGAAATCTGAAGACCGTCTATATATGGAACTATCTTCGTGAGCATTCCAACACCTATTCACTGGCTGTCCTCTTAGATAGAGGACATCACTTGACTCAGCAGGCATTCTGGCTGATTCTAGGATCCTAGTTGTCCTCTGAGACTGAGTGGCCATCATGCTCTCCTTTGAATCACGTACTTTTAAGGGAATTGAAGATGATAATGAAGAAACTTTGGCCTTCGTAGTGGGTTGTAGTCCTGGATCAAGAATCTTTGCAGCTGCTTCCATTATATGATCTGCATTTCTCCCAGAGATGAAACCAGGGTTCTTTATTGGTGACAACAGCTTGTGGTGGGACAATGGGAGAAATTTAGCCAATCTCGGGGGTATTGTTTCAGTTTGAAACCTCTCTATTGGGCTACTCGGCATTTTCTGAGACCTCAATTCCATCGGTTTCCTAGTATAACTCTCCATTCTGTGGGATATATTACTTAATTGATCATTTATGCAGAACTCAGGACTTCTTTTGTGGTTCTGCTTTTCACGCAGAAATTGTGAGTCGAAGAAAGGAGTGGAACTGGGTTCAGAAGCACCCGATGTGGGCATGGTATCTAAACCCATAAGCCTAGCTACTACTCCGGGAGGCCTGATGGTGAATCCTTCATCAGTTACCGACGATGCACAACTGTAGTCGCTACTTCCCTTCACACTCGATACTCCTACCTCATCTTCATCATCCTGAAAAACAATTGTAAAATATATATGATACTAGGTGTACTGTGCCATTGGCATGGTCCGATATTTTTCTTCGGTCAAAAATAGATGCAATTTGATAAATAAAATATTGGATTGTACACTAACTACATTGTATAACATTTCTATTTCTTTTTCTATTTTTTTATTCTGTAATTCTATCCCATGATTGTGTGGAGTCTATTTTAAATCTTTCATGTAAGCATTATCTTGAATATAATAATTTTAAATTTTAAATTTCAGCCTACCATAATCTAATTGTTGTAATTATGAATTTTTTTTATATAGCAATAAGATCTCATTCAAAAGCACAATTTCACAATCTTTAATATAATTGCGTCAAACTGAAACATAAAATTTGAATCCAATCTAAGTAGAAGTTCAGTTTAAAGTAAGGGTGCGGTTATTGACACTCCTAAAATGTCATCCCTTACTCATCTTTAATTTTCTATCTTTCAAATTACAAATCTACCCCCGAATTAAATTTGACATTAATTTGTGCATGTATGAAGGGAGGTGTGCACGATGACATTTTAGGAGTGCCAATAATGTTAATGCAGAGATAAATTTGGAATTTGAATGATAGAAAATTAAAGAGTGCATGATGACATTTTAGGAGTGCCAATAACGGCATCCTAAATTAAATACATAATTTTAATTCAATGGGAACGTATGATGTAGTCTCTATCTTTTAATCCTGACCATTGTTTACCCTTTGGCGGGAAACACCACTCTTCCTTACTATATAGTATATAGATGGGTTAATAGAAACAAACTAAGCTTACTTCCAATGAGCCTCAAATCATAAGCATGAAGCACGAGGTAATTACCAAACGGAGGCGTGTTGATGGCAAACTATTATCACTCCTCTTTTCTTGTTTTGAGCACTCTGCAAAATTAAATGTAGACTAAGAGAAAACTCTCATTGTTTGATGAATATAAAAAGGGACAAAAAACATTTGACTAAAGATACATGAAAGAGAAATAAATGAGTTTTTTTTCTCTTGTCGTTCCTACCAATTAAGATTGTGAATGACAGAGAGAATCAAAGAATCTACATTGATCTCTCTTCTGGCCTTGTACTGCAAAGATATATTGACCCAAAATTTACAGCTTCATCTACCAGAAACAATATATTTAAAGGAAATTAATTTATACCTGGTGAAACTGTCCCATTGGAGAACAATTTCTTGCGCGACTTTCTGTTCCAATCAAACAGATGAAAGAAGCCACCATTCTTTGTACCTCCCTTTTCAGCCCCCATTTTCTTTCCTTAATGAACACAACCTCGGCACCAAAACCCAAGCAAAGATCTCTCAAATATCATCTGATTTAACATGGAACAAAGATTAGCATCAAAGCACGCAAACTCACAAACAAGAAAAAAAATTCTCATCTCTTCTCAAATTGTAAGTCTATAACGCAACTGAATCCTATAGAACTAAAAACTAAAGAAATCTTAGCTCCAAAGCTCATTTAGGACTAAAACCACTTCCTTGTCACAAAACGAGACCTAATCTTATAGAACTATTACTAAATTGAACCAAACCTAGTTGATTGATAACAGGGACTGTACGTAGATGTTGATTCCAAAACCCTAGTTTGTTTCAACTATAATGCAACAATTGAGTTCAACTCACGAAAAGTTCCCACCTTTCTCGATCTATAGCGCAAAAGGAAATATAATATTCAGAAACAACGAAATTTCAGTTCAGCAAATCATTTATGACTAGAAACCTCATTAAAAGTCCTATTTTATTGGACTACAAAACAACTGAACCAAACCTAGTTGATTTGATAACAATGACTGCACATAGACTCTGAATCTAAAGCCCTAGTTTAGTTTCCATTGAACTATAACATAAAGATCCCATCTTTCTCAAACCACAACACAATTGAAACAAGTAGAGCTAAAATAACTTATCTAGCAACTAATAAATTCAAGTCCCCCCAACTCATTTATGAACTAAACCACTTGATTTCACCCAAAAAACCTAACTTTGTTCAACTATAACCCAATTGAACCTGAAATCTAGTTGAATCCGAAGCCAGCAAGTGCAATGTCTATCAAAAGACAATTGCACATAAAAGAGCACATAAATAGAAATAGATTGGGAATAAATAAAAAAAAACCAAATCAAAGCAATGCTAAAATCTAACCTCCGTTGGAAGAACCCTAGAAAACCAGAAGATTGTCTACTCCTTGTCGGTGCCATTAGGGTTACGGTTCGGAAGAGGAAGCAAAAGTAAATGGAAGATGTGCTGGTGGAGACCATTAATGGAGAGAGAGAGAGAGAGAGAGAGAGAGAGAGAGAGTGATTAAATATTTATAGTAACTCGTTTATTTATTTATTTATTAGAAATTGTAATTTTTATAGTTAAATAAACAATAGGAAAAGGTGGATATGGGAAAAACGAGAACACAACGTCTCTTTTCCATTTCAAATTCCAAAAGGAGGCATGGGATCCCCGACCCTCTCTCGGCTCTCCGCGCTGTTTGCTGACGTGGCGACGAGATTCACGGATGGGCCCCGGCTGGAGCAGCGGAATGAGTGGTGGGCCTGTGGTGTTTGCTGTTTGGGAATGCGGCGGATTTGGTTCGGTTCGGGGACGGATTCTCCCGTTGGTAGGGGGGCCCACGGAGGCCCAGGTAGTTGTTCGGTGGGCCTACACGGGATCGCGTGGACTTTTCCAGGAGGAGTGGTTAACCGTACAAATGGATGATGGGTGATCACTGCCGTTGTTTTTAATATCGGATTTTTGGAGTTGATGGAGTTTGTGGGATACATGAATTTGGATATTGACAAAGCCCCCAACAAAATATGGTAGTGAATATCATAGTTTTACATGTTCTATAAAATAATAATAAAGAATATTGGTCTATTTTTGTTCATCCACCAAAATTTGATGTTCATCAGTCCACTTAAGAGTTATCACGTGTCAACCTAAAATTAACTTTATTTTAAATTTAATTTATCTCACCTTATAATAATCCAACTAGTAGTTTTAGGTTTAAACGTGACAATACTTGAATAGAACGATGAACATCACCCAAGTGTTGGTGATAGCTAAGATGAAAAACGTCGGCCAATTTAGTAGCTATGAATGATTGTTTGGATGGTGACAAGTGGAATGTTAAAGTAAAGGAATTTTGAGCCGTTTTTATTTTCAGTATTGTTTAAATATGACAGTGGAGACATAAACTTGGAGGCATCATTACTTTATTTATTTTTTGTCCCCTCTTGTTTTATATAAATATTATACCTCCCTACTTTACCCTTTTTTTTAGTAAAAGTAAGCAGAAGTGACACAGTTGTACTAATTTAATATTAATTAATTAGTACTAATTTTAAATAAAATGATTACTACTTATACTAATAATTTGAATATAATATAATTATATTTATACTACTTATTATTAAATAATATTTATTATTAAATAACTAGTAATAATTAATAAAATTATTAATATTACTTATTTAACTATTTAATAATTAACAGTAATATAAAATAAAATAAATAATTAATGCTAATATATAACTAATTAGTATTAATTATTAAATAACACTAATATTAAAAAATAATATTATTACTTATATTTATTAAATAAATAATACTAATTATTTACTAACTAATTAATTTTTATTTAGTATTAAAAATAATTAATACTATTAAAAATAAAATAATTAATCTAATTATTTATTATTATGTACTTAGATAATTAGAATTAATTGTTTAACAAACTAACTGAATTTTTTTATTTACTCTTAGTACAAAATTAATATAAATATTGAATGAAATAATTAAGTAATCAATACTAATTATTTAACTAAATACTACTAATTATTATTAAATAATTCATACTAATTGATTGTATGTATTATTAGTATTACAATAATTATATTAATGTTTACCTAATGTTAAATAGTTAAAATAAGTAACAATAGTGCACGGTAGTAAAATTATTAATATATTTTAATTACTTCATAGTTTTTTAGCCATATTATATTGTTAATACTTAAATAAGAAAGTTAAGTAATTACTATTAACAAATTATTACTAATTTAGTTAGATACTAATAGTTTTTGTTATGAATATGATTCACTTTTTTACTTTTCACCTCCTTGATATTTAACATCCAAATTGGAAAGTGTGAATTTGTCCACTTATATGACAAAATATTATGTATTCGAACATTCAAAATCAGTTTCAATGGAAGTAACATAAAATTTAAAAGAATACGTATTCCACTTTAAGTAGACAAAAAGTTATTTTCATGCTTCATGTAGTTATACCTATTAGGGGTGAGCATTATTCGGTTTTGAACCGAAAACCGAACCGAACCGAACCGAATAAGAGATTCGGTTCGGTTTTGAAAAAAATCGGTTCGGTTTCGGTTTTGAAAATACTAAATTTTCTTATTCGGTTTCGGTTTCGGTTTTGGGTTTCGGTTTCGGTTCAAAACCGAAAACCGAATAAGAAATTTTAGTTTATATATATATATATATATATATATATATATATATATATATATATATATATATATATATATATATATATGTATGTATTAATTATAGGTATATACTAAATATATATATATATATACTATAGGTATATATATATATATATAGTATATACCTATAATTAATACATATATATATATATATATATATATATATATATATATATATATATATATATATATATATATATATATATATATATATATATATATATAGATATATATATATATATAGAGGTATATACTATATGTATATAATAAATATATCTAGGTATATTTAGTTATTATATATATTAACAAAAAAAAAATACAAAAAAACCAAAAAAATCGAATAAACCGAAAACCGAACCGATTTAATTCGGTTCGGTTCGGTTCGGTTATTGACCAATTCGGTTCGGTTTCGGTTTTGCTTATTCGGTTTCGGTCGAATTCGGTTTTGCTTATTCGGTTCGGTTTTAAACCGAATAAACCGAATGCTCACCCCTAATACCTATCCAAATATCTCATTGTAAAGTTTTCTCCTCTACAAAATATTTGACCTATTATGACTAATGAGCTTTATAATAAATCAAACTACTTTTTCTTCCAATTTTTTAAGGTTTCTTGAAATTAATTATTTCTAATATAAATGTTGATCCCTCTAACAGTAGAGGGATGAGAATTGGATCGGTCATCTTTTTGAAGAATTTCATCGATCTAGTTCCTATTAAAAAATATGATAGATAATTTAATTTGACTTTACTCAAATTAATATCAGACCAATATCAAATCAAACATTTTATCTTAATCTAATTTGAATAACTAAATCTCAAAAATTCATTAAGAATTTACTCTGCCAAACTCGAATTGTTCATGTGCTAGGAAAGTGTAACACAAACCCTTACCATATTAGCAAATCAATTAATTATTAGATTCAAGATCTAGTAACTCAGATCCAAAAATCAAATAGGCATCCTAGTAAACAAAATCCATATATTTTGGTTGGATCGACTCTGTGTGCATGAGTCACCTATAGGATCAACACCATTAAAACAACCACTGAAATTTGTACAAATCGAAATGACCATATGTTATCCATTTAGAGTTGTATGTGAAAAATAATTCATAACATATATTACAAAAATATCCTTAATAATACTCAGTAAGGTTTTATACATAAGAGATTTTTTCTAATATAAACATTATTTGATGATTTTTAATGAATTTACAACAATTTGGCGGTCTCTTTTGCACCATATGGTATCATCTCATTCATTGGTTCATGTGGTCAAGTTAAGAAAATTTTAGAAAATAGAGTAACAATTTTTTTAATATTTAATTTTATCTATATATAAGCTATTGAAGTTTATATGATTTGTAAAATTATTTATTGCACAACTTTAATATTGTATGGATTTAATATTTGAAATTTGAAATTATTAATGTTATCCAAAATCTATAATTCAAACTTCTACTCACCCATATATACACCTAGTATTACTACTAAGGTTTTGTTTGCCATCACTTTTATTTATGTGTTTTAAAAAAATGTTTTAGTTTTTAATAAATAATAAACATATTTGACATATCAAGTTGTTACTCATTGGTAAAAACAAAAACATGTTTAATGAACAAAATCACAATTTTTATTTATTTTTAGTAAGCAAGCATGCTATTGTCACGTCCCGATTCCGCAAAGTTCTTTCGTCCTCGCTTTGGACTCTGTGGAACCGATCGTTCTCATTTGGACATGATGTCGTACAAGTCTGAATTGCACTTCTACAAGGCAAAGACGGTACAAAATTTATAATCTAAATTTATAATCTTTAAATATGAACACATCGTAGCGGCACAAGCAGACAAATTGAAGATAATAATGATACATATCTCTTTTATTGAACGGAACACATTATTGATCATTCATAGTAGAGGAGTAAGCAGATAATTTGAAGTCACAATGAGATAAGCATAAATAAATTTTCTTTATCGATAATTGAAGTGAAGTACAAGACTGCATCGGAATACAAAACTTACAACACAATTCACACTTCTCTTGATAACAACTGAAACACTTGTCATAAGGCTTACATTGGATACTTGATACTTTGACTTACAACTGGAAATGTCAACTTGGCTTAGAACTCACTGATATAACAGATATGTTAGTGCCGGGGCACAATTTTTCGATGGAAAACTGAGAAGATGAAACAATTGTAAAAATAATGTTCCAACGCAACACTTCTAGGAAGGTTGCGCGAGTATAACGAAGATCTAAAAAGATCTCGTTTTAGTATTACGAGAATCTAAAAAGATTTCGTAATCCACAGCAATCGATCGTAGTACTTCTAAAAAGAAGATACAATCAGAATTACTGCAGCAATGAAGAAGGCGACTGGCGAAAGATGGAAGAACTCCTATTGGGGTAAATAATCACCGTTGCTCAAAGCTTTATTCGCCCTACACGAACAGCTTCCAGGAACCAGCAAGTTCGTCGGAGAACTTGGAACACTCCTGCTCTTCTGACTCCTCGGATGGACACGAACTCCCATGCAAAAGCAACGCTGGTGCGGCGCCTTTCCTCTCTCTCGAAAGCTGCTAGAATTCGCAAGCAAATTCCGATCAGAACTGTGTTAAAAAACACTTCTGAGTTCTCTGTTTACTTGTGTTAAAAAACACTTCGTAAACTTTCTGTGGTGGCTTCTCTTACTTGTATCTGTCTGAGCCTTGTGAGAGAGAGGATGCCTTATATAGGCCCTGCAGCAACTGCTCGGCTACCACAAAGTTAGGGACGTGGTAAAAACTACCTCGAACATGTAGCAACCGCCCAGAACGTGCAAACGAACGTTCTGCTGCAAGTTGTGCCAACTGCGCGCACCCCGTGCACCTTGCACTCCATGCACTGAGCCACTTGCGCCAACCTGCGCCACTGCGCACACTGCACAACCTGTGCCACCTTACGCCACTCGCGCAACGTGCGCAACATGCGCCACGCGCGCAACTTGCGCAACGTACGCACCCGGCCTGTGCGCAACCGCCGCGCAACCTGTGCGCAACCTGACACGCAACCTGGCGCGCAACCTGGTACGCACCCTGACGCGTACCCTGGTCGCGCAAACTGTGGCGCGCAACGTGGCAGCGCAAGTGGCTCATGCAACGAGCGCAACTAAAGCGCAATATGCGCCTAGCGACGATGCTGACGTGCTAAGTGCAAAGTGTGCCAACAAAACGCCACATTACGCCTCATAAGCCCATGAGCCCGAGTCCGAGTCCGAGTCGCTAAGCCCCTACGGGGCTTAGCTCCCATGGAAATAAATTTCCCATGAGCAAAAAGCATGAATGCTTTCTATTGTTGATTTAGCCTTTTTTCCCATTAGAAAAATAACCCCACATGGCACACCCATGTGCACATCCACACCACATGTGCATCTCTAAACTAGCAAAGCTAATATATAGAGATACAACTCCTTTGGTCTAGCCGATGTGGGACTAAAATTCATTTTGTAAAAGACCAAAACCCAACAATCTCCCACATATCTCTATATATGAGTATAAGTGTTCCCCACAGTAACTGTCCATCATGCATTAGGAGAGATGTCGCTGACGACTTGAATCTTCCCGCATGGTTCAAACAACAGACAATAATACAAGAATGGACTAAGCCTTGAATTCTGGCTACACATTAAAGGCCCTGTGCCAGCCTGGTTTTAGTGTATAATTTTGGGCGTCTACAAGTTTACCCTCAAGAGATGGCCTGATATCTCTTTGTCCATACACTATAGGTGAGTTCACTATAAAGAGACATGGCATGAAGCGCTTTGCGTTTCCCTTGCGGTGCTACGCCGCTATGACATGGCTTAAAGCCGAGGCCTTATCCCATACCGGGAACCTCATCGTAGTGTCATACTACTGTAGCATGAGGCAACCGCCTCTTTGTAGTGCCAAACTACCCAGCATGAAGCCTTAGGCTCCCTTGCAGTGTTATGCCGCAACGACATGGCTTGCAAGGCCGAGGCTTTATCCCTAACCGGGTACCTCATCGTGGTGTCGTGCCACTGTAACATGAGGAACTCCTCCTCTTTGTAGTGCTTACTACACCCCTCTTTATTTTTAACATACAACATTAGGCTAACTGCCTATTTGCGGTGCTACGCCGCTGTGACTTGGCCTGTAAAGCCGAGGCTTTATCCTATTCCTGGACAGCACCCCACATATAGGAACCTCATTATGGAGTCACCCCACTGTAGTATGGAGTTTCACTCCTTGTAGTGCTGCTCTACCGTGCTTCCTGTAAAGCACACTAGGCATTCACTCTGCCTGAGAACTCATTAAGGCAATTAAGCCAACCTTCCCACAGGAACCATTTTTTGCATAAAATAAAAGTAGACAACAGTGGTTATAGGTCCGTAACCTCTCCATGCCCAATAGAACATGTACCCGCCGTTCCTGATATTCTTCCGATTAGTGGTCCTCCCTTGAACCAAAAGCTAGATGCCTAGTAGATTTCTCTTTGAACTATTAGCATAAAACTTTATGGTAGGAATACAATAATACAATATCAGAATGCCTTCAAGCCCATTTTACAAGCTGTGTCATCGACCAGCTGGCTCTTGAGGCCCTTGGTGAACGGATCCGTCAGGTTCTCCTGACTCCGAACATCAATCACTGCAATAACACCTCTCTTGATAAGATCGTGTACTGCCCTGTGCTTCAACCGCACAGTCCTCTTCTTCCCGTTGAAGAGGTCATTTGATGCCACCGCCGCAGTCGCCTGGTTGTCGCAGTATATCGGTATTGCCGATATTTGTGCACCAACCACTGGAAGATCATACATGAGCTCCCGAAGCCATTCTGCTTCCTCGGCTGCGGTATCAAGTGTAAAGAACTCAGATTCCATAGATGACCGCGAGAGCATAGTCTGCTTCTTCGACTTCCACGATATAGCAGCTCCATCCATTGTGAAAATGAATCCACCTGTGGACCTCTCGCTCTCCACCTCTGAGCACCAGCTGGCATCACTGAAGCCTTCCACTACCGGCGGATCTCCGCTGTAGTACAGTACATATGTCTGAGTCTTCTTGAGATATCTCATCACCCGTTTCACAGCTTTCCAGTGTTCAGCACCTGGGTTACTCGTGAAACGACTCAGCATTCCCACGGCAAAAGCTATGTCAGGCCTTGTGGCAGTAGTAGCATACATCAAACTTCCGATTACGCTTGCATACTCCAACTGCCTGACGCTTTCCCCTGAATTAGGCTTCAGCTTCAGATCACATCTGTACAGTATATCGATCCCAATAAGATCCCGATACCATAACGAGTGATCATTTTCTCAATATAATGAGACTGTGATAGCGCTAGTCTAGTGTCTGTCCGGATGATTTTGATTCCTAAGATCACATCAGCTTCCCCCAAGTCCTTCATACTGAACTTGCTCGAGATGAATTTCCTTGTCTCCGTGACACAGCTCATATCCGTACCTAGGATAAGCATGTCGTCCACGTACAGACAAACGATCACACCTCTTCCATCAGCGAACTTTGTAGTGCCCCAAAATTTGTGATACGTATTTTATACGTATTCGTATTTCTGACCCGTATTTCTCTTTTCTTTGATTAGTTAGTTATGGTTTATTTCATATTTAGCATTGTGGTTTAATTGTCATTTATCGTTCATGGATTAATTCTGATTAATGGAGCTTGGTTTATTGAGTACTTCATGATTCATCATAGCATTGCATTGGCTTGGTTTGGTTCGGTTTAGTAGGTTTGGCTTGGTTGGGTTTTATGTGAACCAAACCACTCCCACCTACCACCACCCATATTTATATTCCACTCTCTCTCTTTCTCTCTTCCATTATTACTCATTACTCTTCTTCTTCTCCTTCATTAACTCTCCACCTACCAGAGAGAGAGAGTGAGCTCTAGGCAAGTACAACTTGCTTCATGGAGGAACTCAAATTTTATTGCTTCATTTTCTTCCTTACAGCATTTTAACTAACTTTAGAACTTGGCATTTTCATTTTTCATGGCTAGATTCTTGTAGATCTATATTTACTTTATTTTCAGATTTCTTGGGTTTTGATCTACTTAATCTGGTTATTTTTGAATTTTGATGGTTCCATGTTGTTGAGAATTTTATTCTGCCCCATTTTGACCTATAAAAGTTTGGATTTGGACTCTGGATGAAAGATTCATGGAGCTTGGGAGCCATGGCTTGAAGGGTTCTTCTTCTCGGAAGGATGGAGAAGAAGAACAGTTCATAGCCGACTGAACTTAGCCGCATAGCTTTATGCAGCAAGTTTTATTCCTGGCCGCATAAGTCTTGCTGAGTTACTTGGCCGCATGGCCTATGCCGCAGGAACTCGATTCTCCCAGCCGCATGAAGATTTAATCCTAGCCGCATAAGGCCCAGTCCTAACTGAGCCACATGGGCTTCTGAGTCCGGGCCGCATGACCCGATTTATTTTAGCCGCATGCGCCCTCTTACCTATGCAGCCGCATATGTGCCCGCCATACTTAACCGCATGACCCGGAGTCGTTCGAGCCGCATAGGCTCCACTGCTCCTTCAGTCGCATACGCATTCATTGCCCCTGAGCCGCATAAGCATTTCCCCCTGCTGCCGCATGGGACTCCGCCCACCCTCAGCCGCATGAACTCAACACCCTGAGCCGCATGAACTTAAACTCCTGCTAGCCGCATATGCCACTGTCATTTCCTGGCAGCATGAGACCCGGTTACTTTTGGCCACATAAGGCCCAGTCTTCTCCAGCCGCATGGGCTGTTCTTCTTCCAGCCGCATGTGATCATTACCTGGCCGCATATGCCTTAGCCGCATGGCTCTTCTATAGTCCTGAATATTGATATTTTATTAGATATTTTACGTCCATTTTATATTCTTACGCCTTTTGTCCCGAACTTGATAATCCCAATTTGATTGACTTGATTGAAATGATAATTGTACCTGGCATGGTGTGACCAAGTACCCTGACATGACACGATAGTGGCCCGTCGTGATGCACTCCTGACATGATAACTTGACCTGATAATTTGACCTGCTACACATGACACGACAGTGACCCGTAGTGGTGCACTCCTGACCTAATAACCTGACATGACCTGATAGTGGCCCGTCGTGGCACACTCCTGACTAGCACACTTGATATGATAAACCTGACATAATTATCTCGAATAGCTGTTGCGACGGCTGCCTGACATGACATGACCTGTATAATTAAATCCTGACACCGTGGTTGTTTGCATTGATTGTGCCTGTATAAACTACGAGTCCGGTTGTGTCTTACATCATGTCTAGGGCATGATCCCTGAGTACCACGGTCAGGGATCCATACTGAATCTGGCTAGGTTAATGACTAGATTGATCAATTAGTTCATGGAGAATTTCCCAGTTACCTGTTGCCCCTTTGGTCCCGGCCTTATATATATATACATGGGATTTGTTGCTATCCGTCGAGATGAGCGCACTTCCAGCCCGCCGTCGAGTGTGGTACCTTAGGACACATGTATCTTACTACAGTGTGTCTGCTATATCCTGCTATCTTTTCCTTTTCTTGCTGGAATCACTCAGGTAGTAACAAACAGGTAACCGGACTTGGAATTCTCATTGCATCTTGCTAGTAACTAGGCTTGTGATAACCCTAGTTAGTTAATGTAGAAAGCCGTAGGCAATGATTGGCCGTGATTGCTTGGATGGAGTCTAGTCCAGTATAGTATTGTCTAGAATTGATTGATTGTAAGATTGTACCAGAATGATTGGATGATTGTCACTCCAGATTGTCACTCTAATGCCTTGTACTCTCCAGATTGTCACCATAATGATTGTCACTCCAGAATGTCACTCGACCTGATTTCTTATATTTATCTTGCCGATAAATGGTGAGAGAAGCCAAGTCCGTTCAGATGAAGGGTTACAACCCCGGTCCTTGTTTGGTTTACGGGTTGTAACCTGGTTATCTGAATAGTCCCATGGTTATCTCATCGTATATCATCCTGTCACGCTTTTCCAATATGTTCTGTCTTTTGTTGATTATGTACAAGATTGTCTGTTATATTCACCTGTCATGCTTTTCTTAATTACTGTCTCTTATTATGTAATTATATTCTTGTGCTAATTTGCTGGTTTTAGTTCCTAAGTGAAGCCTCTTTTGTGGCACTTGCTCTTTCTGGGGTCTGACCCAGCTGGTTTTGTATGGCCAGATACCGGAGCAGCAGCAAGGGATCTACCTGCTTTTCAGCCAGATGGTGACCACTAGAGGAAATCCTGGCAACGAGTGGATTTCTTTTTTTGTTCTCCCACTTTATTGTAAAATTATTCTTTTGAGGCGTTTAGCCGTCGAGCCAGTGTTAGCTCGTGTACATTTTTACTTACTGTCTGCCTACGGGCTGTAACATGATTGGCAACTCGAGGTTGATCATGTATGACTTAACTTTTGCTAGTCCTTACATTTTGTACGACTAGCTTCATGATCATCTGGATATGTAATGTTTGGGACGCCTTACAATTGTATATTTGGTGATCTGATATCTTGTAACTATCATTACTTGTTGAGATTGAGACAATAGGATAATTCATGACCTTAAGAGACTGATGGCTTGTAGATAAACCCTCACATATCCAGACAGCCGTGACCGTATGGCGGTGTGGATTTCATTCCGTTATATGTAGCTGGCTATGTCCGCCCCCGCTCTCCAGTATTCTGGTTCTGGGGCGTGACATGGTTTAAGTGGTGGCCCATGCAGGTCTTGTCAATCAAGAAATGTGAGGGTTTACCGGATAGATGTCTCAATCTGTACTCGTCTTTGATCTCCACTCGTATCTTCTTATCTCCTTGGATCCCTGACTTGATAACATGCTTGCATCATTGTTCTATCCTGGTCCTTCCTTAATATTCTCGATGTCATTGCTTCAGTGGCATCATTCCTGTTGATCAGCCAGAAGGAGTTTGGCCGGTAGACCAGCAACAGCAAGAAGATCAAGATCAGTCCTCAGTAGCCGCCTCCCGAGCCATGCCTTTTGGAGAACCAGTGCCCCCAGTCCAGCCAGTTCAGCCAGCAGGGTCAGAGGATGGAGTCTTGATAGGGCTCATCCGTGAGTTGCTTGCGTCTCAGGACCGTCGAGGTGATGCCTTGCAGCAAGCAGTACAAGAAGCTATGAGCGGAAGTGGTCCTCGAGGGAACAGTGCGGTCAACAATTTCAAGCGCCTGAACCCTCCCTTCTTCGACGGCAGCGAGGATGCTATTGCTGCAGATGCCTGGCTACATGACATTGAAGTTATCTTGGAGGCAGCCAGGACCCCTGAAGCAGAGAAGGTGGCTGTGGTGCGCCTGCAGTTACTAGATCTAGCCCGCAGCTGGTGGGCTATGCAAGCAGCGAGTTTGGGTACGCCTGTCATGTGGGCGGTATTCAGTGATATGTTTCAGACCAAGTACTTCAACGCAGTGGCTAGATATGACCTGCAGGCCAGGTTTAGTAATCTCAGGTAGATGAGCAGGACGGTCGACGGATATACGGCCGAGTTTTTAAGATTGAGTCGGTTTGCTCCCATCTTGGTGGCAACCGAGCTAGACAGAGCACAGCAATTTCAGTAGGGGCTCCATTTGGAGATCATATTGGCAGTAGAGCAGTTCGAGCACAGAAATTTTGATGCCGTCTTGCGAGCAGCGAGGAGGCATGAGTACACTTCCCGAAGGATAGCGGACCGGACCGGAGGTTGGAAGCGGTCTCATGACCAGATGAACCAGTCCTCAGCACCGGCCCCAGCAGCTAGGGCCCTGACCATTGGAGCTGCAAGGACAGATTCGGTTACCTCCTTACAGCATTCTGCCCCGACTTATCCCCAGCAGCAGAAGCAGAAGCGGCCTTTCGCAACCGGTTGTTCTCATTGCGGGAAGCCCGGGCATGTTGTTACTGAGTGCCGCAGAGCACAGGGATTGTGCTTGGTTTGTGGTTCGCCGGACCACATGATAGGATCTTGTCCGTTCAGAAACAGATCATCGTCGACAGTAACTAGCTAGTCCCTCGGTTATGGGACCAGCACCAGCACCAGAACCAGCTCCAGTTCACCAACCATAGCAGTTTCCGTTCCCGGGTCCATTGCCGTCTCAGGCCCAGGCCTTCCAGCAACAGAGGCCTCAGCAGTTCGCCCTGGCCCAGGCCCAGATCCAGAATCGGCGGAGAGGTATCTGTGTCCTATTGTCTTGCTTTCCGACCGTCGTCATGCGGGATACATGTCATGTTTCATGTATCCTAATTACAACGGTGTATCCCGGGCCCGAGCCAATTTCTAGATCATTCGAAAAGGTTGGTACCAATAGCCTTTAACCTTTTCGTATAGGGAAAGGCCCGTGTCCATGTTTGACCAAAGAGAGAGACCTCAAGCGCAAGGCTATCAGTTTAGTTCGTGTTGCTTGAGTTCATCGCTCTTTGGGGGAGTCAAACGTGGGGGTGTGAGGATGATATCCGATCACGTTATCCCAATCGGTTTGTCTCGTGAGGTGTAATATCTTTCTTATGCCTTGCACTTCGATTCCTTGCTTGCATGTATGATTGTATGATTGATTGATAGCATAGATTGCTTGTGGTAGTATTGCTGTCCCGACATCTCTAGCCTCTTGATTAAATTTCGAGGACGGAATTCTTTTAAGGTGGGTAGGATGTAGTGCCCCGAAATTTGTGATACGTATTTTATACGTATTCGTATTTCTGACCCGTATTTCTCTTTTCTTTGATTAGTTAGTTATGGTTTATTTCATATTTAGCATTGTGGTTTAATTGTCATTTATCGTTCATGGATTAATTCTGATTAATGGAGCTTGGTTTATTGAGTACTTCATGATTCATCATAGCATTGCATTGGCTTGGTTTGGTTCGGTTTAGTGGGTTTGGCTTGGTTGGGTTTTATGTGAACCAAACCACTCCCACCTACCACCACCTTCATTTATATTCCACTCTCTCTCTCTCTTCCATTATTACTCATTACTCTTCTTCTTCTCCTTCATTAACTCTCTACCTACCAGAGAGAGAGAGTGAGCTCTAGGCAAGTGCAACTTGCTTCATGGAGGAACTCAAATTTTATTGCTTTATTTTCTTCCTTACAGCATTTTAACTAACTTTAGAACTTGGCATTTTCATTTTCTATGGCTAGATTCTTGTAGATCTATATTTACTTTATTTTCGGATTTCTTGGATTTTGATCTACTTAATCTGGTTATTTTCGAGTTTTGATGGTTCCATGTTGTTGAGAATTTCATTCTGTCCCATTTTGACCTATGAAAGTTTGGATTTGGACTCTGGATGAAAGATTCATGGAGCTTGGGAGCCATGGCTTGAAGGGTTCTTCTTCTCGGAAGGATGGAGAAGAAGAACAGTTCATAGCCGACTGAACTTAGCCGCATAGCTTTATGCAGCAAGTTTTATTCCTGGCCGCATAAGTCTTGCTGAGTTACTTGGCCGCATGGCCTATGCCGCAGGAACTCGATTCTCTCAGCCGCATGAAGATTTAATCCTAGCCGCATAAGGCCCAGTCCTAACTGAGCCACAAGGGCTTCTGAGTCCGGGCCGCATGACCCGATTTATTTTAGCCGCATGCGCCCTCTTACCTATGCAACCGCATATGTGCCCGCCATACTTAACCGCATGACCCGGAGTCGTTCGAGCCGCATAGGCTTCACTGCTCCTTCAGTCGCATACGCATTCATTGCCCCTGAGCCGCATAAGCATTTCCCCCTGCTGCCGCATGGGACTCCGCCCACCCTCAGCCGCATGAACTCAACACCCTGAGCCGCATGAACTTAAACTCCTGCTAGCCGCATATGCCACTGTCATTTCCTGGCCGCATGAGACCCGGTTACTTTTGGCCGCATAAGGCCCAGTCTTCTCCAGCCGCATGGGCTGTTCTTCTTCCAGCCGCATGTGATCATTACCTGGCCGCATATGCCTTAGCCGCATGGCTCTTCTATAGTCCTGAATATTGATATTTTATTAGATATTTTACGTCCATTTTATATCCTTACGCCTTTTGTCCCGAACTTGATAATCCTAATTTGATTGACTTAATTGAAATGATAATTGTACCTGGCATGGTGTGACCAAGTACCCTGACATGACACGATAGTGGCCCGTCGTGGTGCACTCCTGACATGATAACTTGACCTGATAATTTGACCTGCTACACATGACACGACAGTGACCCGTAGTGGTGCACTCCTGACCTAATAACCCGACATGACCTGATAGTGGCCCGTCGTGGCGCACTCCTGACTAGCACACTTGATATGATAAACCTGACATGATTATCTCGAATAGCTGTTGTGACGGCTGCTTGACATGACATGACCTGTATAATTAAATCCTGACACCGTGGTTGTTTGTATTGATTGTGCCTGTATAAACTACGAGTCCGGTTGTGTCTTGCATCATGTCTAGGGCATGATCCCTGAGTACCACGGTCAGGGATCCATACTGAATCTGGCTAGGTTAATGACTAGATTGATCAATTAGTTCATGGAGAATTTCCCAGTTACCTGTTGCCCCTTTGGTCCCGGCCTTATATATATATACATGGGATTTGTTGCTATCCGTCGAGATGAGCGCACTTCCAGCCCGCCGTCGAGTGTGGTACCTTAGGACACATGTATCTTACTACAGTGTGTCTGCTATATCCTGCTATCTTTTCCTTTTCTTGCTGGAATCACTCAGGTAGTAACAAACAGGTAACCGGACTTGGAATTCTCATTGCATCTTGCTAGTAACTAGGCTTGTGATAACCCTAGTTAGTTAATGTAGAAAGCCGTAGGCAATGATTGGCCGTGATTGCTTGGATGGAGTCTAGTCCAGTATAGTATTGTCTAGAATTGATTGATTGTAAGATTGTACCAGAATGATTGGATGATTGTCACTCCAGATTGTCACTCTAATGTCTTGTACTCTCCAGATTGTCACCATAATGATTGTCACTCCAGAATGTCACTCGACCTGATTTCTTATATTTATCTTGCCGATAAATGGTGAGAGAAGCCAAGTTCCGTTCAGATGAAGGGTTACAACCCCGGTCCTTGTTTGGTTTACGGGTTGTAACCTGGTTATCTGAATAGTCCCATGGTTATCTCATCGTATATCATCCTGTCACGCTTTTCCAATATGTTCTGTCTTTTGTTGATTATGTACAAGATTGTCTTTTATATTCACCTGTCATGCTTTTCTTAATTACTGTCTCTTATTATGTAATTATATTCTTGTGCTAATTTGCTGGTTTTAGTTCCTAAGTGAAGCCTCCTTTGTGGCACTTGCTCTTTCTGGGGTCTGACCCAGCTGGTTTTGTATGGCCAGATACCGGAGCAGCAGCAAGGGATCTACCTGCTTTTCAGCCAGATGGTGACCACTAGAGGGAATCCTGGCAACGAGTGGGTTTCTTTTTTTGTTCTCCCACTTTATTGTAAAATTATTCTTTTGAGGCGTTTAGCCGCCGAGCCAGTGTTAGCTCGTGTACATTTTTACTTACTGTCTGCCTACGGGCTGTAACATGATTGGCAACTCGAGGTTGATCATGTATGACTTAACTCTTGCTAGTCCTTATATTTTGTACGACTAGCTTCATGATCATCTGGATATGTAATGTTTGGGATGCCTTACAATTGTATATTTGGTGATCTGATATCTTGTAACTATCATTACTTGTTGAGATTGAGACAATAGGATAATTCATGACCTTAAGAGACTGATGGCTTGTAGATAAACCCTCACATATCTAGACAGCCGTGACCGTATGGCGGTGTGGATTCCATTCCGTTATACGTAGCTGGCTATGTCCGCCCCCGCTCTCCAGTATTCTGGTTCTGGGGCGTGACAAACTTCGTGTAAACACACTTGTCCGTCTCGCTGACCATGTAGCCATTTGACCTTATAACTTTGTCAAATTTCTCATGCCACATCTTAGGAGCCTGTTTAAGACCGTACAAAGATTTTACCAACTTGCAGACTTTGTCTTCAAGACCCTTGACGACAAATCCCTCTGACTATTGCATATAAATCTCTTCATTCAGCTCGCCATTTAGGAAAGTCGTTTTCACATCCATCTGATGTATCACCATCTTATGCATCGCTGCGAGAGCAATCAACATTCTGATGGTAGTCATCCGGGCTACTGGAGAATACGTGTCAAAGTAGTCGATTCCCTGCTTCTGAGAAAATCCCTTGGCTACTAACCTAGCCTTGAACTTGTCAATAGTTCTGTCTGCTTTCATCTTCTTCTTGAAGATCCATTTGCATCCGATGGGTTTCGCTCCTTCAGGAAGATCAACCAACACCCAAGTGTTATTTGAGGTGATAGAATCAATTTCATTGTCAATCGCCTCCTTCCAGAAAACTGCGTCTCTGGTCTTCATCGCCTCATCATAGGTAAGCGGATCTGTTCCACATGATAGGTGACAAAGTCACTTCCGAAGTCCTTCGGCCTCCTCACTCGCTTCGTTGACAGCTTAGCGAGATCTGGTTCAACCGTTGTTTCAACAACAACATCTTCTTGGACCACATCTTCATTGAAGACCTGCGCACCCTCATTATTCTCCGGAACATCCGTAAGAACAATATTCTTGTGCCTTGCAAATTTGTCTTCAAAATATTATGCGTCGCGAGATTCAATGATATGATTTGACTCAATATCAAGAAATCTCCGAGCATCACTCTTCTCGGCATACCCCAAGAAGATCGTCTTAGTAGTCCTTGTCCCAAGCTTCTGAATCTTCAGATCTGGAAGCTTGACATATGCCAGACACCCCCACACTCGAATGACATTCAAGTTAGGTCTGACTTTGAACCAGAGTTCATGAGGAGTAATGTCAGAAGTTGCATGAGGCACCCTATTCAGAATAAAAGTGGCCGTCAGTGCAGCTTCTCCCCAGTAGCACTTAGGAAGACCCGCAGTCAACAGTATTGAGTTAATCATTTTTGTTAACGTTATGTTCTTCCTCTCTGCTACTCAATTTGATTGAGGAGAGTACGGAGCCGTAGTCTCGTTGACAATTCCATATTCTTTATAGAACGATGCGAATTCATGAGACCTGTACTCCCCACCTCGATCACTTCTTATTCTTTTAAGTTGTTGTCCAGTCTGCCGCCCAGCTTCGGCTCTGAACTTCTCGAATGCTTCGTCTTTAGCCTTCAGCAAATAGACGAACGCATACTTTGAGAAGTCATCGATGAAGGTTATGAAATACTTCATCCCGGTCTTTGTAGAGAACTGTTTGAAGTTACAGATATCGGAGTGTACCAACTCCAGAAGATCTGTACTTCGATTAACCCGAGGAAAATGTTTCCTTGTGATCTTTGTTTGAGCACAAACTTCACATTTCTCTACCTTATCCCCACACTTGGAGATAAGTCCTAGACTAGACATTCTGTTTATTCGTTTACAATGAACATGTCCTAGCCTATTATGCCACAACTCAAGAGTATAAGCAGAAGGAGTGATTTCATTAATCACATTAATTACATTGGACTGATTTACAAGCTAAATTTTGAACATTCCTTCGGTATAAAAAGTTTTTCCGAAATATGTTCCCTTGATAGACATCACCATCTGGCCAACATTGATATCCATTCTGAGGCCTGTGTTGCAGAGTAGGCCTCCTGAGATCAGGTTCTTGGCGATAGCAGGTACGTACTTTACGCTTTGAAGCGTCAGAGACTTCCCCGAAGTCAGCTTCAACACCACCGTCCCGATCCCGAGCACTTCAGCTTGTGCCTGGTTTGCCATTATAACTACTTCAGAAGTAGGTGTGTAGGTGGTGAACCACTCTTTACTGCAGCAGACATGGCAGGAGGCTCCAGTATCTATCCACCAGTCAGAGTCAGTCCTTACCGCATCAACCTGTGCAATCATAGCAACAACGTCAGTGATCATAGATACCTTACTAGGCTCTACTTGCTCTAATTGCTTGGTCTTTGCTTTGCATTCACTTTTGAAGTGGCCCTTCTTGCCACACTTGAAACAAGACATCTGAGACTTTGCCTTCTTTTGCTTGAAGGAAGTCCCCTTCACGTTCAGATTGTTAGGGTCCTTCTTCTTGCTATGGGAAGCCGCCTGCTTTTCCCTTGATTCCTTGGTATGAACCAGATTGGCGTTAGCCAATTGCTTGGACAGTGCGTCCACCTTCAGTTGAGCCCGTATCTGGTCCTTAACATAGATTTTCTGCAAGAGATCTTCAAGGCTGATCTCAGGCTTCTTCCTATGCATATTTGCATAGAACTTACTCCACCCAGCGGGGAGCTTTGAGACAATTCCTCCAACAACAAACTTGTCGGGAAGGAGCATCGCCTCGTCTTCCAACTTTTATCGCAGATTCAGAAATTCCTTTACCTGCGGCAACATAGACTTCTCGTCCTCAAAGAGCAATTTGTGATAATTTTCAACCACAAATATCTTGCTCCTATTTTTGTCTTCTTCGTACAGTTTCTCCAGAGACTCCCATGTGTCTCTGGCAATTGTCTTCTTACTGTAAAATTCTGCTAGGGAATCCTCCATAGCATTCAGGATAAGCAGCCTGCAAATGCTATTCTTCCTTCTCCACTTGGCCTGAAGTTTAGTAGCCGCAGTAATGGCGGCAGCAGACCCAGTATCTGAAACAGTAGGTTCCTCTTCAAGAAGCACGTGATCAACGTCTCTGAGTTGAAGAGTGAGATAAACCTTCCTCTTACAGACTTGATAATGCTCTCCATCAAATTTTTCTAACATACAAAACTCAGTATTGAGGAGTGAAACATTAACGTTTTCCATCGTAGCAATAAAGCTTTGAGATTGTTAGTGCCGGGGCACAATTTTTTGATAGAAAACTGAGAAGATAAAACAATTGTAAAAACAATGTTCCAACGCAACACTTCTAGGAAGGTTGCGCGAGTATAACGAAGATCTAAAAAAATCTTATTTTAGTATTATGAAAATCTAAAAAGATTTCGTAATCCACAGCAATCGATCGTAGTACTTCTAAAAAGAAGATACAATCAGAATTACTGGCAGCAATGAAGAAGGTGACTGGCGAAAGATGGAAGAACTTCTATTGGGGTGAATAATCACCGTTGCTCAAAGCTTTATTCGCCCTACACGAACAGCTTCCAAGAACCAGCAAGTTCGTCGGAGAACTTGGAACACTCCTGTTCTTCTGACTCCTCGGATGGACACGAACTCCCGTACAAAAACAACGCTGGTGCGGCGCCTTTCCTCTCTCTCGAAAGCTGCTAGAATTTGTAAGCAAATTCCGATCAGAACTGTGTTAAAAAATACTTCTGAGTTCTCTGTTTACTTGTGTTAAAAACACTTCGTAAACTTTCTGTGGTGGCTTCTCTTACTTGTATCTGTCTGAGCCTTGTGAGAGAGAGGATGCCTTATATAGGCCCTGCAGCAACTGCTCGGTTACCACAAAGTTAGGGACGTGGTAAAAACTACCCCGAACATGTAGCAACCGCCCAGAACGTGCAAACGCACGTTCTGCTGCAAGTTGTGCCAACTGTGCGCACCTCGCGCACCTTGCACTCCGCGCACTGAACCACTTGCGCCAACCTGCGCGCACTGCGCAACCTGCACCACCTTGCGCCACTCGCGCAACGTGCGCAACCGGCGCAACCTGTGCGCAATCCAACGAGCGCAACTAAAGCGCACTATGCGCCTAGCGACGATGCTGACGTGCTAAGTGCAATATGCGCCAACAAAACGCCACATTACGCCTCATGAGCCCGAGTTCGAGTCCGAGTCGCTAAGCCCCTACAGGGAATAAATTTCCCAAGAGCAAAAAGCATGAATGCTTTCTATTGTTGATTTAGCCTTTTTTCCATTAGAAAAATAACCCCACATGGCACACCCATGTGCACCTCCACACCACATGTGCATCTCTAAACTAGCAAAGCTAATATATAGAGATACAACTCCTTTGGTCTAGCCGATGTGGGACTAAAATTCACTTTGTAATTGGATACTTGATACTTTGACTTACAACTGGAAATGTCAACTTGGTTTAGAACTCACTGATATAACAGATATACAATGTTCCATACATTATGTCCTTTATAAACAGAAGACATCGTCTTTGCAAGGAGAGCTTCTGCATGTCCAACAAATCTTTGATGACTCGGGACTGATCAAACCAATCTTTGCGTACTAAACTTCTCAAGCATGAGCACCTAAAAAGAGTGTCCACAACGTGGGTTAGTACATTGTCATGTACTGGCGAGCAGAACCAGTCCACTCGCCTAAACCAATAGTCATGTGAGCAAACATTTATTAATAGTGATCTTTCTATTTAGAACCTAGCATCGGTACGTTTACAGTTCATGAACAATACATTGTGAAGCATGTCAGCATGTCCTTAGCAATATTCATGAATAGGCATTATTGTACCAGCATTGGCATTAACCTATTAAGCATGTTATAACAAAAGTCATGGAAAGGCAACACTGAAGCATACCATATTTAACATGTTAAGTAGTTACAATTGAATTCAAAATGTATGATAAACATACCACATTTAAGTGATTTCTTACCGATAGCCGACTCCCTCGCACTTGCATAAAATACATGATAATATGATATACTTACTCTGCATGCATAAGACATTCATTAGTATGCATTCGACTAGTGGTCGTTGGTAAAACTGCACCATAAAGGACTTTCTAAATGTATTACGATGCACCATTCCAAGGTAGCTTGCAAGCCTAACCAAATGTCCTGTAATATCTCGTGTCACCATAGCATGACCAATATTTTCTTCCGGGTCGAATCGGTCCCAGTGTCCCAGGTATTGTTCGAGGAAACTTACTCAGACTTGTGCACAAGTACGTCTATGACCATGCTAATGCGTGTTCGACTCGATAAACACAAGTGCATGGTAAAACAACTGAAACTAAGCAAAGTCAACAATTCAACATCTCATCTCAAATCCAAGCCGTGTTCAACGACTAATCATTCACATTGTTTCAACACTTGGTGATCTCCATAATCCCAAGCCTCATCATTTCATATTCTCATTTCATCGCATCACAACATTTCTCACATCATTCCTTTCCATAAGGAACAAACAGTATTTTATTTCATGGTGTCAATAACATTGCTATTTCATTTATCATGTATCAGTCACATAAGCATCTCGTTAATCAAGTGTTTCATTCAGTTCAGCAGTGACATGAGCAACATTTAAACATAAGGAACATTATCATTCCATTTCTAGTGTGTAATTCATAGCAACAGTTCAATGTTCATGTGATATCATTCAGCAGTATTAAGTAAGAGCAAATCAACTATTTCAGCATCTAAAGCATGGGACCTAAGGGATATATATATATATAATATAGTAACTCAATACTCTATTTTATTAAGCATGAAGGAGTATGGGAGAAGGGACAGTTTCATTCACTTCTATAATGGGTATTCCTGTTCCGATCACACATATTTTCCACTAGACATATCCCCACCATCGACCCACGTTCAAGTAATCATTCCATCCGGTCAGCTAAGAGAGACTACATCAGTCTCAAATCTCTTGATTTCCAATACAAGTCACGTTCAAACATTCTGATCGAATCCAACAAGCTAACCAAATGCCTTGCGCAAAGCGAGGCATTACAACTATACCATCTAAATTCCAAATTTATTTATTTTTCTTTCCCTTTTTTTTATGAAAATAAACAATTTTTCATTCTAACTGTTAAAATATATATATATATATATATATATATATATATATATATATATATATATATATATATATATATATATATATATAGTTATCAATCATGTTGTAGAAAAAATAGATTTTTTTGATTTTTTTTAAACAATAAAATAAAATAAAAAACCAAACGAGCCATAAAGAATCCTTGTTTATTTTTCACGCGTGAAAATGATCTAATTAATGTGAAATAAAATATTTTTCCAACTAATGTATGATCTAATGTATGATAGTAGATATGAACCTTGGCCATTTTCTTATACTGTCATAAATACTCGACCAAACTTTAGCCAAACAGATAATATTCAAAAAAAAAAAATATAAATAACATCTACACATTCCATTTAAAACCCTGTTATTCTTCCATATTGTTACAATTAAAGGAGTCCTAATAAATCTCTTGTCAATCTCAAATTCTTAGAAATGTAATTAGCTTTCTATGATGACCACCATTCTTCGACACTTAAAATTATAGGAATTATGGACATACCAAAGTAATTTAAAGAAAATCGTATCGAGGAAACAAAACTACATTCAATAAACATAATATGATATGCATTTCCTACCTAACCTATTACAAAGAAAACAAGAATTATATGTAATATATTTTCTTAGACAAGATATCATAGACTAAGATCTTAACCTTTATATTTTTATGCTCTCGATACGATTATCACACCACATGCATTGGATATTAGGATTCATTCGGTAAAGAATTTGTTTTTCCTACAATTCTTGGATTCCTGCTTAGTCCAACTAAATAGGAAAAAGAAACCAATATTTCAAAGAGTTCGGATTCGACCGGTCAAAGAGTTCGGATTAGACCGGTCAATGGTAGACCGAAAATTCGCACTCGATCGATAATATTTAAAAATAGAATAATTAAAGGATTTGATAATGGAATAAGGATATTTATCGGATATCAGATACGGATACAAGAAGTGTCATATCTAGTCCGATAACATCCGATCCGATAATGGAATAATTAAAGGATTTGACCTTAGCTCTGCAAGCGGCATGTAAATTCTCATGTATCCATTCTCGGTCTGATAGTTCTGAAGTTATTTTAATGACATGTTAAACTTCTAGTGGATATTCCTTCTAGTGACATGTTAAACTTATGTTCTTGTTGTTCGCTATGCTTATTAGCCAAACTGAGTTGTATGTTTTCAAATTTTTGTTTCAAAATGTAGTGTTGTTAGCTAGTGATGGATTCCACACACAATCATCTGCTTTCTCTACTTCACATTTGAAGCTCATGTAGCATATCTAGTCACAACACTGCTAATATGCTTAAGCAAGTTTTTAATATTAGCCGGAACTAATATGAAACTGCCAATTAACATGGATGTTTTGGATGATATTCTTATTGGTTCGGATATTATCCGATATCCGTTAAAATAATTGGTAAGATACGGGAGCCAAAACTTCCATCCGATCGGATATCGGATGGTTAACGGATGTATCCCATAGCTATCGGTTTGGATGTATTAATGCTAACATCCAACCAACAAGCTACCATTAACAGGCCTAATTCCGATAGTACAAACCCCCAAAAGAAGTCTTATAGTTAATTTCACAAAGTATCTTAATTCATTTATGATAGATTACAAGTCATAATGAACCACTAATTAAACTCTCTTTTCTCTTCTTAAATTTCAAATTAAGTTTCCTTTTTCAGCTGAACCGAGCCCCTATAGCTCAGTGGTAGAGCGTCAGTCTTGTAAACTGAAGGTCTGTAGTTCGATCCTGCATGGGGGCATCATTTTTTGGCAATTTTCAACGTTTTTATTTTCTGAAGAGATTAGTCCTAATTGCTACTTTATTTAGATGCTATAACTTACGTCATTTGTCTATATATTTTTTTTGCTTGTATACTTGTTTGACAAATATATTTTAAATAGTTTTGAAGTAAAATTTCTTTTGATACAACAAATATTTATTATAGATGGAAGTGTATAATTATTAGTTCCGAATAATTATGTTAGTAGATGGAAGGTTTCTAATTTATGTCTATCCATGGTTAATTTTGTCTAACAATGTTTTGATTTTTTTTGAAGAGATTAGTCCTAATTGCTACTTTTATTTAGATACTAGAACTAGTGTCTTTCGTGTGTGTATATATATATATATATATATATATATATATATATATATATATATATATATATATATATATATATATATATATATATATATATATATATACTAGCATATGTGCACGTGCCTTGCACGTATTTTAACATTTCTTAATTAGTTTAGGAAGACTCTTTAGGAAGACCAAAGGGTAGTCTTCCTAATTACTAAGTTGTCCTTATTAAAATTAATAAACTATTTTTAATTAGTATAAGTATGTAAGGGTATTTTTGGAATTCGAAAGTTTCGCCATCTAAGTTTTCCTATTATATAGTAGAATAGATATTTTCACTTTTGAAATATATACCTGCATTTCAAATCTATTTGATATAGTTTTGACGTAAATATATTTTTGATCCAGACCATACAAGTAAACATTTATTATACTTGGAAGTATTTAATTATTAGTGGTGAGTAATTATGTTAGTTGTGAGATGCGTAATTTGCATGTTTATCCGTAGTTAATTTAAGTATATTTTGATACATATAAAGTTGGAGAAAATTATTGGAATATGAAAGTTTTACCGTGAAGCCTAAGACTTTAGTATTATATATACTAATATATATGCACGTGCATTACATGTCGTCTTTTATTATTTATTTTTTTGAACTTGGGAAAAACTAAATGTATCAGAAGAGCAAACTACTTTTTTTTTTAAAAAAAAATCTACAGTAATTGACAAACTGTCCTCATTAAATTTAATGAACAAATTCAAATAGTACACAAAGATAAAGATATGTTTGGAAGAAGAAAAAAATAAGTTGAAGCAATTTTTTTATTTTTCTTATACGGTAGTATAGATAGATGATAAGAAAGATAATTCAATCACTCGTAAACTCATCAGAAGCGAGATGAAAGCTCTTGATACATACAAACAAGAAGAAGCATCGACTAATTAAAAGGATAATCAACTGAAAATTGCTGAGAAACCCAATTTCGGGGTGGGCTTTTATGAAATGCCGACCCGCTGGATGAGTTTTATGAAATACCCAGAATTAAGTATTTTCACGTTAAATATTCTAAGATTCCCTTTTAGATGCCACCCGCTGGAAACTGCTAGTTTTATAATACCGAAACTATTCCTCCGCGCGAATTGGTCATCTATATGTATTTGAATTCAAAAAACTCAGATCTGGATTGCGATTTTCGTCTTCTTCTTCTTCACGAGAAATCTGAATTCCATTGCTCTCATCTTCAGCAGAGATCGCAAAGATCGTTCGTAGTTCGGTGTGCTTTTCTTCAATCGAACTCAGATCATCGCTCATCATCATCATCATCATCTTCATCGTGGAGACATTTGAAGTTTTCCGACGATTAGGTCAATTGTGGAGAGAAGATCTTTCTTCCTCTTTTTCATAAGAATTATCATCGTTTTGAAAGAAGAACGAAACTCTTTATTCCTGACAAAATTTTTCTAAAAAAAAAAATTCTCCGTGTTAAAACCACGGAGAATGACCATTCTCCACCACGGAGAATGACCATTCTCCGTGCTAAAATGACGGAGAATGACTATTCTCCGTGTTAAAAACTACAGAGAATGGCATTCTCCGTGTTAAAAACCACGGTGAATGACAATTTTCTATGAGTTTTAACACGGAGAATGCCATTCTCCGTGGTAAAGTGACGGAGAATGGCCATTCTCCGTCATTTTAGTACGAAGAATAGCTATTCTCCGTGGTTTTAACACGGAGAATGGTCATTCTCCGTCTTTTTCAATACGGAGAATGACCATTCTCCTCCATGTTAACACGAGATTGGTCATTCTCCGTGTTAATATCACGGAGAATGACCATTCTCCCTGTCGAAAAAGATGGAGAAGGACCATTCTCCATTGTAAAAAATGACGGAGAATGTCCATTCTCCGTGTAAAGATCACGGAGAATGATTATTATCCGTGTTAATATAACAGGGAATGACCATTCTCCGTGGTAAAGTGACGGAGAATGGCCATTCTCCGTCATTTTAGTACGGAGAATAGCTATTCTCCGTGGTTTTAACACGGAGAATGACCATTCTCCTCCATGTTAACACGAGATTGGTCATTCTCCGTGTTAATATCACGGAGAATGATCATTCTTCGTGTCGAAAAAGACGGAGAATGACCATTCTCCGTTGTAAAAAATGGCGGAGAATGTCCATTCTCCGTGTAAAGATCACGAAGAATGATTATTATCCGTGTTAATATCACGGAGAATGACCATTCTCCGTGATTTTACCACGGAGAAAGGCAATTCTCCGTGGTTTTGACACGGATAATGACCATTCTCCTTCATTTAGTACGGAGAATGGCTATTCTCCGTCATTTAGTACGGAGAATGACTATTCTCCTGCGTTTTAACACTAGAAATGGCCGTTCTCCGTGATTTTACCACGGAGAATGGCGAGTTGAAAGTTTGGAAAGCCATAACTTTTGACTGGAAGATCGAAACGAGGCCCGGTTTATCGCAAAACGAGCGTATTTTTGAGGAGCCTGAAAGTAACCGATTTTTCGTTAGATGGACTTTCGAAATTTCAGAATCGCAAAAAAAATGATGTTTTGACCTCCGTTTTGACATGGAAAATTTTTGGAGAAGAAAACCTAGATTCGAAAGTGAGCAGCGTATCGAATAAGAGGAAGAATAGAAAATGAGCAGCGTAACGAAGAAGATGAAGAATCGAAATCTTTTTTTGAAGAGTATGTTTCGCGGGTGCTTTGAATAAATTAGAAGGGTAAAAGGGTCATTTGGAACCCGCTTTGGATAAGTTTCTCTAATTCTGGGCACGCGATGAAAGTTTTTTTAGCGGTGGATTTTTTTAGCAGTTGACTGATCATTAGGAGGTAGGTGGTTGAATATTAGTGAGGATGGACAGTTAAGCATTTGGTACTCGAATGAAAGAGGACAGATGTGAACATACCTGACACCCAATTAATCCTATATGTGCAGTGTGTGGCTGTCCTCAGTGTTTTTCAGGAAAATAGAACAGTCCATGTAGATGGTTAGTAGTGTGTCTCACATTACAGGACAGTGCAAAGTGTAACAGTGTGTCAGTGTCTAGTGTATTAGGAGCTCATCAAAACAGTAAATGGAATATGTACACAGGGAAAATGGATTAGTGATGTGTGTGGGACTGAAATCAGTGCAAACAATTGATATTTCAAATAGGTTCTCAGGAATTCGGCAATGACAGTTCATGTAAAATCCAGTTTACAACATTCAGTCCCAAGACTCATTTCGAAAATCCTATCCTTGTTATCCTAAACCAAATCCGAACTAAACTCACAAACATCAAACCCCAAACCTGAACTAGACCAAATCAACTCAGGAAAACAAAGCTCAACTCAAACAATACCCAAACCTGAAAGCAAGTATTAGACATTTGCATCCATTCGAAAACCTACTGTATGTATATACCTATGTATACTATATATATATATATATAAAGGGAAGGGATATTGCACCAAACTTATTGCATCAATTGTTGCACCAAACTATCCCAACTACACATTTATTTCTATCATGTGGTTATAAAGCATTCCATAAAGTTGTTGCCACGTCAGCATACTTTATAACCACATGATTGAAATAAATGTGTGGTTGAGATTGTTTGGTGCAACAATTGATGCAATAAGTTTGGTGCAATATCCCTCCCCATATATAAAAACTCAACATATGTTATATATATATATATATATATATATATATATATATATATATATATATGTAAAATGAACTGATATATAAATACTTAGAAAACTAAAACTAATAAACTACAAGACTCTGAAACTGAAACAAGTATCAGTCATGCAACAAATGGAACCAAAAACATTTGAAAACCTATTTAATCCATTCGAAATCTAGGGAAAATACATGCCAACATAGGTGGGGGGTCTGTTCGTGTCCACTAGAGTGGACACGAGGTGTCCAACAGAGTGGTCGACAGGTAAACAGTTGACAGGTACGCACAGCATCGTGCTGCCATTCCTCAGGGAATTGGACACGACACAGTCCACAAGAGGACACGTGTTCGTGTTCCCACTTAGTCTAGGTATAGGTCTTCGTGTCCAAGTGCCTGCACTGAGTCAGAGTCGTGTCGTGTCAATGTTATTAGGGCGTATCAGTGGCCTAATTCCGCACGCTGTGTCTGTGTACAAAAATAGTGCAGGTCAATTTTCTTCGTTCACACATATCGAGAACCCGTGAAACTTTATGGGTGTAATGTCAGTCGTGTCCCCTAGTCGTGTGTCAAATTTCACGTGTCTAAGTGACACAGACACGGAGAAAACGTGATCGAGCAGCAGGGCACTCGACCACAGTGTCGTGCAGCGTGTTCGTGTCCATTTTGGACACGGACACGGCTCTAAAACGTGCTCAGTGTTCAACATAATTAATCTACATATCAAGGGCTTCAAAATCATGTAATTAGTTTTTGAAATTAACAATATTTATTTCTATGTGACATTTCGTCGAACACGTATTTAAATAAACCGATACGTGTCCGATACGGACACGAAATGGACACGGATTTCTACCAAACTTGGGCTACACCTAGGGGGACACGAATAAAACAATATTTGCAACCGAAGAAACAACAAAATTGTCATCATCCTCACTACAAATGTAGTACTCCTTGATCCACCTGAAGTAGTCCATGTCCTTAGTTCCCATGAGAGTTAAGAAGATAAACGTCAGCCAATTTTTCAACCCTGAGGCTAGGGCTGCAAATGAGCCAAGCCGTTCGCAAGCTGCTCGAAGCTCAGCTCGATAAAAGCTCGCTTGAGCTCGGTTCGTTTAGTAAACAACCTGAGCTCAAGCTTTATTTTTTTAGCTCGTTTAATAAACGAGCCAAATTTAAGCTTAGAAATACTCGGCTTGTTTGAGCTCGCGAGCTAGCTCGTTTATGAGCTTGCATGCTGACTTGTATATAAGCTCGTTCAGGAGCTTGTTTAGAAACTCATTTATTCTTTATTAAATTTTAATTTTATATATGTTTGTATAACAATATAGTTTTGTGCTTTATATATTTATATGTCCTTAATAATTGACATTAAGGAACTTTTTTAGGTTTGAATTTAAGTACATGTAATATATTATTATTTTTCTGTACTCAAAAAAAATATTACATGTACTTGAATTCAAATCTAACTAGCTTGAAATCGAGCTTGTTAAACTTGAAATCAAGCTTAATGAGCTTGAAAGAGCGAGCTTGAAATCAAGTTTAACGAGCTTGATTTTGAGCTTATCAAGCTTGTTTATCAAGCTTGTTTATCAAGCCAAGCCAAGCTCAAGCTCTAAAATAAAAAAAAAAAACTTATCAAGCTCAAGCTCGATTAATCCTAGTCAAGCCAAGCTCAAGCTTACAAAAGCTTGGCTCAGCTTGGCTCGTTTGCAGCCCTACCTGAGGCCTAGTTTCGCTAGCGGAATCGTGGGATTGAAAAAGGAAACTCATTACTTTTTTATGTTTGGCTGTCAAAAAATTGAGAAGAAAAAAAAAGTGATTACCAATGGAAAAAAAAAATTAAGGGTCTGCTTGGTATTGGTGTTTTCACCGGTTATGAAATTTTTTTGAACCGACCGTTTATGAAAATTAATGCTTGTTTTCTTATTTTGAGGCACTGGTTTTGATCGGCTTAAAAATCCTCCAAAATCGGTATAATGTAATTTTGGGTGGTTGTATAAATACCCCAAATCGGTAGTTTTGAATGATTTTATTATTTTATTCCATTTATATCCTCACTAAAAATACATAATTGTAACTACTAATACTCTTATTTAATTTTATTCATGTAAAAAAATTTCAGAGCCGCTCGTTAGTGAATTACCAAGCATAGATTGGACTGGTTTAAAAATCACCCAAAATTGGACCCGTCATAATAAGTATTTTAAAAAACAACTCATAACAGCTACCCTTACAAATGCCAAGCAGACCCTAATAGAAAAATGATTCTATCCATCCATGCAAGAATTTATACTTTTCCACCTTAAAGTATTCACTTTCCTTTTCAATATCCTTAGTATTTCCAAACACGAGAAAAAAAATTGATAAAAATTATAATTTGGATGGTGGCAAGTGAAATAAGAAAGTGTGAAAGTGAAATAATTTAGAGATTTTTTGACTTTCATCCCACTTATTAATATGAATTTGTACCTACATCCCACTTTTTAATTTTGTTTGACTTACATCCTACTTTTTGTCACGAAAAATATTTTTCATGACAAAACGAATAGTTTTCGTGACAAAATAAATATTTTTCGTGACAAAAAAGTGGAACATAAGTCTAAAAATATTAAAAAGTAGAATGTAAGTACAAATTTATTTTACCAAGTGGAGTGAAAGTCAAAAATTCTCAATAATTTACTATTTCTAACACTTTCAGTGTTTGGTTAAATATGAAAGAGGGCACGAAAAATGTAATTAGCTTTCTATGGTGGCCACCATTCTTCAACACTTAAAATTATAGGAATTAGGGACAGACCAAAGTAATTTAAAGAAAATCGTGTCGAGGAAACAAAACTACATTCAATAAACATAATATGATATGCATTTCCTACCTAACTATTACAAAGAAAACAATAATTATATGTAATCTATTTTCTTAGACAAGATATCATAGACTAAGATCTTAACCTTTATATTTTTATGCTCTCGATATGATTATCACACACATGCATTGGATATTTGGATTCAAGGTGTTTTCGGGCCGGTCCGGGCCGGCCCACGGTCCAGAGGCGGCGGGCCTGACCGGGTTCGGGCCGGTCCAGGACCGGCCCACTCTATAATTCGGTCCGGGCTAAGCCCGGCCCGGTTTTAATGTTCTGGGCCCAGCCCGGCCCAGTGGACCGGGCACAAGTGGGGTCGGTCCGGGCTGAACCGGACCACGGGCCGGTCCGGGCCTTGGGCGGTTCGGGCCGGTTCAGGCCGGGTTAACCGGACCGGCCCGGTTTGTTGAATTTTTTTTTTTTTTTTTTTTTTTTTTTTACAGTTTTTTGTTTAATTTAGTTTTTTAATCATTTTTTTTTGTATTTTAATTTTAAAAATTTGTAACTTAAATGTTTATAAAATGTTTATACAAAATATTTATAAAATGTTTATAATTTTATGTTTATACAAATGTTTATAAAATGTTTATACAAAATATGTTTATAAAATGTTTATAAAATGTTTTCTTTTTAATACAAATGTTTATAAAATATTTTTACAAAATATGTATTTTCTTTTTAAAACCATTTTAAAAACCATGTAAAAGTAATCATTTTCTTTTGTATTTTAATTTTAAAAATTTGTAACTTAAATGTTTATAAAATGTTTATACAAAATATTTATAAAAGTAATGTTTATACAAATATATACAAATGTTTATACAAAAATGTTTATACAAATATTACAAATGTTTATAAAAATTTAAAAAAAACATTTCTCCCTCTTCCTTTATCCGGACTTGGGACCGGCAAATGCTTGTTTGGCATAGGCGGAGTTAAAAAATGTTTTTTTTTAAAAGTAAAAATAGTTTTTGAAAGTATAAGTTAAAAAATTTGAATAGTATAAGTTAAAATTAAAAATTTGAATAGTATAAGTAAAAAAAAAAATAGTTTTTGAAAGTATAAGTTAAAATTTAAAATTGAAATGTATAAGTTTAAACGTACATACCTGATACCTTGCACCGTAGCCTCATTGTTGTTCGCCTTCATGCAATGAAAGCGATTCCAAATCCAGCTCGTGGATGTCATAATCTTCTTCATCTTTCTGGTTTTGTGTTCTTTTATCGGCATTCATCCAATCTTGTACGCACACGATTGCTTCCAGAATATCGGGCTTCAAGCGGCTCCTCCTATCGCTCAACATCCTCGAACTTGCACTAAAACAGGACTCCGATGCTACCGTCGACACCGGGACCATCAGTAGATCACGTGCTATGTTAGAAAGCACAGGAAATCTCTTGTCGTGTCTCTTCCACCATTCTAAAACGGCGAAGTGATCTGGAGTCTCATCTTCGTCTTGATAAGAGTTAAGGTAAGCAGACAACTCTTGAGTAGGTTGGAAAGACTGCTTTTGTTTCTTCCTTTGTAGTATGCGACCGGCTGCTGATAGCTTAGACGCCAAGCCGGAGCTACTACTAGCCCCCCCTGAGTTGGTCGGGTCGACGTTGCTCCTTCTTCGTACAGTATAACTAACCTGTCCAAAGCCACTTTAACTTCTGCCTTCATGTCAGTAACGTCTATACCCATATATTCTCCATATCCTTCTAATAAAACCTCTACGCCATCCAATTTGATTGTAGGATCAAATATGGAAGCCAAACAATATAAAAGAGGTACTTCACCCCAATATTTCCTGAATTTGGCTTCCATATTTCTCACCGCAATTTCAAAATTTGGATAATCTCTATATTTGGGTTTGGGACGCTTGAAGTGTGTCCTTCCCGTAGCAAGTGTCGTAGTGTCTGGATATAGTCCCGGTGCCACCGTCCTTCTTCCATGCGTACTGGTTGCAACATTTCTTGCATTGCGCTTTGTACGGTTTCGGTTCCCCCTTGGCATCTAAAACAAACGAACCATCAGGATTAGTTTCAAAAATTAAAGTAAAATAATCCCAATACTTAGACCTTTTTTTTCTTTTCAGGACGTTGGGTGGTACTAGCTACTTCCGGAGGAGATGGTTGGCACCCCTCCGGAATCGGATGGGTGGCTACTTGCTCAGGTGGAATTTCATTACCGTCAAAAAAATTACTAAAATAATGGTAAGTCTGTCCAGCAAAATCAGGTGGTTTTGAACCTTCACCAGCCATATATAAAATAAAATAAAGTAAACTACGCTAGAAGAAAGTAAGGGGTTGAGAGGAAGATCGGGAAGCCGTAGAGCCGGAATGGAGTTGGGAGGGTGATCGGGAAGCCGTAGAGCACTGGGGAGGGAAAGTCGTAGAACACCAGAGCACCGGGGAAGGAAAGCAGTAGAGCACCAGAGCACCGTAGAGAAATGTAGAGAATTTGTGAGGAATGAGTTGTGTTTGAAAAATAAAATTTTTGGCCTATTTATAGAAAGTTTTTGGGGTTATTTTGGTAATTTTAGGCCAAAAATGACCAAAATACCCCTCCCAACGTTTTAATAACGGTTATATGGGAGGGGTATTTTGGTAAAAGAAATCCCCCCCCCCCCCAAACGGTCAAATCTGGAAAAAAAAAAATTCAAAATCCCCCCCAACGGTCGGCTGGACCGGTCCCAGCGGGCCGGGCCGGGCCGGTCCAACCGGGCCTATAGCGGGCCGGGCCTGTTTTCTTTGAAAAAAAAAAAAAATGGAGCGGTCTGGGCCAGGCCGGGCTCGGGCTGGAGGGGGGGGGGCCGACCCGAACCGGATGGAAGTGGGGGGCCGGGCCGGTTCGGGCCAACAGCGGGCCGGTCCGGGCTATAAGGGGGGCGGGCCGGTCCGGTCCACGGGCGGGCCCGGGCTAGACCGGCCCAATGCACAACTTGAATTTGGATTCATTCCGTAAAGAATTTGTTTTCCTATATATGACTAGAAGTACGATCCTTGGATTCCTGCTTAATCCAACTAAATAGGGAAAACCCAAGATTTCAAAGAGTTCCGATTATACTGGTCAACGTTCGACCGAAAATTCGTACTCGATCCGTATTCGAACCGATAATATTCAAAATTTCGGATAAGAATGCAGATACGGATGTTTTGTCGGATATTTATCGGATATCGGATACGGATACAGGAAGTGTCATATCCGGTCCGATAACATCCGGCCCGATAATGAAATAATTAAAGGATCTGACCTTAGCTTTGCAAGCAACATGTAAATTCTCGTGTATCCATTCTCGGTCTGATGGTTCTGAAGTTATTTTAATGACATGTTAAACTTCTAGTGGATATTCCTTCTATTGACATGTTAAACTTTTGTTCTTGTTGTTCGCTATGCTTATTAGCTAAACTGAGTTGTATGCAATCTTAATTTCAAATTTTTGTTTCAAAATGCAGTGTTGTTAGCTAGTGATGGATTTCACACACAATCATCTGCTTTCTCTACTTCACCTTTGAAGCTCATGTAGTATATCTAGTCAGAACAATGCTAATATTTCGAAGCAAATTTTTAAATATCAGCAGAAACTGATATGAAACTGCCAATTAGCGTGAATGTTTGTGATGATATTCTTATTGGTTTGAATATTATCCGATATCCGTTAAAATAATTGGTAAGATATGGGAGCTAAAACTTTCATCCGATCGAATATCGGATGGTTATCGGATGTATCTGATAGCTATCGGTTCAAATGTGATAATACTAACAACCGACCAACAAGCTACCATTGAGAGGCCTAGTTCCGATAGTACAAACCCCCAAAAGAAGTCTTATAGTTAATTTCACAAAGTATCTTAATTCATTGACGGTAGATTACAAGTCCTAATGAATCACTAATTGGACTCTCCTTTCTCTTCTTAAATTTCAAATTAATGTTTCTTTTCAGTTGGAATATAATACGTATTAGGCATCATAAAACATCCCTCCTAAATTAAATGCAACAGAGCCCCTATAGCTCAGTGGTAGAGCGTCAGTCTTGTAAACTGAAGGTCTGTAGTTCGATCCTGCATGGGGGCATAGCTTTATGGCAATTTTTTTAACAACGTTTTTATTTTTCTGAAGATATTAGTCCAAATTGCTACTTCTTCTTCTTCTTTTTTTAGATACAATTGCTACTTTATTTAGATACTAGAACTTGTGTCATTTGTCTACAATTTTTTTTACTTGTATATGCATGACAAATATATTTTAAATAGTTTTGAAGTAAAATTATTTTGATAAATCAAATATTTATTATGGGTGCTGCTATTAGCACTCCTAGAATGTCATTCGGCACTCTTCTTTAATTTTTAACATTCAAATTCCAAATTTGTTCCTGCGTTAACATTATTGGCACTCCTAAAATGTAATCCTACACTCCTCCCTTCATGCATACACAAAGTAATATCATATTTAATGCAGGGGTAGATTTGGAATTCTAATCTTAAAAAAATAAAAAAGAGTGCTGAATGATATTTTTGGAGTGTTAATAGCAGCACCCTTTATTATAGATGGAAGTGTATAATTATTAGTGCTGAATAATTATGTTAGTAGATGGAAGGTTCCTAATTTATATGTTTATCCTTGGTTAATTTTGTCTAGCAATGTTTTTTTTGAAGAGATTAGTCCTAGTTGCTACTTTTATCTAGATACTAGAACTCGTGCCTCTCGTCTATATTTTTTTTCCCTCACTTTTTAAATGTATACCTGTATTTTAAATCTATTTGAAATAGTTTTGAAGTAAATATATTTTTGATACAGACCATATGGTAAGCATTTATTATACTTGAAAATTTTTAATTATTAGTAGTGAGTAATTATGTTAGTTGGGAGATGTGTAATTTGCATGTTTATCCATAGTTAATTTAAGTATCTTTCAATATATATAAAGTTGGAGAATGTTGCTTTTAGAATATGAAAGTTTTACGATGAAGCATAAAACTTTAGTATTATATATACTAATATATATATGGACATGCATTACATGTCGTCTTTTATTATTTATTTATTTTACTTGGAAAATAACAAAATGTATCAGAAGAGCAAATTATATTTCTTTTTAAATAAAATCCACAAGTAATTATCAAGTTGTCCTTATTAAATTTAATGAACAAATTCAAATAGTAAACGTAGATAAAGATATATTTGGAAGAAAAAAATAAGTTGAAGGGAATGTTTTGTTTTTATTATACAGTAGTATAGATAGATGATAAGTAGGGCTGCAAATGAGCCAAGCCGTTCGCGAGCTGCTCGAAGCTTGGCTCGATAAAAGCTCGTTTGAGCTCGGTTCGTTTAATAAACAAGTTGAGCTCAAGCTTCATTTTCGAGCTCGTTTAATAAACAAGCCAAGCTCAAACTTAGAAATACTCGGCTCGTTTGAGCTCGCGAGCTGGCTCATTTATGAGCTTGCGAGCTGGCTCGTTTAGAAGCTCGTTTAGGAGCTTGTTTAGAAGCTCATTTGTTCTTTATTGAATTCTAATTATATATATATTTGTGCATTATATATTTATATGTCCTTAATAATTGATATTAAGAAATTTTTTAATTAAAAATTTATAATTAAATTGTTAATATTACAAGTACTTGAATTCAAACCTAACTAAATTGAAATCGAGCTCGTGAAGCTTGAAATCAAGCTTAATGAGTTTGAAATAAAGTTGAACGAGCTTGAAATCAAGCTTAACAAGCTTGATTTTGAGCTTATCAAGCTTGTTTATCAAGCTTGAATCAAGCTTTCTTATCAAGCCAAGCTCGAGCTCAAACCAAGCCAAGCTCAAGCTTAATATAAACAAGCTCGAGCCAAGCTCAAGCTCTAAAATAAAAATTTTATCAAGCTCGAGCTTGAGCTCGATTAATTTTAGTCAAGCCAAGCTCAAGCTTACCAAAGTTCGGCTCGGCTCGGCTCGGCTCGACTCGACTCGTTTGCAGCCCTTGATAAGATAGATAATTCAATCACTCATAAACTCATCAGAAGCCAAATGAAAGCTCTTGATACATACAAGAAGCCACTTTCAATAGCCAAGAACTAGCATGAAACTAAAAAAAAAAAAAAAAAAAAAAAATACACATTTCACTTTTAGTAAGACAAAAAGTCACTTTGATACTTCCTACAAGTATCTAAACAATGTTGTATCGTATTTCCTTTTGGGTTGAGCGTTCAAATGGGGGGTGACAATTGAGTTGGTAATTTAGTCCCACATCGGTTAGGTGGTGGGATTATGTGGTGTAGATGATTGATATTGGTTCAGGCCTTACATGAGAATTCTCTTTTAAGGCATATGGGCCCAATTCAATATCGCGCCTCAAGGGCCAACTCCGGTTCGGATCATACCGCGTTCCCAACAAGTGGTATCAGAGCCCATGGTTACGGGGCTAGTTTGGACGGCTCTAATTGGTTCGAAATAGAAGGTCGAGCCCAATGTAGAGCAAGACATTGTGGTTGTCATACAATTGTGATGTAGATGAACGTGTCAGGTTTGGTTCTTTGGTCGAACAGATCGAGTGGAGATTGTTGGATTGTATATCGTTTCTGGTTGAGCCCTCAAATGAGGGATGACAATGGAGTTGATACACTAGTCCCACGTCAGTTCGGAGATGTGATTATGTGATGTAGATAATTGGAATTGATTCAGGCCTTACATGAGAATTATCTTTTAAGGTATATTGGCCCAATTCAACATCGCACATTATAGGCTAATTCTGGTTCGAGTCACACCGCGTTCCCAACAAATAACTCCTGAGATGGTTGTAAAGTTCTCTTCTATACGACATATGTGATTTGTGAGATTTATAACAAACCGAACTATTACTTATTTGATTTTTGAAGGATTTATTGAAATTAAGTATTTCTTATTGAATTGTTGATCCCTGTACAGTAGAGGGATCAGAAATGGATTTTTGAAGAATTCATCAATCTAATTCCTATTTAAAAAAATATGATAGATATTTAATTTGACTTTCCTCAAATTAATATCAGACCTTTATCAAATCATTGTAATATTTTATCTTAATCTAATTAAGACTAACAAAATCTCACAATTCATTAAGAATTTACTCTGTCCAACCCGAAATGTTCATGGGCTTAGGTCCTAGGACAGTGCTAGCACAAACCCTTACCATATAAACTAATCAATTAATTATTAGATTTAAGTCTTAACTCGGATCCAAAAATCAAATATGGATCCAAGTAAACAAAATCCATATATTTTGGTTGGATCGACTCTTGTATGTGACCTATAGGATCAACACCAATAAAACAACCCGTACAAATTTGTACATCAAACGAAATGACCATATGTTACGCATTTAGAGTTCTGATGTGAAAAATAATTCATAACATATACTACAAAAATGTCCTTAATAATATTTAGTCAGTTCTAATACGTAAGAAAATTCTAATTTCTACAGGCTCAAAAATGGCTCAAAAGTGAGTTGTCTAAGCGTATGTCTATCATCACTTATTAATTTAAAACAAAATTAAATTATGTGAAAAATATATTAAAACAAGTTTAATTTTGTTATATATAACAATGAAGTAAATCGAACTCAACCAACCAAAAAGAATACCTCTCCCCGTAACCACATAGGTTAGAAAAAATGTTTGACTATAATTATATAATATTATTATTTTATATACAACGTACATGTATTTACTAGTATAAATATTATTTGACGATTTTTAATAAATTTATAGCAATTGGAGGTCTCTTTTGTACTATATAGTACAAGTTCTGAATCTTTACGTCGGACATGTAAAAAAAAATATATCTGGTGCACCACTTTTACTACTAAACAATAGAATATGCTGCTGAAAGTTCAGTTAAGAGGATAATGATAGCTTTTTTTGAGATGTCTGACGTAACGCACGAGATTTTTGTGCACACTGTATTGCATACCATTTGGGCCCACTGTCCACGCCTCTCCCACAATCGTCCGCCTAGTCTAGGAAGTTACAAAGAGGAAAATAAAGCTAATTTAACAATCTTGCTCTATGGGTAGCTTAGTACTAGCTCACTACTAGTAAATGCTGATGTGGTGGAGAGAGATAACCAAGTTTACAGATTTAGCTGGTCAACAGCTTTTGAAAAATATTCTTTAAACATTTCTTTTATGTTAATTGGCTCCCAAAAATTTTGGGTTATGACATCTCACATTATGTGGCATCTAACATGGAAAGTGACATGGTAGCCGACATGTCATATTTTAATCCAAAAAATTAATTACCCAGAAAATTTATTGTTAACGTTAATGCTAATGCTAATTTTAATTTAATGTTAATATTAATTTTAATGTTAATGTTAAGATTAATATTAATGCTAATTAATGTTAATATTAATATTCATGTTAATTTGAAGTTAAAATTAATTCTAGTATTAATTTTAATGTCAATATTAATGCTAATTTTAATGTTAATGTTATTTTTTAATATTAATGTTAATATTAATTTTAATATTAATGTTAATGTTAACCAGCTAAACATGTAAACATGGTTACCTCTTTCCGTCATATCATCATTTGCTAGTAGTGAGCTAGTACTAAGATAGCCATAGAACAATTTCGCTTATTTAAGGGATAATTATATTCTTGCGATAATTACAATATCCATAGTTTTGATGGCCATGTGACAAGATTCTCAGTGTAAAATTCCCACCGCTCTCCTGTAGATTCTAATCTTTATTATCCAATCTTCAATGTTTATAACATGGCAATCTCATTGAATGCCATTAACAAAGATTAAAAGTCATAATGAACCACCAATTGATTTCAAATTAAATTTTCTTTTCAGATGGAAGATAATTAATTTGATAGATAAATAAACACCTAAATTTCACAAAACAGCTAGAGCCCCTATAGCTCAGTGGTAGAGCGTCAGTCTTGTAAACTGAAGGTCTGTAGTTCGATCCTGCATGGGGGCATATTTTTTGGCAATTTTCTAGCAATGTTTTCATTTTTCTGAAGATATTAGTCCTATTTGATACTTTGTTTAGATACTATAACTTGTGTCATTTGTCTATATATATTTTTACTTGTATATTTGCATGACAAATATATTTTATTTTGAAGTAAAATTATTTTTGATACAACGAATATTTATTATAGATGGAAGTGTATAATTATTAGTGCCGAATAATTATGTTAGTAGCTGGAAGGTTTCTAATTTATACGTTTATCCATGGTTAATTTTGTCTAACAATGTTTTGATTTTTTTGAAGAGATTAGTCCTAATTGCTACTTTTATTTAGATACTAGAACTTCGTGTCTTTCATCTTTTTTTTTTTTTTTTTTTTCACTTTTGAAATATATACCTGCATTTCAAATCTATTTGAAATAGTTTTGATGTAAATATATTTTTGATACAAAACATATGGTAAACATTTATTATACTTGGAAATATTTAATTATTAGTTGTGAGTAATTACTTTAGTTGGAAGAAGTATAATTTGCATGTTTATCCGTAATTAATTTAAGTATATTTTGATATATATAAAGTTGGAGAATGTTACTTTTAGAATATGAAAGTTTTACGGTGAAGCCTAATTTATATGTTTATCCATGGTTAATTTTGTCTAACAATGTTTTGAATTTTTTTGAAGAGATTAGTCTTAATTGCTACTTTTATTTAGATAGTAGACCTCATGTCTTTCGTCTATTTTTTTTTTTCACTTTTGAAATATATACCTGCATTTCAAATCTATTTGAAATACTTTTAATGTAAATATACTTTTGATGGGAGTAGATATGCTGTCCCATTTATCCTATACCAATTATGTCCTCCTCTCTATTACATGTGGGCCATGGACTATGTGAATAGATAAGTGAATGGTGACCCACATGTAATAGGGAAGGGGACAAAATTGGGACAGAATAAATGGGACAACATATCTGCTCTCATTTTTTATACAGACCATACAAGTAAACATTTATTATACTTGGAAGTATTTAATTATTAGTGATGAGTAATTATGTTAGTTGTGAGATATGTAATTTGCATGTTTATCCATAATTAATTTAAGTATATATATATATATATATATATATATATATATATATATATATATATATATATATATATACTTTTGTAATATGAAAGCTTTACGGTAAAGCCTAAAGCATTATTATTATATATACTTATATATATGTATGTGCGTTACATGTCATCTTTTATTATTTATTTTTTTGAACTTGGAAAAAAACTAGGCTAATTATAAGGGCACAGCCTTTTTTACTCGGGGCTGTCCAAGTGACTGTTTTCCATTATTTACAAGTTTGCCACTGAAAAAATTACTCAGGGCTATCCACGTGGTAGGTATAAAAGTTAACTCTTAAATTTTTTTTTTCTTTTCTTCCTCACTCTCCATTCTCTCTCCCTCTTTCTTCTCCAAACCCTAGGTCTGGTCCCCACACTTTTTCAACCCCACATTTCTCCAAACCCTAGAAGATTCTCCAAGGAAGATTCTTAGAATATTCGGTACGATGACGTCCGCTAAACGACAAAATTTCTGAGATTTTTTTTTGAAGTAATCTTATATTTTGTCCCAATGTAGAAATTATGGAAGAAAGTGGATCATCACGTCTATCAATCGAGGAACCCGGATCTTCCGAACAACACGACAAAACACTCGAAGAACTCTTGGTAAATTTTCGACCGACTGCTACGCATTCGACTGTAGAAGAGGACTGCCAGACTTTCTGGCAGTCCATAGAACACAAAGGACTGCCATATTACGCGGCAGTCTATTTGTACAACTAGTGTAAAATAGGACTGCCGCAAAACATGGCAGTCCAAGAAGTAACGAGGACTGCCAGATTATGCGGCAGTCTATATGTAGAAATACTGTACAGTTGGACTGCCAGACATTCCGGCAGTCCATAAAACACGTAGGACTGCCACATAACTCAGCAGTCAATGTGTAGAACTAGTGTTAAATAGGACTGCCAGACTTTCTGGCAGTCTTTTAAACACGAAGGACTGCCACAAAAATCGGCAGTCTATGTGTAGAACTAGTGTAAAACAGGACTGCCAGACTTTCTGGCAGTCTATAAAACACGATGGACTGCCAGAATGTCTGGCAGTCCTGTTGTACAGTCCTAAAGGAAGGGCAATTTTCCTTGACAGTCTATATACGTTCATCGGTCGGCGGTTTTGTGTCAGTTTGGCAGTCGATTAATCTAATGACCAACTCGACGGTGAACGAGATCAAGGCTTCATTTCAGATGAGCCTGAATATTGTAAAGCACGAACATAGGAAAGAGAAGCTTTTATCTGACTTAATCCATGTATTGTCTCACTATGCTTTGGGGTTTATATTTGAAGAGATTGCTCGGGCAAATTCAGTTGGTGTTGATACCGAAGAATGTGGTTGTACACATCGTCATTCTCTCGGCCTTCCTTGTGCTCATGAGATCAACGAATATCGACGTCAAGGCATACCTATTCCAGTAGTGGTCGTTGATCAACGTTGGAGACAATTGTCAGTTATGCATATGGTGGAGAGTCACGACGATTTCTTTTCCTTGCCAGAAGTTAAACTTCTTCATGCAAGATGGTGTGCTGCCCTAGAACCTGAGAGGAAGTCTATTGAACGTAAAATTCAAGAACTTGCCCACCCGGCAAGCAGTCATGTAGTGCAGGAGCCATCTGTTGTTGTTGCCCCCGAAGGGTAGACCACCAAGAAGACTTACAAGAACACAGAAGAAGAAGCTCGAGTCTACTAGAAGAGAACTATCATTATTTGAGCATATTGAAAGAAGCATGGAAAGGTTCGTTTGTCCAAAGAGGAATGAGAAGCTTCCTATTCAACGGAAGAAACAGAAAACAAGCGTTGGTGTCACATTCGACATGTACATTCATATATTTAATCCTGCAATACGGGAGTACATTTGGTCTATTGAAGATGTGCCTAAAGATGGACATTGTGGATACCACGCCCTTGCAAGACATCTAGGCTACTCCGTTAAAGACGGATGGAGGCAGGTTAGAGCAGAGCTGTACGAGGAGTTGGAGTCTCATCTTCCCTTCTACAGCAAATTACTAAGCCCAGATACAGTTGGAGAATTATTGACAAGCATTCCGTGCGCCGATCAGACTACTGGAGAGGAACATTACATGGATATTCCTTCTGCTGCATATCTATTCGCTAACAGGTACAATATACCTACACATTCTTACTAATGTGAAAAGTTTGATAAATACTTATACTCCATTTGTATTCGCTTACAGGTACAAGATCCCAATTATCGTTCTGTCGAAGAGAAGTAACAACACTTTTTTCCCAATGACCGCTCCTCCGGCAGACTACACTATGTCTACTCTACATGCCATTGGACTTGATTATAATCACTTCGTCATCCCGCGGTTTATCCGGCACAGTCCTATTCCCCCCCGATCCAGTCTTGTATAAATATGCTACGGAAGAATCGATCGCTTGGACGACGCTGTACACCGATGCGATCAATGCCTACAAGGAGAAAACAAACTACGTGCAACCTAAACCAATGCCGAAAGACCACTACGATGTATTGATTGACTGATAGTGGGGAGCATCACCGATAGTTTTGTCACATTTTGTAACTTGAAATAAGGATAAACATTTCTTTCGTCCTACACCGATAGTTTTGTCACATTTTGTAACTAGAAACAAGGATAAACATTTATGTCTATACCGAAGAATGTGGTTGTCAAAAGAAATATAAATATTTAGTCCTACTCAGATACACTATTTTACATCATTTTGTAAAGAAGAAGAAGGAAGTTTATTTTGGTATGACATTTGAGTATCACATTTACAGTTGAGTATCATATTTACCAGGACTGCCCAGAACACTGGCAGTCCATCGTGAATGAAAGACTGCCAGGGAACTGGGCAGTCCAATTTAGAACTGGCTGTGAACAAGGACTGCCCAGTTTCCTGGGCAGTCCTTCTTCACAGCCAGTTCTAAATTGGACTGTCCAGTTCCCTGGCAGTCCATCGTGAATAAACGACTGCCAGGAAACTGGGCAGTCCAATTTAGAACTTGCTGTGAACAAGGACTGCCCAGTTTCCTAGGCAGTCCTTGTTCACAGTAAGTTCTATCTTGTACTGTCCAGTTTCTTGGCAGTCCATTGTGAATAAATGACTGCCAGGGAACTGGGCAGTCCAATTTAGAACTTGCTGTGAACAAGGACTGCCCAGGTGGGCAGTCCTTGTTCACAGCAAGTTCTATCTTGGACTGCCCAGTTCCCTGGCAGTCCTTCATTCACGATGGACTGCCAGATTTTTTGGCAGTCCTACTTAGAAAAAAAGCATATTACAATAAAATGATACGGGAGTTCGACATGAAGTATTCAAAACCTATTACAAAGAAAGCATAATACAACAAAATGATACCGGAGTTCGACATTAAGTCTTCAAAACATATTACAACCAAGACGTCAACAAGTATTCGAAACACAGTTCAACAAAGCGGCACACAAATTGTTCAAACAAGTACAAGCAAGTCATTTTTTCTCATGACGCATCTTAGTCCGTCGCTCGTTTTCGAGAAACGGATAGTCCGATGCGATGTTCTGCATCTTGTTAGTAACGTCGACGTAGTTCTCTCCCTTGCACAACACTAGACTTTTTCCCAAGTTTCTTACTTTCGAAGCCTGAGGGAAAAATTAAGGGTCCAAATTAGCAGGTTACTATACTGGTAAACATTAATTCGAAAAAATACTACTTGCCATCTTTGCAGTGCGTCAAGCAGGCCTGCCCTGTTTGGTAGAGGAGCAGCTACCGGTACTTCATTCCCTCGCGTATCTGGATTCAACATCATACCATGTTCGGCCTCTACATAATAATTCATATATTCATCAGTACAATCCCACATCTGCTCCACCGGACGTCGTAAAGTTTCACCAACTACATGACGTTGCCACTCAGTGAAGAAGTAAGAGCCCCAACGGTAGTCCGGCGGGACATAGGTTGATGCTTTGTTCCCTTTTGAAGAAGTCCTCAAATTCAAAGTGTCCGGTATAGTTTGCACGCAGCCAAACTGATGAAGCACTCTGTCTGGCATATGAGGCTCCTCAATTTTTTGACAGGATATCAGACCTTGAAATAGTGAAACTCCTTGCAACGGACGAGAACTATTTCGAAGATCCTTATATGGATGCCAAATAATCTACATCATAGTATATGTAATCAAGACCAAAGAAGTTACTATTTTACACTATAATGAAATCCTAAGTAAATGAAAATTTAAGTTAGCATTGTCTCACCTCTTTTTCGTTCATATCTTCAAGTGCGATACGCAGGGAAACTAAAGTATGCGGATGTCTGTTATCTATCTTAACTGGATTCCACTTGCACATCCTAGGTAGCTGCTCATCATAGTCTTTGTTAAGAGTAGCCCTCTTTAGCGTCGAAAAATGTTCGTATATCCATGCCTGTACATGAAATGTAGATGACACACATATTAATCGACCTAATTTTATTTAAACTAGAAACAAAGTACGATTTACTTGACTCACATGGAGCAGAGTTTGACAACCAGCTATAGTCTTCGATCTGACTCTAGATGCAGCGCCAAGTTCACGGTAGAGATAAGCTAGTATACCGCTTCCAAATAATATTTGATCCATAGTGCCTAAGTTCATAAAATTGTTAACATATTTGGCGTGAATCGAGGTTCCGGACTTGTCCGGAATACAGACGGCTCCCAAGATGAAATACATGTATGCCCGGGCCACTACATCATCGTTGGCGTCGTCCTCATTGTCATCTTCATCGTCTTCATCGTCATCATCATCAATGTGTGCATTCTTAAGAAAACTCAAAGGAACTCCGTACAACTTCTTAAACTCGGGGAGACTAACAAAATTCTGTGCCTCAATGCCGAGTGCATTGGCGACCAATTCCACCATCTCGTCATACATCTCAAAGTCGCCCGTATCATAATTCATCAGCATTGGACCACCATCAACTCTAAGTCCCAAAATGTGGTGGACGTCGTCGAGGGTGATCATCAACTCCCCGGAAGAGAAATGGAAACTGTTTGTTTCGGGATGCCACCGCTCCACAAACGCAGAGATCAGTGCGTGATCCAAGATCTTATATGAGTGTTTCGCAATATGCTGCAACCCAGTGGGGATGATTTTGGCCTTCACACATTCTTTCAAATTGTCAAAATTCCATGTACTGCACATCTTAGCGTGGTTAATGACCCGCAAGATACGCGAGCTTTTCTGAAAATAAAACAATATAAAGAAAATATAAATATAAAATGTAACTACTATTTACAAAAGAAATGTAAATATCTAAGTTAATGAACTTGTCAGATCCTTCCAAATTTGGTAAGATATGTGGTTAGGCAGGGACGTCAATAGTGAGCAACCGATTGGCCCCACTTCCGGATCAGCTCTATCAGAAGCGGCCTTCGCGTGAGAAGGTCCGGAACCATCGTCCCCCCTCTATGAACAATGGGCAAATCATCATCGGAGGAGGGAGAATCAGGACGAGTCTTCTGTTGCTTCGATTTACTTGCAACGTGTTTGGTTCGACGTGGTGCAGTCTGAGAGGGTGCCGCCGGTTCACTTATCGTTATTAGTTTTTCTTTTACCCTCGACGTCAACGTCCTTCATCTTCGGAGTCGGGTCGTAACTACGAATATTTAATATCAATCGATTAATACTTAGCAAACATCAAACAAGAGTCCCAATTCAGGACTGTCGCTCTTTCTGGCAGTCCTATGTACTGTTAGGACTGCCAGAAAGAGAGGCAGTCCACTTGTACAGCAAGTATTACACAGGACTGTCGTACTTTGTGGCAGTCCTTTATGCATAAAGGACTGCCACAAAGTGTGGCAGTCCTGTGTTATACTTGTTGTACAAGTGGACTGCCTCTCTTTATGGCAGTCCTAACAGTACATAGGAATGCCAGAAAGAGCGACAGTCCACTTGTACAGCAAGTATAACACACGACTGTCGTACTTAGTGGCAGTCCTTTATGCATAAAGGATTGCCACAAAGTACGGCAGTCCTGTGTAATACTTGCTGTACAAGTGGACTGCCTCTCTTTCTGGCAGTCCTAACAGTACATAGGACTGCCAGAAACATGGGCAGTCATCGTCGACTCGAGAGGAACTGACTTGGGTTGTTCGAACTAAATTAATAGGATTTTGGGGGGAGGGAATTGACAACTTTAAGTATTAGGTTTCTTACCTTGATTGAGAGGAACGTTTGCGTACCATTGTAGGGAGAGATCGTTGGAAAATGGTGAAGACAAAGGAAATGGTGGAGATGAGGATCGAAACCCTTACCCTGACAATTGCGTAAAACAAATGGAGAGAGAGGAGTGGGAAATCGTGGAGAAGAAGAAGAAGAAGAGGAGGAGGGAAAATAGGGTTTGTGAAGAGAGAGAGGGAAAATTTGAAATGAGAGTGATTTTCGGATTTGGGGGGCTGTGGGGTTTGGACAGCCCCCTGAATGAAAACTTTGGACAGCCCGAGTAAAAGTTCCTCAAAGCCTGGCTAGCCCTAATCCTGTCTAGTCCCAAGTAAAAAAGGTTGTGCCCTTATAATTAGCCAAAAACTAAGGGTGCGTTTGATTGCAAGGTGAAAAATATGTGGAAAAGAAATTAATTCCATGGAATTATTTTTCTAGGAAAAAATTATATGGAATTTTAAAAAAATTCATGGAAAACTTAATTTGAGTGTTTGATTGTCATTATTTTTCAGAGAAAATAGTTATTTTTCATGGAAAATGATTTCCTATGGGTTGGACAAGTTTCATTTTCCACCATTTTAGATGAAAATATGAAAAATGATAGTTTTAGGAAAAAAAAAATTCCATGAAAAATATAAGCTATCAAACACTACAATTGGTGAAAATTTTGTGATGGAAATATTTTTCATGGAAAAAAAAAGCCCAATCAAACACAGCATTAAATGTATCAGAAGAGCAAACTACATATATTTTATAAAATTTCTACACGTAATTACCAAGTTGCCCTCATTAAATTTAGGGTTAGTTACACTAACGACCCCTATATTTTTGATTTATAACACAGGGTACCTCTACTTTTAAACTATTTACGTTGACCACCAGTGGCGTAGCCAGGATTTAGGTACAGCGGGGTCAAATTCGACTAGTAAATTCTCAATCCAAAAAAACTATAAAAATACAATGAAAACTAATAGCAAAAATTAGCCACAAAACTTGTGCTTGAACTTGTTGTACTTGATGTTGCACTTCATTAGACCTTGAATTCTTAATAGATTGAACATTGGGTTCAGAAGAAGAACCTCTTGAGCTCTCGATCTTTTTAGAAGATACTTTTTTATTTTGTTTAAAAATAGAGCATAATAGGCTCAATAAATTTTAACAATGACAACAATCAATTAGACATGAATAATGAATCAATTTTATTCCATGTAAAAGTAAATGAAGTTTTGGGCAAAATCAATTAGGCATGAATCAGTTGGGAGCCATCTAAATTAGTGTATACTATGCATGAATCAAATAAGAGACATCTAATTTATGGTATGAATTAATTAAAAATTATTTAAAAAATTAGAGCATAAATTAATTAGATGTATTACTTGAGACTGAGAAGGAAGAGAGCCACCTCGGAAGATAATGGAGAAAGCCAAGGGCGGGAGTGGTGGTTAGAAATTTTTTTGAAAAGCCAAATGCATGCACCGCACTATATAGAGCAAACAGATGGGAGAGGGAGAAAGAAGCTGCTGTGATTTGCTTCTCTTTATTTTTGTCTCATATGTTACATTCTTTGGTTTTTGCTATGTGAGTGGAGTGGGCTCATGCCTTTTATTACACACAAAATTTCTTCACCAGCTAGCAGCCTGGCCCACACAAAAAGTCTTCACCTGCTGGCTCACTTGTTGCATTCTTTGTCTTTGGGGTTGCTATGCGAGTGGAATGGGACCACACAAAAAATCTTCTCACAATTTTTTTTCCAGCGGAGTCATGTGACCCCGCTGGCCCTCCTCTCCCTCCGCCAATGTTGACCACCCCTACTTTTTTGGTTTATTACACGGGGTACCCCTACTTTAAGGTAAAAATAAATAAATTATAACACTAACTACCCCTATTTTTATTTTATTTTTCTAAAGAGGGGTGGTTAGTGTAATTTTTTTAAATCAGGGGTACAACCTTGTTATAAACCAAAATATAGGGGTGGTTAGTGTAGATAATTCTTAAATTTAATGAACAAATTTAATTAGTAAAGATAGATAAAGATATGTTTGGTTAAAAAAAAAGTTGAAGCCAAATTTTTTATTTTTATTATATAGTAGTATTTATAGATGATAAGATGGATAATTCAATCACTCATAAACTCATCAGAAGCCAGATGAAAGCTCTTAATACGTACAAGAATGCCGCGACTAATTAAAAGGGGAATCAACTACAGGAATAAAACAATATTTGCAACCGAAAAAACAACAACATTGTCATCATCCTCATTACAAATGTAGTCCTCGATCCTGAAGTGGAACGCAGGAGTCTCGTCAAACGAGAGCTGGCGCTCGCCGATGAAGCGCAGTCTGTCGGACTGGCCCTCGTTACTGCTGATGGCTTGTTGGAGCCACTTCTGGTTCTTACTTCTTAGTTCCCATGTGAAGTTAAGAAGATAAACGTCTGCCAATTTTTCAACCCTGAGGCCTAGTTTCATTAGCAGAATCATGAAATTGAAAAAGGAAAGTCATTGCTTGGAAAAAAAAAAAAATTTCAATAAAAAAAATAAAAAATTAAAAATGGTTCCACTCATTCAAGCAAGAATTTATTTTTCCACGTTTAAGTATTCCATTTCTCTTTCAATATCCTTAGTATTTTCAAACACGGAAAATAAAATCGATGAAAATTATAATTTTTCAAAGAAAAAAATAAATCAAGTAATTGATTTTTTTTCCTTTCCGCGAACCAAACGAGGCCCGAAGGATTGTTTGGAGACATTGGGGGCGGGGCCCCCAGGGATTTTTTTAATATATTATTATTCTAAAAAGAAAATTTTAAAGGCGTTCGTATCCGAGCTCCTTTATAATTGTGCTCCCCAGTGAATTATAATTCTGAATTCGCTAGTGGTGGCAAGTGAAATAAGAAAGTGTTGGAAGTTAACAAATTTAGAACTATTTTTAACACATTCAGTGCTTGGTTAAATATGGAAAAGGGCACGAGAACTTGGAGGCATCATTAGTTTCTAATTCTTATCCCTGCTTATTTTATATGAAGATTATGTCCCCCTAATTCTACCTTTTTCTGAGTAAAAGAACGCAAAGTAACACATTTGTATAATTTAATATTAGTTAAATAATTACTATTAATTTTAATAAAATGATTACTACTATACTAATTATATTAATATAAGATATTAGTACAAAATAAAATTACTAGTAAAATAACTAGATTATTATTTTCTAATTAAAACTAATAGTAATTAAAATAAAATAATTAGTGTCTATACTAATCAATTTTATTTAGTATAAGTAAAATGAATACTGATATTAAATAAACTAATTAGTACTAATTATTATAATTATAAGGTACTTGTTCGATTTATTTCTATAATAATAATAATAATAATTAATAATAATAATAATAATATAATTATTATTATTATTATTCACTTTTACTTTCTACCTCCTTCATATTTAACATCAAATACGAAATGTGAATTTATCACTTGTATAGACATATATATGTATCAAAATATTGAAAGTCACTTTCAACAGCCAAGAACTAGCATGAAACTCAAAAATACACATTTATTTTTAGTAAACAAGAAGTCACTTTCATACTTCCTAAGAGTTACACTTATCTAAACAACTCCAGAGATGGTTGTAAAGTTCTCTTCTATAAGAAATATTTGATCTATAGAATGTGTGATCGATGAGATTTATAACAAATCGAACTATTATTTATTGATGGAATATTTTAGCATATGCCCCATTCTAAATATTGATACTAGCATATACCTCCACTATTTTTTTAACTACCAAATACCCCCATTTTTGTTACGGAAGAGTAAAATATTTAAGATATACTCCCACTTTTTTTGAATTTTTTTTGCTGTTTTACATGAGGGTGGGGATATTTGCTAATTAAAAAAAATAGTGGGGGGCATATGCTAGTTTCAATCATTTGGAATGGGGACATTTGCTAAAATACCCCTTATTTGATTTTTGAAGGATTTATTGAAATTAAGTATTTCTTATTGAATTGTTGATCCCTGTACAGTAGAGGGATCAGAAATTGATTTTTGAAGAATTTCATCAATATAATTCCTATTTAAAAAAAAATATGATAGATATTTAATTTGACTTTCCTCAAATTAATATCAGACCTTTATCAAATCATTGTAATATTTTATCTTAATCTAATTAAGACTAACAAAATCTCACAATTCATTAAGAATTTACTCTGTCCAACCCGAAATGGTCATGGGCTAAGGTCCTAGGACAGTGCTAGCACAAACCCTTACCATATAAACTAATCAATTAATTATTAGATTTAAGTCTTAACTCGGATCCAAAAATCAAATATGGATCCAAGTAAACAAAATCCATATATTTTGGTTGGATCGACTCTTGTATGTGACCTATAGGATCAACACCAATAAAACAACCTGTACAAATTTGTACATCAAACGAAATGACCATATGTTACCCATTTAGAGTTCTGATGTGAAAAATAATTCATAACATATACTACAAAAATGTCCTTAATAATATTTAGTAAGTTCTAATACATAAGAAAATTCTAATTTCTACAGGCTGAAAAATAGCTCAAAAGTGAGTCGTCTAAGCGTATGTCTATCATCACTTATTAATTTAAAAACGAAATTAAATTATGTGATAAATATATTAAATTAAACAAGTTCAATTTTGTTATATATAACAATGAAGTAAATCGAACTCAACCAACCAAAATGAATAACTCCCCCCTTAACCACATAGGTTAAAAAAGTGTTTGGCTATAATTATATATTATTATTATTATTTTATATACAACGTACGAGTATTTACTAGTGTAAATATTAGTATAAATATTGTTTGATGATTTTTAATAAATTTATAGCAATTGGAGGTCTCTTTTGTACTATATAGTACAAGTTCTGAATCTTTGCGTCGGACATTTTAAAAAAAAAAAAAAATTGGTGCACCATTTTTACTACTAAACAATAGAATAGTCTGCTGAAAGTTTAGTTAAGAGGATAATGATAGTTTTTTTTTTTGAGATGTCCGACGTAACATACGAGACTTTTCACGCTGCGTTACATGCTATTTGGGCTCGCTGTCCATGCCTCCCCCTCAATCGTCTGCCTAGTCAAGAAGATTACAAAAGAAAAATAAAGCTTATTTAAGGGATAATTATATTCTTGCGATAATTACAATATCCATAGTTTTGATGGCATGTTGACAGATTCTCAGTGTAATAACCCCCCCCCCCCCCCCCCCCCCCCCCCCCCCCCCCCCCCCCCCCAACCAGTCGTCCGCCTAGTCAAGGAGATTACAAGAGAAAAATAAAACTTATTTAATGGATAATTATTCTTGCGATAGTTACAATATCCATAGTTTTGATGGCATGTGACAAGATTCTCAGTGTAAAATCCACCTAACCCATCCCCCCTCCCCCCCGCCTCCCTTTCTTCTCCTGTAGATTCTAATCTTTATCATCCAATCTTCAATGTTTATAACATGGCAATCTCATTGAATGCCGTTAACAGAGATTAAAAGTCATATTGAACCACAAATTGAACTCTTTCTTCTGTTCTTAAATTTCAAATCAAATTTTCTTTCAGCTGAAGATAATTAATTTAGATAAATAGACTCCTAAATTTAACAAAAAAGAGCCCCTATAGCTCAGTGGTAGAGCGTCAGTCTTGTAAACTGAAGGTCTGTAGTTCGATCCTGCATGGGGGCATCCTTTTTAAACGGCTCAAATTTAGTGTTTCTCTCTCTTCTTTTTAAGAGAGACATTGTTAACAACATATGCAATTTTCTAACAATGCATTGTTTTTGTATGGCTCAATTAGTGCTTCTCTCTCTTCTTTTGTATGGCTGATTTTTCGTCCAGATTGCTAATTTATTTAGATATATACTCAATCACTCATAAATTACTCATAATTATTATTATTCCTTGGATTTTCTCTATGACCACTTCCTTTTAGGAGTTGTTTGGATGCTTATAATTTTTCAAAAATGTGAAAGTGACACTTTTAATATGTTATAATGCAATGTACTTACAGTATGTATGATTTTTTAAAATGTGTTGGATACATAGTTTTTTTTTCCTCCGCAAGGGAGGAGGATGACTTTCAATATTTGGATGCCACCACCTCCAACTCCCACTCTCTTTCTCTCTCAACATTGAAAAGAACAAATAAAATAAAAAAGAAGATGGACGAGACGTCATTCACTCTCTCTTTCTCTCTCTGCTGAGCCTCGGCATCGCTGGCGTACTCCTCGTTGCTCGCCACTTGAAGCGCGGCCAAGGAACACCAAGCTGCAGGTCCTCCACCCTCTTTAGAGTGTGAAGGTCGGGCCGGGATGTGTCGGCATGAGGAGGAGTTGTGTCGGTTGACAGCGGGGGTGTGGTGATGATGGGTCGAGCACTGTGCTCGACCGGAGATCGATGGTACGTCGTGGTTCGACGACGTGGCCACGATGCTCGAGCAAACGCTCGTCGCAGTCACCGTGGAATTTGCCCTCTAGCAGCGGAGGAACAGCGACGCCAGTGACTCGTTCGATCGGTTGGCGTCGATGAGGTACACTCTGTTGTAATAGTTGGTGAAAAAAAAATCTATTTTTCTCCATATTATTATCCCATTTATTCACATTAAAATCCTATCATGAATCATTTCTTTAACTCCATAAAACGGTCACATTAATTAGTACCCATTATCATACCTTTATTACTATTAAATTCTATTGAAAGACCATTGGTGGTTTGTGACATGGCTCCTATATATACATGTCTCTTTTGTGTTGTTGCAAGAGAGAAAAAAGTTTCCACTCTCTATAAAATTATGTCTATTCCTCTTATAAAATTGATTCCATTTCAATCATCTACTTCCACTCTAATTCTTTCTATCTTCTGTGCAAAGCTAAGTTCGGGTCAATCTTTTCGAGTTGTGTGCGACAACGGAATACCGGTAGAGCAAAAAATTTTACCACTAGGAGCATACAGACAAAGTCTGCACATAGACCCGAATCAACTCTTAGGACAGTGCTTCATGCACGATTTTTTCGGAGGCCGGTAACTTTAATTTTATTTATTTTTGTTACAGATTTCAATAAGAAAAAGGAAAATATTTCCAACAATATTAGAGTTGATCATTTGTTTATTTTACATGTTTTGTTTAAACAAAGTTTGACATATGATATTTCACATGCATATATACATATTATGTCAAATAATTTTCATTAGAGTTTATTCAGTATAACTGTATATTACTCATCATAAGAGTACTCAATCTTTTGAATGTTATTTGACAATATAACAATATGTTAGCCTCTGCAACAAAAAATTATTATTATTATTGGAATTATATATATATATATATATATATATATATATATATATATATATATATATATAAGTGCTCTAGAACCAATTGGTTGGTTTTATATTATAAAACCAACTTATGTTATACACGTTGGATTGTAATTGCATGGTTGAGATTAAATAACTTAAAAAGATGGTGGGGTCTATATCTTTAAATATCAACCATTAAATTTTAATCCAACCCATGAAACATAGGGAGGTTCTATAATATAAAATCACTCGACTGGTTTTGGAGCATTTATATATATATATATATATATATATATATATATATATATATATATATATATATATATATATATATAAAAAATATATATATATATATATATATATATATATATATATATATATTTTTGAAGCAAGGGTAATTAGTTTCCGGAATCGCTCCCACTGGGATTCGAACTCCTGACCACTTCGGGCCGCATGCATCTCTCTTAACCACTAGGCTAGAGGTCATTTGCTATATATATATATATATATATATATATATATATATATATATATATATATATATATATATATATATATATCCAAACCAGTCGGCTGGTTTTGTATTATAGAACCATTCTATGTTTTATGGGTTGGATTGAAATTTAGTAGTTGAGATTAAAAGATGTAGACCCCACCACTTTTTAAACTTATTTAATCTCAACCATACAATTACAATCCAACGTGTATAACATTAGGTTGGTTATATAATACAAAACCAGCCGGTTGGTTCTAGAGCACTCATATATAGGGGTGTGCATCGGTCGATGGTCGACCTATTTGGTCACAACCGAAGTCGAACCAAAGTTAATCGGTTTGAAAATAAGCAAAATCGAACCAAACCAACCAACTGGTCGGTTCAGTTTTGAAACCGACCGACTTGGTTCGGTTTGGATCGGTTCGACTTGGTAGGTTTTGATAACAGAAAAAAATGGACTGTTATTAATTTTTTGGGTACTGATGCTTATTTTTGGGTACTAATGCTTATTTTCCAAGTAAATTTTATTTTAAATATGATTATTTGAGTCAAACCTATTGATTTTTCCACCGAATTTTCACTGATTATTGTTCCATATTATTAGATCTATGGCAAGAAACATACAAGAAAAAAAGTAAATCCTAACCCGGTCCAATACCCAAGTAAGTTAGTAACCCAACTCTAATTATTTAACACCAACATAAGATTTGGTTCGGTTCGGTTTTAAAACGATTTTTGGCATAACCAAACCGTGAGCCGAACCAAACCGGTCGGTTTTAAAAAATTTGCAGCCGAACCAAACCGGCCGAACCATCGGTTCGGTTTTAAAATCGATCGGCTCGGTTTGATTTGGTTCGATTTGGTCGGTTTGACTTAATTGTGCACAGCCCTACTCCTATATATATATATATATATATATATATATATATATATATATATATATATATTGAAGAAAGGGTAATTAGTTTTCGGAATTGCTCCCACTGGGATTCGAACTCCTGACCACTCGGACCGCATGCCTTATCACTGCCACTGGGCTAGGGATCATTGGTTATATATATATATATATATATATATATATATATATATATATATATATATATCCCTTTGAATCTGTCTAGTAAGGACTATTAGCCACTAACACAAATGATTCAGAGGGTAATGCCAAGAGTAGATGTAACACTGTTTCTGTAGTCTTCATAAGAATATGACATTAATATGCTGTTAGGCATTAATCTATCAAATTTATGCTATATTTTTGTAAATTTGAGAAGACTTTATTCTGGAAACTTGAGAAGAATTTCATCAATCTAATTCCTATTTTAAAAAAATATGATAGATATTTAATTTGACTTTCCTCAAATTAATATCACAACCTTTATCAAACCATTCTAATATTTTGTCTTAACCTAATTAAGACTAATAAAATCTCATAATTCATTAAGAATTTACTGTCCAAATCGAAATGTTCATGGGCAGGACAGTGCTAGCACAAACCCTTACCATATAAACTAATCAATTAATTATTAGATTTAAGTCTAACTCGGATCCAAAAATCAAATAGGGATCCAAGTAAACAAAATCCATAAATTTTGGTTGGATCGACTCTTGTATGTGACCTATAGGATCAACACCAATAAAACAACCCGTACAAATTTGTACATCAAACGAAATGACCATATGTTACCCATTTAGAGTTCTGATGTGAAAAATAATTCTTAACATATATTACAAAAATGTTAATAATATTTAGTAAGTTCTAATACATAAGAGAATTTTCTAATCTCTACGATTGTAACGAGACTGAAAAAGGGCTAAAAAATGAGTCGTATAAGTCGTATGTCTATCATTACTTATTAATTTAAAAGATTTAAATTATGTGAAAAAAAAATAGTAAAACAAGTTTAATTTTGTTATATATAACAATGAAGTAAATCGAATTCAACAACAATAAAGAATATCTTCCACCTTAACCACATAAGTTAGAAAAAGTATTTGACTATAATAGATAATATTATTATTTTATATACAACGTACTTATATTTACAAGTATAAATATTTAGTATAAATATTGTTTGATGATTTTTAATAAATTTATAGCAATTGGAGGTCACTTGTGTACTATACAGTACAAGTTCCAAATCTTTACGTCGAACATTTAAAAAAAAAAAAATCTAGTGCACCATTTATACTACTAAACAATAGAATATGCTGCTGAAAGTTCATTTAAGAGGACAATGATAGTTTCTCACAAAAAGATGAAAATAAAGCTTATTTAAGGGATAATTATATTCTCGCGATAATTACAATATTCTTAGTTTTTATGGCATGTGATAAGATTCTCAGTGTAAATTTTCCCCCCTCTCCTGTAGATTATAATCTTTATTATCCAACCTTCAATGTTTATAACATGGCAATCTCATTGAATGCCATTAACAAAGATTGAAGTCATAATGAACTACCAATTGATATGAAATTAAATTTTCTTTTCAGCTGGAAGATAATTAATTAATTAGATAGATAAATAAATATACTTCTATTTTTCACAAAACAGAGCCCCTATAGCTCAGTGGTAGAGCGTCAGTCTTGTAAACTGAAGGTCTGTAGTTCGATCCTGCATGGGGGCATCCTTTTTTAAAACGGCTCAAATTTAGTGTTTCTCTCTCTTCTTTTTAAGAGAGACATTGTTAACAACATATGCAATTTTCTAACAATGCTTTGTTTTTGTGTGGCTCAATTAGTGTTTCTCTCTCTTCTTTTGTATGGCTGATTTTTCGTCCAGATTGCTAATTTTATTTAGATATATACTCAATCACTCATAAATTACTCGATTCTATTACTTCTTTGAATTCCTCTATGATCGCTTCCTTTTAGGGATTGTTTGGATGCTTGTAATTTTTCAGTGTAAAAGTAACACTTTCAACATATGGTAATGTAGTGTATTTATATGATGTATATATAACTTTCTAAAATGTGTTTTGATATATAACTTTTTATCCCCCGCAAGTGAGATGGATGACTTTCAATTGTTGTACGCCACCAACTCCAACTCCCGATCTCTCCCTCAACAATGGAAAAAGAGAGAGGACAAGATGCCATTCACTCTCTCTCTCTCTCTCTGCTGAGCCTCGACATCGTTGATGTACTCCTCGTCACTTGCCGCCTGAAGCGTTGCCAAGGAACACCAGGCTCAAGATGCCCCCCCTTCTTCAGAGTGTGAAGGTCGGGCTGGGATGTGTCGACATGAGGAGGAGTTGTGGGTAGACAGCGGGGGTGCAGTAATGTTGGGTCGAGCACTGTGCTCGACCGGAAATTGTGGTGGACCGACGACGTTGCCGTGGTGCACAAGCAAGTGCTGGCCGCGGTCAAGTTCGTCCTTCAGCAGTAGAGGAACAACATGACGACGACGCATTCAATCAGTCGGCGTTGGTGAGGTAACTCCGATTGTGGCGGGGAACGGTGGGAAGAATAGGACCTGCGCGTGTTCGAGCTCCAGACTCCACCACTTGTAGCACCTTCTCCCTCTCTTTTTAGTTGAAAATGAGAGGAAAAAAGGGGGGGACGGAACTGTATTGTGTCAGAGATTCTCCACTTTCATTGCACTTCCAGCCACATCCAATAGTGAAACTCTGTTTTGCTGCCTCCAATTACAGTGAAATGGCCACTTGCAACGTAATCTCGCTCCAAACAGACTCTTACTATGTAAGGGATTTCTTGCTTGTCCTTTTTTTTTTTCAAAAAAATTTATTTGGAAGGATAAATTTAACAAATTTACGTAAAGAGGACATGTTTCTGAAATTTAAAAAAAAGAGGATCTGTGCCAGTAAAACTGGCGCAGACATTAAAATTTTTAAAAAATCTTGGGCCAGTGACACAGGCGGCAGACTTATGTTTTTTTAAAAAAATTGGGCCAGCGCCAGTGTTACTGCGCCAAATTTTTTTTTCTTTTCTTTCACATATTGACTGCGCCAGGTTTTTTTTTTTACGTATAATGTTGGTTTTTTTTTTGTTTGTTTGGTTTTTTTAAGTTTAATTTGGTTTATCTTTTAATGTGATTTAATCTATTAGTTAATTTGATATTATCTATGGCTATACCATGGATAATTACAAAAAATATATGATAATACTCATATAGATTTTAATTTGTATATAGATATCTATATGTATATTATCTATAATAATTTGTTATTATTATAATATAATATATTGGTGTTACCAGTACACCACAATATTATATCTATATATATTATATATATAGATATATATATATATAGATATATATATATATATATATATAGATATATATAAAAACAAAATCTATTAGTCAATGTAAAGTAATATGAAATAGATATAACGAATAATATGTAACAATTTATATATAATAATATTATACACATTAATTTGTACATTGACTACTAAATTTTGTTATTATACTATTATCATTATATATATATATATATATATAGATATATATATAATATATATATATATATATCTTATATATATATATAATCCTTATAATATATATCTATATATATATAGATATATATATATACTATATATATAATTATATATATATATTATATATATTATATTTTTTTTTTTTTTTTTTTTTTTTTTTTTTTTTTTTTTTTTTTTTTTTTGAAAAAAACCAAGCGGCCGTGTCAAAGGCACCCAGCCACCGCTTGGCCCGGGCCGTGGGCGAACCACCAAGCCGCCCCGTGGGCTCGAACTCCGTCCGATGCCCCAAGTGCCGGTGCGCCTAGCCACTTGAGCTACAAGCGCCCGGCATATATATATATATATATATATATATATATATATATATATATATATATATATATATATATATATATATATATATATATATATATAATAACAAATTATTATAGATAATATACATATAGATATCTATACACATTAAAATCTATTGTATATTATCCATATATATTTTGTTATTATCCAAAATGTAATATAGATAATATCAAATTAACTAATATTAAATCACATTAAAGATAAACCAAATTAACTAAAAAATCAAACAAAACAAAACAACATTATACATGAAAAAAAAGAAAGAAAAAAAACTTGTCGCCATCACACTGGCGTCCATTTTTTTTATTTTAAAACACAAGTCTGCGCCAGTGTCACTGGCGTCTGATTTTTTTTAATTTTTAATGTCGGCGCCAGTGTTATAGGCGCCAGATCCTCTTTTTAAAAATTTCAGAAACATGTCCTCTTTTACGCAAATTTCTTAAATTTTTCCTCTAGATGAAATTTTCTGTTTTTTTCTTCTTCTGGGGACTGTTTACTTTATGTGAGTGATTCTTTACTCCTAGCTGCATGATGTCCAACATATCTTGGATTCTATAAGGTGCTTCTTATCTTAGATGAGCCTTTCATCGATTGAATTGTTGTTCCAGAGACTCTGGAACTAATATAGAATTTTTTGAATACCTTCCCTTTTTCTCATTCTTTATTCTTAATTAATTGTACATCACTTTTTTTTTCTTTTCTTCTAACAATAGATTAATTTTGATCCCACCTTCCCCATACTTGCTTGCCATGTGTTGTCCCGATGGCTAATGTTGGATTGTATTCCGTTTTCGGTTGAGCGTTCAAATGAGGGGTGACAATGGAGTTGATAATTAGTATCCGTTAGAATGTGGGGTGATATGGTGTAGATAACTGATATTGGTTCATATCTTTATAAGAATTCTCTTTAGACCTATGAATCCAATTCAATATCGTATCTCATGATTAACTTATGTTCGTGTCGCATCGCATTTCCAACAAATTAGATATGCTGGATCAGAAATGGAAGAAAGAAATAAAATTTGTTACGTCCTTGAGTTATAGTTTCGTACTTAGTATGGCACCGAGAGCACGAGAGTTTTTGTATGGCTGATTTAGTGTTTCTCTCTCCCTCTCTCTTATTTTTAAGCAATCTTGATGTATGGCTAGCTTAGTACTAGCAAATGCTGATGTGGCGGAACGAGGCAACCAAGCTTACATGTTTAGCTGGTTAACAACTTTTGGAAAATATTCTTTAAACATTTTTCTTATGTTAACTGGCTCCCAAAAATTTTGGGTGATGACATCTCCCATTATGTGGCATCTGACATGTAAGTGGCATGACAGCTGACATGTCATGTTTTAACTAAAAGAATTAATTACCCCAAAAAATTATTGTTAATATTAATGCTAATGCTAATTTTAATTTAATGTTAATATTAATATTAATATTAATTTTAATTTTAATGTTAATGTTAATGTTAAAATTAATAATAATACTAATTAATGTTAATATTAATATTAATATTCGTGTTAATTTGAAGTTAATATTAATTTTAGTATTAATTTTAATGTTAATGTTAATGCTAATTTTAATTTAATGTTAATATTAAAGTTAATGTTAATATTAATGTTAATTTTATTATTAATGTTAATGTTAATTTTAATATTAATGTTAAGGTTAATGTTAACCAGCTAAACCTGTAAACTTGGTTATCTCTCTCCGCCACATCAGCATTTGCTAGTAGTGAGCTAGTACTAAGCTAGCCATACAACAATTTCGATTTTAAGAGATCCATTGTTTACGTATGCAGTTTTCTAACAATGTTTTGATTTTTTCCCCAAGAGATTAGTACTTATTGCCACTTTTATTTAGATATATAGTCAATCACTCATAAATTACTCAATTCTATTACTTATTTGGAATTTCTCCATGACCGCTTCCTTTAGGGGTCGTTTGGATGCTTGTAATTTTTCGAAAGTATAAAAATGACACTTTCAATATCGTAATGCAATATACTTATAGTACATATGACTTTTAAAATGTGTTTGGATATATACCTTTTTGTTCCCCGGAAGTGAGAATGATGACATTCAATGTTTGTACGCCTCCCACTCTCTCTCTCTCTCTCTCTCTCAACACTGAAAAGAAAAAATAAAATAAAAAAGAAGATGGATGAGATGACATTCAGGAGCGGATCTATATAGGGTCCAAATGTATAAAGAATTAGTTAGTTCAAGTGGTAGTGTTTTGGGTTTTCAATTTAGAGGTTGCAAGGTCAAATCTCACCTCTCACATAATCAGTATTTTACATATTTTATATATAATGTTTTGCTTCATTTTTTGTAACAATTTAAAAATATTGCCTTTGTTTTTTTTCCTCATTTTTGCTTGAGTTTTAGTATTTTTTTTTTCTATTGAAGTTTAATTAACATGGCAACTTCAAGGATTTCTATATGTAGTAGCACGTCCCCTCTATATTTTAATTTCGGTTCCGTCCCTGATGCAATTCACTCTCTCTGCTGAGCCTCAGCACTGTTGAAGTACTCTTCGTCGCCCGCCACCTGAAGCGTTGCCAAGGAACACCAGACTCAAGACCTCTCCCTTCTTCAGAGTGTGAAGATCATGTAGGGCTGGGATGTATCATCATGGGGAGAGTCGATAGCGGGGTGCGGTGATGATTGGTCGAGCACTATGCTCGACCGGAGATGGTGGAGGTCCGACGACGTGGCCGCGGTGCACGAGCAAGCGCTGGCCGCGATCGAGTTCGTCCTCCAGCAGCAGAGGAATAGCAACGACGACGATGCATTCGATCAGTCGACGTCGGTGAGGTACACTCCGGCGGTGGTGGGAAACGATGGGAAGAAATAGAATATGCCGAGGAGTTCAAGCTCCAGACTCCATCACTTGCAATACACTTTTTCCTCTTTTTAGTTGCAAATGAGAGAAAAAAAAAAGAGAGGGACAAGGACCATTTTGTGTCAGAGATGATCTCCACTTTTACTGCAATTGTAGCCGCAATCCAAACAGTGAAACTCTCTTTTGCTGCCTCCTGTTGAAGCAAAAATGGCTACTTGCTACGTAGACAACATCTTCCTGTGTAAGGGCTTTCTTGCTTGTTTTTTTTTTTTTCTTTTCCTGCGGACTGATTTTACTTTATATGAGTGATTCTTCACTCCTAGCTGCATTGATGCCTAAAATATATTGGATTCTTACAGTGACTTTCTTATCTTAGATAAACCTTTCTTTGATTGAATTGTTGTTCCAGAGACACTGGAATTTTTCCGGTACCTTGCATTTTTCTTATTCTTTCTTCTTAATTTAGTCAGTACGACTACTCAGACCGTGAAGATATTGCGGTTTAAACTGCGTACCACGTGTCCTCCTCTCATTAGTCGGGACCAAGTGGTCCACATTAGCAGGAGGGCTGGACGTATGGGTCTCCGGTTCGGACCGATGAGAAGGGACACATGACATTGTGGTTTAAACTGCGCTCCCCCTTTTGTCTGAGAAGACGTTTTCTAATTTATTAATATAAAACACTTCTAAATTAAATACAGCAGAGCCCCTATAGCTCAGTGGTAGAGCGTCAGTGTTGTAACTGAAGCTCTGTAGTTCGATCCTGCATGGGGGCATCATTTTTAACGGCTCAAATTTAGTGTTTCTCTTGCTTCTTTTTAAGAGAGATTGTTAACAACATAATGCAACTTTCTAACAATGTTTTGTTTTTGTATGGCTTAATTAGTGTTCTCTCTATTCTTTTGTATGGCTTATTTTTCGTCCCGATTGCTACTTTTATTTAGATATAACTCGATCCCTCATAAATTACACAATTCTATTACTTATTTGGAATTTCTCTATGACCGATCCCTTTTAGGGGTTATTTGGATGCTTGTAATTTTTTCTAACGTGTAAAAGTGTCGCTTTTAACATATCCTAATGTAGTGTACTTGTAGCATGTATGACTTTTTAAAATATGTTTGGATACATACCTTTTTGTTCCCCGCAAGTGAGAATAATGACATTCAATGTTTGTACGCCACGATCTCCAACTCCCAGTCTTTCTCTCTCTCTTTCAACACTGAAAAGAAAAAAAAGAAAAAAAAAAAGATGGACGAGATGCCATTCAGGGGCGGATCTATATAGGGTCCAAATGTACAATGAATTAGTTAGCTCAAGTGGTAGTGTTTTAGGTTTTAAATTTAGAGGTTGTAAGTTCAAATCACCTCTCACATAATCAAATATTTTACATATTTTATGTATAATGTTTGCTTCCTCTTTTGTAACAATTTAAAAACACTGACTTTATTTTTTTGCACATTCTTGTTTGTGTTCTAGTATATTTTTTGCTATCCAATTAACATGGCAACTTTAAGGATTTCTATATGTAGTAGCACGACCCCTCCATAATTTTAATTATAGATCCGTCCCTGATGCCATTCACTCTCTTTGCTGAGCCTCAGCACCGTTGACGTACTCCTCATCGCCCGCTGCCTGAAGCGTTGCCAAGGAACACCAAGCTCAAGATCCTCTCCCTTCTTCAAGGTTTGAAGGTCAGGTAGGGCAGGGATGTGTCATCATGAGGAGGGTCGACAGCGGGGGTGCGATTATGATGGGTCAAGCACTGTGCTCGACCAAAGATGGTGGTGGTCCGACGAAGTGGCCGCGGTGCACGAGAAAGCGCTGTCCCCAATCAAGTTCATCCTTCAACAACAGAGGAACAACAACGACGATGACACGTTCGATCTGTCGGCGTCGGTGAGGTACACTCCGGCGGTGGCGGGGAACGGTAGGAAGAAATAGGACATGCCGAAGAGTTCGAGCTCCAGACTCCACCACTTGCAGCACACTTTTCCTCTTTCTAGTCGCAAATAAGAGGGAAAAAAAGAGAGGGGACTGGGACTATATTGTGTAAGAGATTCTTCACTTTTGCTGCACTTGCAGCCACAATCCAAACAGTGAAACTCTGTTTTGCTGCCTCCAATTACAGTAAAAATGGCCACTTGCAACGTAGTTCTCGTTATCCAAACATCCTTTTACTATGTAAAGACTTTCTTGATTGTCCTTTCTTTTCTTTTCCTGGTGGTGTTATAAATTTATTATACCCTGTCGATTCATGAGATGAAGAACATAATAAAATTGCGGAAGCGTACCTGAATCCATTGCTAGACTTTATGGATGTTGAAGCGAACGTCTCTTTATTGGGTTCGATCTTCCAACTTGCTACGACCCTTAATGACAAAGAAGAATCCGAATCATTTGTCCCTCTCTTTCTGTTGATGGATGCAGAAGAGAAAAGAGAAAACCTCTCTTTTGGCCGTATTTTGGGGACCATAACCCTAATGAATACATATTTATATGTTTTGATATTTCTAATTTGGCCCCTCATCAAATTAGAATTATCTCCGATATTTACACATTAATTCTATGACAATTATACCCTTAAGCCAATTTTCAAATAGACCACTTTAATTTGGCTTAATTATTTAGATAGCCCAAACACAATTAATTTTACATGTGTGGCCCCTTAATTATTGAATAATTCAAACAATCTTCCACTGGGCCACATATGTAACCTTATAATTGTGTTAACCTTAGTTAGCTCATAAATTGCTATCTTAATCCTTAGGGTATATCCGGACAATCTCGTCCATTAACCATATCAACATAGGATCAAAGCGGCATTCGTCACATATAGCGTAACTAAACCATCAATGGTCACATATACCAATATAGCTAAACGACATAGATCAATCATGGATGCGTAGCATAAAAATTACACGCAATATGATCAATACATGTCTATTTCCAATTGGTCCTCCTTAACTTTAATGAGATCAATACTTTAACATAATGAAAACAGAATGAACTGAATTTCCATATATCTGATCAGATAAATATCCAAAATACTTTAATACATAAATGTGTCCAAAATCAAATAGCACCCAAATACATAAAATACAAACTTCTACTATATTGCCATATTCTTAATTAACACCCATATGAGCAGTATGCTCATGAAAGACCTTGGGTGATAATACTTTTGTGAGCGGATCCGCTAACATGGAGTTTGTCCTAATGTGCTATATGGACATTTTAATCATTCTGAATTCTTTCCTTCACAACTAGAAAGTACTTTATGTCAATATCCTTGACTTATATAAGTTTCTGTTGTTATTGGAATGCAGTACTACTGATTTATTGTCACACCATACATAATTTATGTGGTCTTTCAATACCGTACTGTAGGCGCAGCCTTGTGACAAAATTTTGCAACCATATTTCCTGAATAGATGCCCCACAGCATATTATAAACCTTGCTGCCATGGTGGAAGAAATTATGAGTACATGTTTGACACTCATCCAAAATATATCTCCATTAGTCAGCATAACCTGATGTGGTGTTGGTATCCAACAAAATTGGAGTCGGAATACCTTATGATCTCAAGAATTATCCGATCTCCTACAAAGAGCATATAATTTCTTGTTCTCTATTAATTACTTAAGTAGTTTGGCTGCTACCCAATGATCCATCCATATTTGCTTAAATATCTGCCTAACATCCTAATATGTACGTAATATCCTGACGCGTACATACTTGAGCATACATTAGACTCCTTACAACTGATCATGAAGAAAAAAATCTATTGTATTTTCTTAATTTTAAGGCTAATCTTAGGGCACTTGATTGAGATCGAATTTGTCTCCTTTAACGAGAGGTGTTACCTGGTTTGCATTGAATACTTCAATCAATATATAAAACCAGATAATTATTTCTACTCCCACTGAACTTGTGATACACACAATCTTCAACAGTGTTCATCTCAAAACCAAATAAGATAATCACTTAAAATACCTTTGACGAGAAGTTTGCTTGAGTTTATAAATAGATTTTGTCAATTTGTAAACCATATTCTTTGGGTCTTTCGACACAAAGTTTTCTGCATACACCATAAACTGTTTCGTCGATGTTACCATTGAGAAACACAATTTTGACATCCATTTAATGTAACTCAAGATCAAAATGTGCAATAAGTGCTGTGATTGTTTTAAAAGAGTCTTTCAAAGATACCGAAGATAAAGTCTCTTTAAAATCAATCGTTAACTTTTGAGTAAAGTCACTAGCTGCAAGACGTACTGTATACCTTTCTACATTATCCTTTCGAATCTTTTTTGGTTTTAAATGTCCATTTTCAACCAATGAACTTCGTATCTTTTGGTAATGTGACAAGTTCCTAACTTTATTGTCTTGCATAGACTTATACTCCTTATTTATTTTCTCAATCCACTTTTAAGAGTTGGAACTTTCTATGGCCTGACGGAAGATGATTGAATCACCTTCCAATATTCTATAGTTTTTTTTCACGTTCCTAGAGAAATATGACAATATTATCCGAAATTATATTTCTCCTTTCTCTTGTGAACCATCTTAACATTATCGGTTCTTGAGGTTGTTGAGTTTGTTCCTCAGAAATAATTACCTTATCTTGAATGGGGGTGCCGCTACATTATCTTGTCAAGGTATCTCAACAACGACTTGTAGAGGTAATTCGACATTGTCTTGTTGAGGCTTCGAATTCACTTCTTGATCAATGTCTGGTACAAAATCCTGCACATCGTCAAAAGTGATAGTAGGAATCACAATCGATTCCTCCTCAAAGATAATGTCTTTGACTTTATTTCTCTCCCAAACTCAACATCCTCAAAAATATTATACTTCTCGTCTCAAAAAAAATTCATTTATGTGGGACTATATAATTATTAACCCATCGATCTGTCAGCATAGCCAATAAAATAGCTGTTTACAATTTAACTTTGGTCTGTATTTTCTTTACACATTAATATAGACATTAAAGTCTATAAAGTTAATAAAATCCAAATCTCATCAGACAGAAATCGTTCAACTCTATTTCTAGAGATGTGACCTAATCGTTTATGTCATAATGAGACTAAAAACATTTATTGTTAATTTTGTATTTAGTACCACAAGACTCCACTTGCAAGGTTTTTTTGTAAGATGCAATAGTTTTAAATGAATAATATAGGTTCATAAACCTTAAGGGAACCGTTACCAATAATATTTGGATTTAAAGATAGACTAAACTTATTATTTTCAAATGAACAATGATAACCAGATTTGTCCATTAAGGAAACTGAAACTGAATTTCGTCTAAAAGACGGTACAACAAAAGTGTCTATCAAATCCAAATAATAATCGGTTTTCTAAAAATAACCTAAAATGTCATATTGCTTTCACTTCTACCGATTTGTCGTCACCCACATAGATGTATCTTTCACCATCAATTGGCTTCGGTAGCTCAGACAACCTTGTCTATAAACACTAATGTGGGTAGTAGCACCAGAATCTAACCACCATATATTTTTTTAGGTACTAAATCTAAATTAACCTCAGAACAGACCAAATTGGGAAATATACTTTTCTTTATACGCCATGCGTGGTACTTTGTATATTTCTTCTTTATGTGTCCTGGCTTGTCACAAAAGAAATAACCCTTAGTTTTATATTGTTGTTTCTTTTGAGCTGGACCCTTAGCAGCTTCTGTATTTATTTCTTTTTTGCCCTTAAAGATTATCCCATTAAACATGAAAATTAAATTCTTATAGGCAGAAATTGTAGCAACATTAACTGTAAAGAGAACAAAAATAAATAGACAAACATGCTCTAATTAATAACCAAAGAGTAAAATATAGTCAAACAAATTCAAATAATGGTGAACCCCATCTCAAGATACCTAGTACACCATTGATATCAAGTCTTTGGACAGTGATATTAATTGCAAGTGGTACTCTTGGTGCAATGATCAAACGTTGACAATAAGTCATGTCAAATAATAAGCCTATCTTTGGATCGGGTTATTATTCACATATAAACCTTACAATTGTCACACATTTATCACAACAAGTATGTGTGCAATTTGGCCAAGTATTAACCTTCCTTTGGGCCGACTAATACCCGTATGAATATACACACACAAACATCCAACATCCCTCATAGACTATCTACGCAAGAGATGTCACTTTGGCGACATCTTGTTTCAATGAGTCTATTTAGAATATTAGACAACTATTGCTAGTCACAAAAGGCACCAAAAATTTGAATGTTAACTAAATTTTACAAACTGAACCATGTCTAAATCCTTATGCTTATTTAAATTAAATAATCATAAAGCCTTATGTACATGCATATTTTAAAATTTAAATTAATAAATAATCAACCGATTAGATTCTAACAAATATGCAACAACAGATAATATCAAATAATTCATAAGGATTACTTTAAATAGAATAATCTATAGAAGACCAAATATATGCATCAACAAATTACATCAAATAATCTATAAAGATTATACCAAAATTGATCTACTATATCAAAAGCATGTGAATCTTGTGTATGATTTAAATCACGAATTAAATCAGCCAACCAAAGAAAACTTCATACAAATTTTTTTTCTTTAGTTCTGTTGATTCATTACTACATCAAAGCACCATGTGGCCGAGTTGGTCTAAAGGTGGCAGATTAAGGTTCTGGTCCGAAAGGGTTGTGGGTTCAAAATTCCACTCTTAAAAAATATTCCACTCCGGCAGGTGCAAGTATGCACTTAATTAGGGTTCATGTGATCTTGCTTCATATGCATGCAGACAAAAAATAGCACAACCTTAAGCACTGGCCGGCAGTTGCTCGATGCCTATGCTAATAAATTTATACTCTCTAAACTAATAAACCAAGAACTACAATCAAATCATTGACTCAATTATTTTAATATGAAACCATTCGAATTTATCAGCAAAATCCAATCAATGCATGATTTCTAAACAGAGTTTTAAACTCAAAAAGATTATACATAATAAACTATAACCATAATTATGCACCAACAAACCACTTTGACCAAAACACACCATAGCTTATCGTTTGACTTCATTAATGAAGAAAAATGTTTGAATCTATAAATCTTCGAAACAATATCGACCCACTAACCGACCGAACACAAAATCAATCGCCACAATCCCTAAGCATCAAACGATCTCACAGAAAAAAAATTGATCGAATAAAGAACCCTAAATTAAATTATATCAAATGATCTAGGGTTTCTGAACACCAACAAAATTTGAATATCAAAATTTCAAACTCAAGAATCAAATAAGGAGGCTCTGATACCACTTGTTAGAAATTTATTATACCCTGTCGATTCATGAGATGAAGAACATAATAAAATTGCGGAAGCGTACCTGAATCCATTGCTAGACTTTATGTATATTGAAGCGAACGTCTCTTTATTGGGTTCGATCTTCCAACTTGCTACGACCCTTAATGACAAAGAAGAATCCGAATCATTTGTCCCTCTCTTTCTGTTGATGGGGATGCAGAAGAGAAAGAAAAAACCTCTCTTTTCACTACCAAAATAACCAACTTTAGCGACGGCCACATCCGTCGCTCATCCGTCGGTAACATAAATTACCGACGGAATAGCGACAGATATTTGATGAAAATGGCCGTCGGGAAATACGTCGTCGCTAAAATTTGTCCGTCGCTAAGCCGTCGGACAAATGATTAACCGACGGACTAGCGACTGATTACCGACGGTTGCCTTTCAATGGTTTAGCGACGGATTAGCGACTTGTTCCCGTCGGTTTACATGCCATATAATATTAAAATATCCGTCGCTAAGTCGTCGTAAATAGGTCGGTAAAAGCGTATCAGAGAGGTTCCTGATACGCAAAATCAGTCGCTATTCCGTCGCCATTCCGTCGTTAACCTCGACGTTATAGCGACGGATTAGCGACGGGTAGGGCGTCGGCCTGGTTCTGGAAAGCTTCCATATTTCCAGAACCATGTCGACGGATAATGGGTCGCTAAGCCGTCGCTAGTCCGTCGTCATCCTCGACAGATTAGCGACGGATTAGCGACCCACTATCCGTCGCTAAGTCTCTGGAAACCTACCATATTTCCAGAACCATGTCGACGGATTTGCCGTCACTAGGTAGTCGATATTCCGTCGCTAATATTCCAGTTAGCGACGGAAGTTCCGTCGCTAGTTCGTCGCTAGCTCGTCGCTACCTGCAAATTTATTTCAACCAGTTAGCGACGGATTCGCCGTCGCTAGGTAGTCGCTAGGTGGTCGCTAACTGCAAAATATTTATATCACCCAGTTAGCGACGGATATTCCGTCGCTCGTCCGTCGGTAACTGCAAATATTTATATAACCCAGTTAGCGACGGATTTGCCGTCGCTAGTTAGTCGCTCATCGGTCGCTAAAAGATATATCCGTCGCTAGTTAGTCGCTAGTCCGTCGCTAAATGCAACATTAATTAAAAAAATTACAGAAACATTCTATTTCCTTTTCGTAAATATTACACATATTCATAATATCCAATATCCAAACATCCATGTACGATCAACAAATATCCAAATATCCAAATTCATAATATCCAATATCAAACAGAAATATCCAAACATCTATGTACAAATATCCAAACACAAATACACAAATTCATAATATCCAAACATTCATGTACGCTTCCAAAATATCCAGAATTCAAAATCCAAAAACAGTACAAATATCCAAAAACAGTACAAATATCATTGAGATGGATCGCGTCGTCGTCTCGGCGCCGCCTCGGCTCTGCGGATGTACTCTTCCACCATGTACGCCGGCACCTGGGACAACACATGCTCTGGAAGCGTGCGGAGCTGCTCTGGCGACATCAAGTCCATGAGCCCAATGAGCGCAGTATCCGGTACCAGGCGGACCTCGGCAGAACGGTCAAATGAATAACGTCCAGGGTCGGAAGGACCGGCAACCGCACTAGACGTACCGGGAGCAGACGGATCTGGACCGGGAGCAGAAGAAGGACGCGGAAGGCGCTCCAGCACATCCGACATTAGACTCCGCATTTTCGACATATCGGAGGTGAGAGTCGCAAGCTGCGTCCTCATATCGTCCGACGGGGGCACGGGAGGAGGCGGGGGCGGTGGATATCTCGGAGTCGCGCCCTGCAACGACGCCGCCATGGAACCTACGCCGTAGACGCGCCCTTTATTAAAGCCGCCGACAGACTCTACGAACACGTCGTCGTAGCGAGCGGCCATAGAAGAGGGCGTCTGGGTGGGCGTCGTTTCGCCGACAACCTCGGCAGGGGGCTCAATCTGACTAAGGGCCTCACGATATGCAGCCTATCCAATGAATGTGTTTATACTATAAGTTTTCCTAAGTTATAATCTAAATCCTATGTTTGCCTAAGTTATAATTTGAATCCTACGTTCACCTAATTAAGTTAACAATAATTATATTTCTAATATAAATCTCATAAACGTAATTACTTACATCAGTCGCCTGGGCCCTCGCGTCGACGAAGCTCCCATCTGCCCGCCTCTTGTGTGTATGCAGGAATACATCGTAGGCGGTGACCGACTCCGGCTCTCTCCCCTCCTTTACCGCCCGTTGTGCCTGCATACGAAATATACGTCGAATTTAATTAACTACGTATATTAATAGTACCGAATTTAATAGTGAAATGAATTTGCGGTATCTCACCAAATCTGCACGCGTCGCTGCGTGGGGCTTTGAACCTCCCGTATGCAGACCAGCGGCCTGTCTGCTCGCCTTCGCTTTCTCTGATTTCTCCCTGTACTGAGCAGTATTCATCTTATCCAACATCTGCTCGTAGTACTCCTCCCGGAGCCACTTCTTCCTCGAATGCGCCGTACGAACGTCGTACACCGCATCCTGTATCTTCTTCCCGGCGGCGGCTTTGTAGGCCTTGCGAATCAACTCCTCGCGATGGGGGGGGCCACCAGAACGTCGTCTGACATACAAATTAAATTATCACGTAATTAAAAAATTAGTGGATTAAAGAATAATTAATAATTAACCAAAAGATATATATATACCTTCATCTCCTCGAGCCAGACGTACTGCATGTTCTGAGGCACCTCAGAAAAATTGAGGTAGGGGCCATGGTAGTTTTCCCGGATAATTTACCCGAGTATCCGGGCAGCATCATACGGGAAAAACCTACAAAGAAGCAAAGACTGGATTATTAACTTGAATAAATGAAACAAATTTAATAAATTAACTTAAATTTACTTACGTATCACCCGCGGGCCATAGCTCTCGTCGGTTCTCGCCTATCGGCCTCTCTGGAGGCGTCGGAGGATCCGCGGGTCCGCGGATGTACTCACCGGTAGCAGGATGAAGCTGAATCCGGGGGTACTCCGGAGCCCACCCTGCAGTAACTGATGGTGTACCCGCTGGTGCATCCGGAGGCGGAACGGATCCGCTAGCGGATGGAGTCTCAGGCCTCGATGAAGATGAAGGTAGCGCAGAGATAGATCGACGGCGGAAAGAGTCTGTGGCCGGGCTCTCCAGGTCGGGATCGGAGGACTCTATATCCGGAGAATGTGGAAGGCGACCACGACCGCTACCACCACGACCGCTACCACCACGTCTACGGCCAGTGCCGCTACCACCACGCCCACCACGGCCAGTACCGCCACCACCAGCACCACCACGGCCACGGCCACTGCCGCTACCAGCAGCACGAGTGGTAGTGACCATGACCTCTAAATAGAACACATAAATATAATTAATAATATAGAAGTATAAATGAATATAAAACTGAACTAAAATATATATACCAGCAGCAGGGCGGCGAGTGCCGTCAAGACAATGAGAACTAAGAGTGCCATCTGTAAAAAGAAAATCATACAATAAGTAGATGATCGAACGACAAAAACATAAACTGAAATAAGAATGTGTTCGTCTAAACTGAATTCACTAAGTTAGTTGTAAGTGCTTCTAATATATACCGATATTTAATCTAATCATCGTTATCGTCCTCGTCCTCATCGTCATCGTCATCGTTCTCATCCTCATTCTCATCGTCGACTTCATCTATATCATCATCCTCATCGTCGACTTCATCTGTATCATCATCCTCATCCTCATCTTCATCCTCTTCTTCTTTTCTTCTTCTTCTTCTTCTTCTTCTTCTTCTTCTTCTTCTTCTTCTTCTTCTTCAGGCTCAATACTTGGGACAAGACGCCTCTTTCTCCCCTGGTTGACAGCTAAGTCTTGTATATCAACCTCTTCCTCCCCTCTATTTTTCTCAGCATGAGGTATATCGACATCTTCCACGTCCATGGTATCCGACTGTTGTCCCATGTATTGGGGCTTCTCGATCTGGTCCTCTTGGTATGCTGGGTCTCCAACGTTGAATGTATTTCTAGATTTAATCTTGCATACTGCCCACCAGTCAAATCGATCTCTACGACGCCTTGGGTAGCTTGTATAGTAGACTTGAACAGCCTGACTTGCTATCGCAAACGTGTCGGACCCTCTATACCTCCTGCGATGATTTATATCGACGAATCCAAATTGTTTATCGATTCTCCAACCGATATTTGGTCTCGTATCGAACCACTCACATTTGAACATCACAATATGCATATCATATGGGGCACTATATTGTAAATCTACAATCTCCCGAAGCACTCCATAATAGTCAAAGTCCGGCTCGTCGTCATAGATGGTGCCTCTTATGCAAACACCAGAATTCTTGGTATCGAAGCCGTCATTGAGAAATTCGGCATTTATAGCATGCTGAGTTGACTTAAACTTGAAACCATTAACGACATAGCCTGACAAAGTCTTTGCATGCTTCTTCGGTCCCAATGCCAAATAACGAATGCTCTCATTTATGAGTGTTGTTTCAGGCAATAAAACCTGTAAACATGTATTGATAATTTAAATATTTTAGCTGCATATATTTTAATGGTAGCCGCATAACATATTATCTCAGTTACTTACGTATTTACGAAACCAGGACGGAAAGGTACAATCAACCTCTCTTTGAAGTCCCTCATCTGTAATATATGGTGTCCTCATTTTGACTTCACCTCTAAATACACTGTTAGAGAGAATAAAAATAAGTGTAGTCACTTAATTCACCAAATTAGAGATTATAACGAGGCGTAGTCACTTACTTCTCCAAATCTCTCACTTCTTGTATGTCACAATTTAACAAGACATATCGGTGAGCGGTATCATACTCATCGTCGGTCAACCACCGTTTCTTACTAGCCCCAATAGGCTTGCCCCTTAAATTGAATATACCTCCATCCTCAACGTCTTCTTCATTCCTTTGAGGTCTATTTCGATTTGTCTCGACATGAGTATCGAAATAAATGGAGCAGAAATTTGACACCTCCTCGATAAGATATGATTCGCATATCGAAGCCTCTATATGAGCCTTGTTGCCAACTTTCTTCTTTAGATGGTGTAGGTACCTAAAGAGACAAATTATCTTGAGAATTAACAATGAATTATAAAATCCACTTAAATTTCACTTAAATTATATCGATTTTTATTTACCTTTCAAAGGGGTACATCCATCGATAATGAACAGATGCACCGACACGGGCTTCGTATGCTAGATGAATCGGTAGATGCTCCATGCTGTCGAAAAAGCCCGATGGAAATATTTTCTCTAACTTGCAGATTGTTAAGACAATCTTCTCCTCAAGTTGTACCATATGTTGCACCGTCAGCTTAGTTGAACAGATATCCCTGAAGAATGTAGACAGCTCGGCCAACGGAACCCATACAGCAGAAGGCAACAACTCTCTCAAAGCAATGGGCAGTAATCTTTCCATAAACACGTGGCAGTCGTGACTCTTCATTCCCGTTAGCTTGCGTTCATTGAGATCAACGCATCTAGACAAATTCAAAACATAGCCGTCGGGAAATCTTAAATTAGATATCCACTTGCAGATTATTAATCTATCTTCCTTGCTCAATGTGTATGGCGCTATAGGCTTACTTAATTGTCCACCAGCACCCCTTTGTATCAAGTTCAGATGAGGACGCTTGCATATCTCGGCTATGTCTTGTCTTGCTTTTGGATTGTCCTTCGTCTTTCCTTTAATATCCATGACGGTATTGAAGACATTATCGAACACGTTCTTTTCGATATGCATGACATCAAGATTATGCCTTATAAGATTATCTTTCCAATAAGGCAAGTCCCAGAAGATACTCCATTTGGTCCAGTTATGGCTTTGTCCGAACCCCTCGACACGATGGTTCGATGGATCTTCCATTGCGGTGGGCAATTCCTTTACAGCTTCCCAAATATCGTATCCCGAAAATCTGGCAGGAGGTTGAGAAAATTCTTGTTTTCCATATCTGAACGCGTCCTTATTCTTTCTCCAAGGATGGGTCGCGGGCAGAAATTGACGGTGACAGTCAAAGAAAGAAATTTTTCCTCCATGCCTAAGGCGGAACGCCTTACTATTTTCCATGCATATCGGACAAGACATGTTGCCGTGCGTACTCCATCCCGACAGCATACCGTATGCTGGAAAATCATTGATTGTCCACATGAGTGAAGCTCTCATCTGAAAGTTCTGTTTCCTGGAAATATCATAGGTCGTGACGCCGATCTCCCACAGCTGTTTCAGCTCATCCACCAACGGCTGTAAATATATATCGATGTTCTTCGTCGAATTTTTAGGACCGGGTATGATAGCTGTCAGAAACATATAAGGAGTCTTCATACACATCCATGGTGGCAGATTGTAAGGGGTAAGAATGACCGGCCAGCATGAGTACTGAGATCCCGACTGTCCGAAAGGGGCGAAGCCATCAGCACATAGCGCCAGGCGTACATTTCTAGGCTCTGCAGCAAAATCTGGATGACACAAATCAAAATGTTTCCACGCCTCTCCATCCGAAGGATGTGACAATTCTCCTTCGTCCTTTATGCGTTCTTCGCTGTGCCATGTCATGTGTTCTGCTGTATTTAGAGACATATACATCCTCTGCAAGCGCTTCGTGATCGACAAGTAATGCATATACTTGTAAGGACGTCGTTTTCTAGTCGACTTTCCTTTTCCCTGTACTGGCTTGTAACGATCCGCATTACAGAAGCTGCAACTTTCTGATACGCAATTCTCTTTGTAGTACAACATGCATCCGTTGCGACAACAATCTATCTTCTCGTACCCCAGTCCCAGTTGTCGGACCATCATCTTTGACTTGTAGAAGTTTTTTGGTAGCTTTTTTGATTCCTTCGGTAACACCTCCTTGATTACTTCTGTGATCCGATTATAGCAAGCTTGTGGCAAGTTAAAATCAGACTTTATGTTCAACAACCGCATCGTCACTGACAGTGCGGAATGAGTCTCACAACCAGGATATAGAGAAGTATCTGCGTCCTGAAACATGTCATAGAACTCCTTCGCCTCGGGATTAGGATCCTCCGGATCAAAATTAGGCCCTGCCGCATCATACACCATATCTCGTGCAAGGTTCTGCAGATCTCCATAATCAACAGAGCATCCGTGGTCTTCGATGACATCCGTTGCAGCATTATCATCAAAAGCATAAGTAGCAGCTTCCGCAGCCTGTCTTTCCGAATATAGTTCACCTTGCGATGACCACAGGCCGTAATTACGTACGAAACCCTTACGGGTCAAATGATCTCTCACAGTCACCACTTCTTCGTAACGTCTATTGTGACATTTAACACATGGACACTTAATTTTGTTACCGTCCATGTACTGAGCTTTGCTCATTGCATAATTAAGAAATACTTACACGCCTGCCTGAAAATCGTCACTCACACCAATTCTACTCTCGTGTTGCCGTTTGTACATCCATGTACGATCAACAAAATAATGACTCATCCTCAATTTGGATGTGAAAATCTGTATCGTAAGACAAACTAAACATAAGAATAGCCCGATACCGATACTCATAAATTTGGATTAGGGTTAGGATGTTAGATATAAGTGAACTAGGTGATGTAGAGTACAATATAGGGAACTGTGAATGGACTGAAAGTTGCACATGAGAAGGTTCAATGAAGGGCCCATAAATGGGTTCACATGATAAGTTAGTAAGAATCCACATCACTATACATACTCCCCCGTCTCAGGAGTGTGTCTGGCTCCTATTTAGAACAGCACAGGTCACAACATGTCCAGAATAGCAAAACAGAGCTCTACAATGTATATCGGTATCAGACTATTCCTACGAGTATTGGTATCGGCGATATCAATACTCGTGTGAATAGGAGATTGCAATATAAGTCTAAGCTATCTAGCTAACATGTATACTTGCATTTATATTGTATCATAACTTGTATCTAGTTACCTTGCTAATCATGTATATACTCTTAACATATATGTGAAGACACTATACTAACATGTATTTAAATCAAGGTTCAAAGTATCGGTATCGGAATCGGTATCGGACTATATATTCTTACGAGTATTGGCATCGGCGATATCAATACTCGTGTGAATAGGAGATTGCAATATAAGTCTAAGCTATCTAGCTAACATGTATACTTGCATTTACATTGTATCATAACTTGTATCTAGTTACCTTGCTAATCATGTATATACTCTTAACATATATGTGAAGACACTATACTAACATGTATTTAAATCAAGGTTCAAAGTATCGGTATCGGAATCGGTATCGGACTATATATTCCTACGAGTATTGGCATCGGCGATATCAATACTCGTGTGAATAGGAGATTGCAATATAAGTCTAAGCTATCTAGCTAACATGTATACTTGCATTTACATTGTATCATAACTTGTATCTAGTTACCTTGCTAATCATGTATATACTCTTAACATATATGTGAAGATACTATACTAACATGTATTTAAATCAAGGTTCAAAGTATCGGTATCGGAATCGGTATCGGACTATATATTCCTACGAGTATTGGCATCGGCGATATCAATACTCGTGTGAATAGGAGATTGCAATATAAGTCTAAGCTATCTAGCTAACATGTATACTTGCATTTACATTGTATCATAACTTGTATCTAGTTACCTTGCAATATAAGTCTAAGCAATCTAGTATTGGTATCGGCGATATCGGTAGTATCGGCGGTATCGGATCGAAGTATCGGATTTTTTTGGTATTGGAAAACAAATAATTATTAATAAATTATTTACATTTAAAAACATATAATTTATACATTTAGGCATAATTTTAAGTGTTTTAAGTATTATTTCTTAGTAGTTTTGAAATTAAATGAAATTAAATTAAATGAAATAGTATTATTTCTTAGGATCGGGACATGCCAAACCGTATCCGTATCGGGGAATGCAACCCATTCCCCACCCCCCCGACCCCCCTGCCCCCATTCAACACCCCCCCGACCCCCCTGCCCTCTCCATTACCCACCCCCCCCGACCCCCCTGCCCCCATTCCCCACCCCCCCCGACCCCCGTGCCCTCTCCACCCCCCCACCCCCGACCCCCCTGCCCCCATTCCCGACCCCCCCGACCCCCCTGCCCCCATTCAACACCCCCCCGACCCCCCTGCCCTACTCCACCCCCACCCCCCGACCCCCCTGTCCCCATTCCCACCCCCCCGACCCCCCGACCCTCATTCCCCACCCCCCCACCCCCTGCCCCCATTCCCCACACCCCCCCCGACCCCCCTGACCCCATTCACCACCCCCCCCCCCCCCCGCCCCTCTCGACCCCCCGCGAAGCCGACCCCCCCCCCCACTCCCCCCCCGGCCCCAAAACCCAAAATTAGAGAGAAAGAGAGAGAGAGAGAGAGAGAGAGAGAGAGAGATACCTGGTAGAGAGAGAGAGAGAGCCGCGAGAGAGAGAGAGAGAGCCGCGCGCGAGAGAGAGAGAGAGCCGCGAGAGAGAGAGAGAGTTTTGGGGGGAATGAAAAATTCCCTCCCGTCGGTTTAATTTAAGTTAGGGCACAGAACCTAGCGACGGAATAGCGACGGAATAAATTAGTCGCTAAACCGTCGCCAATTAAAAGGTGTTTTCCGACGGATATATCCGTCGCCAGTTAGTCGCTAAAGTTCCCGCCAATGTTTTAAAGATTTTGCCGCCAACATTTGCGACGAATAAGCGACGAAAAAGAATCCGTCGCTAACGTTCGTCGACTTAGCGACGGAAACCCGACAAATTTTTACATTTAAAATTGGAAAAATTATGTTATGTTGTCTGTCGCTAATCCGTCGCTAAGATGTCGGAAACTGGTCGCTATTAGCGACGGAATCCGTCCGTCGCTAAACTTCCGTCGGTAAAGTAGGGTATTTTAGTAGTGTTTGGTGGCCGTATAAGTTGGGGACCATAACCCTAATGAATACATATATTTATATGTTTTGATATTTTTAATTTGGCCCATCATCAAATTAGAATTATCTCCGGTATCTACACATTAATTCCATGACAATTATACCCTTAAGCCAATTTTCAAATAGACCACTTTAATTTGGCTTAATTATTTTGATAGCCCAAACACAATTAATTTTACATGTGTGGCCCCTTAATTATTGAATAATTCCAACAGGTGGCTGATTTACTTTATATGAGTGATTCTTCACTCCTAGCTGCAATGATGTCCAACATATCTGGGATTGTTACAGGGTCTTTCTTATCTTAGATGAGCCTTTCCTTGATTGAATTGTTGTTCTAGAGACTTTGTGGAATTAATATTGAATTTTTCGGATACCTTCCATTTTTCTTATTCTTTCTTCTTAATTTAAGTGCATAACACTTTTTCTTTTCTTTCTAAAAATAGATTTTTCGATCCAACCTTCCGTTCATACTTGCTTGCGGGTCATCGAGATAACGATATACTGGATCAGAAATGGAAGAAAGAGATAAAATTTGCAACATCCTTTAGTTATAGTTTTGTACTAGGTATGTCATCCCTTCCTAATTCAAGCAGTCGCCGAGAGGGCAAGGACCTTACGATCCTGCATGGGGGGGCATAGTTTTTGTATAGCTCAATGAGTCTCTCTCTCTCTCTCTCTCACATTTTAAAAGAGTGATGTTATATGTATCTCTAAAAATTATATTCTTCCATGTCCCTCTGCCACGTTGCACTTCCTTATTGACGAAAACAAATAGAGAGGGTAGTTGGGAGAATACATGAGCTAATAGGAGAGGACCACGTGGCAGAGAAACATAGGAATATAGAAGGATGAAATTTTGGAGGTAGATAAAGCATTTTCCATTTTAAAGAGATCCGTTGTAAGGCAAAAACTCAAACACGCCAGAGATGTGACGAAGTATACTCGTATAATATAAATCACTAAAGTGCCACTTACAAGCTATCCCAACCTCTCTTTATATAGGGAGAGAGGTTGGGGGTTATGAAGAAATGAAGGGCCAAAGGTCATGTGTAGGTTACAAGGAGATGAAAGGTAAAAATCCATGAGTTACAACACTCCTCCTTGGCTCTCCAGAAATTCTTCTTGTAAACACCTCTGAGTTTCTTCGTCTGTCTGTAGCTTGCACCTTCAAATTTGACCACCTACTTGTGCCTCGTCAAAACCTTGCCAAAGAAAACCCAGTGGAAAAAACTTTGGTCGAAGGACAAAAGAGTACACACAGGTCAGTGTGATGGGGGTAAACTAACAATTGCAAAGGTGCCTCATCAAAATATTGTCAGAAAAAACCCAGTGGAAAAAATCGCTGATCGAAGGACAAAAGAGTACACGATGGTTTAGAAGTATACAACTGGATACTCCCCTTGATCATAATAATCCTTAGTGAATAAGGGATTTGAACTGTGTCTCGTTAAAAAAACCTTGCCAAGGAAAACCCAATGGAAAAAAACTTAGTCTAAGGGAAAAAAGAGTACACAAGCATACATCAGGATGCTCCCCTTTTCACTCACACTCGACAGGGCGCGGGATATACGCACAACAGGGCATTTGGAGGCGCTCGTTGGGGCGCTCCCCCTCACATGCACACAACAGGGTGCAGGAAAATGTTTCACTTAGGCTAGCTCTGAAAGTTTCCTAAGTCCAATTGCTCTGACATATTTCTGGAACGAGTGTTTCGGCAGTGACTTGGTGAACAAGTCTGCATGGTTATTCTCCGATCCAATGTGTTGCACTTCAATCTTCTGAAGCGCTTGTTGTTCATGTGTAAAGGACAACTTGGGCGATATGTGCTTGGTAGCATCCCCTTTGATGTAACCATGTTTCGCTTGATCAATAATATCGGTATTATCCTCATAGACGACAACAGATTCATATGGGTCATATGGAAGATCACATATACTTCGAATATGGCCAATAACAGCTCGAAGCCATACACACTCTCTAGTCGCCTCATAGAGCGCGAGTAGCTTAGAGTGGTTCGTTGAAGTAGCCACTAAGGTCTGTTTGCGAGACCTCCAAGAAATCATCGTGTTTCCAATGGTAAAGACATAACCAGATTGGGAACGCCCCTTGTGCGGATCAGATAAGTATCCCGCATCGGCGTAGCCAACAAGGGTCGCGTTGCTTCGAGTGCCAAGAGCGTTGGACTCACTCAAAACCGCGTAGGGATAGAATAATTCCAAGTCCGTAGTACCCTTAAGGTAGCAGAAAATGTCTTTTATGCCATTCCAATGGCGTCGTGTTGGCGCGGTGCTGTGTCGAGCTAGACAATTCACAGCAAACGAGATGTCCGGTCTAGTACATTGGGCCAAGTACAATAAAGTGCCTATTGCACCCAGATAAGAGCACTCAGGACTCAATATTTCTTCGTCGTCCTCCTTTGGACGGAATGGGTCCTTAGTAATGTCTAGAGAGCAGACGATCATGGGAGTAGCGGACGGCTTAACGTCAAAATGACTAAAGCGTCTCAACACATTTTGGGTGTAGTTTGCTTGATGGACAAGAATTCTATCTTTACGGTGCTCGATCTGCAGGCCGAGGCAAAATCGTGTCTTCCCAAGATCTTTCATCTCAAATTCCCTCTTCAGGATATCAGCAGTTTCTGACAAGTCTTTTTCGGTTCCTATGAGATTCATGTCATCTACATAGACCGCGATGATTGCGTATCCTGAAGTAGATTTCTTTATGAACACACATGGGCAAAGTTCGTTATTAAAGTATCCCAAACCGATCAAGTATTCGCTTAGGCGGTTATACCACATTCGTCCGGATTGTTTCAATCCATATAGCGAATGCCTCAGTCTAATCGAGAACGCGTTCCGTGGTCGGGAACTACTTGATTCAGGCATCTTTAGTCCTTCAGGGACTCTCATGTATATCTCTGTGTCCAGATCCCCGTAGAGATAGGCTGTGACCACATCTATGAGCTGCATATTCAGTTTTTCGAAAACTACTAAAATGATTAAGTAGCGGAACATTTTGACATCCATTACGGGAGAATACGTCTCCTCGTAATCAATTCCAGGACGTTGTGAGAAGCCTTGCACCACAAGACGAGCCTTGTATCGTGCAATCTCATTTCTCTCATTACGCTTCCTTAGAAAAACCCATTTGTGACCAACTAGTTTAACATTGGGTGGTGTTAGAGCTATAGGTCCAAACATGCTTCTTTTCGCTAAGGAATCTAATTCAGCCTGGATTGCTTGTTTCTATTGTGGCCAGTCCGTTCGTCGTTGACACTCGGCAACGTTGCGAGGTTCTATGTCATCATTGTTCATAATGTCAATGGCCACTGAGTATATGAACACATCATCGATGACAGTTTCATTTCGTTTTAAAATATCGTCTAAGCTAGCATACTCGACGGATATTTCGAGGTTATCGGCATGATTAGGAATAGGCGTTTCATCTGGAACGCGCTCTTCTAATATATCGTCGTGATCCTTAATGATCTCATGTGGCAAAACGCTTTCAACAAGATTTCTCCGCTTCTGGGGCAGAACATCTTTGGAACCAATCAATCTTCCCTTCTTCTTGGGAATAGCCGTGAACTGGACGGCCGATGGCAGCGTCCATTGCTCGGCGGGTTCGACCAGAGCAACATGTTTCACAGGAACATGACGTCTCTCTGGGACATCTATCCTTGCAGGCACATTTGCAGCAGGTATAATTGATCTCGTAACTTTTGCTAGGTCGCTAAATGCGTCTGGCATTTGATTTGCAATATCTTGCAGACCTAGAATCCTCTGTACTTTCTTATCACTATGTGCAGAGGGGAGATCATGATGAGCAAAAGTGGGTACATGCCATGCTAATTCACGTCGTTCCTCATCAACGTTAGCGTGCATTTTTCCCCCTAACGACGGGAAAATTGCTTCATCAAAGTCACAATCCGCGTGTCTCGCGGTAAAGAGATCGCCTGTCAAGGGCTCTAAATAGCGAATGATGGATGGGGAGTTATAACCGACATATATTCCCCGTCGCTTCTGAGGTCCAATTTTGAACGCCGAATTATCGGCTCAATTGGAACATTGACTAGGCACCCAAACACACGTAAATATGAGACGTCAGGCTCACATCCAGTAACCAGCTGGTATGCAAAAAGTGGTTGGGTGGCCATGGGCATAAGACGGACCAAATTTGCAGCGTGCAAAATTGCATAGCCCCATGCAGATAGTGAAAGTTTGGTGCGCATAACCAAGGTCCGCGCTATCACTTGCAGTCGCTTTATAAAAGCTTTCGCTAGGCCATTTTGGGTATGAACATACGCAACAGGGTGTTCAAGATTTATTTCCAAAGTCATGCAATAATCATCGAAAGTCTTTGATGTAAACTCCGCAACATTATCAAGTCTAATAGACTTTATCGGATAATCCAGATGGTGAGCCCTTAACTTAATGATCTGGGCAAGAAGTTTAGGAAACGCTGCGTTTCGGGTGGACAACAACACTACCTGTGACCATCTAGTCGATGCATTAACCAAAACTATGAAGTATTTAAATGGTCCGCATGTTGGTTGGATTGGTCCACAAATATCTCCATGAATTCCTTCAAGGAATTGAGAAACCAATCTCGTAGGTTTCACGTGGAGCGGCTTGAGATTCGTCTTCCCAATCGAGCAAGCTTGGCAAAGGCTTTTCGGATTTATAACGAAATTCTTTCCTCCAAGAGGATGTCCATCCGATGCATTCATAGTACGAAGCATCGTATTTTGACCCGGATGACCCAGCCGGTCATGCCATAGCATAAAAATGCTCTCATCAACTGGCGCTCGGCGAATGATGAGATTACTAGATGTGTTGTATCGTAGTGAGATACAAACCACTTGAAAGACTTTTCAACTTCTCCATGATACGCTTTTGGCCGTACTGAGTGGATGTAATGAAAAGATACTCGAAGCCATGTTCTCGAGCAGTTTCAACATGAAATCTGTTTTCTCGAATATCCTTAAAACTCAGTAAGGTACGACTGGACCTTGGAGAATATAAGGCCTCTGATACTTCAACAGAAGTACCATTGGACAACGAAAAACGGGATTTGCCAAAACCTTGAACAAGGGTTGGGGTCCCGAAATGGTTGTCACTGAGGTTACTTTAGGCGTATAGGAGATAAAGTATGATTTATCTCTCAAGATAGTGTGAGTCGTTCCACTATCAACCAGACAATCTACTGCCCCGTGGTCCATGCCTATAAGTAAAGAAAATTAAAGTTTGTCACACGTTTGAGAAAAGTACTCGAAATAGAACTTTAATTTATCAAGAAAACAGAAAATACAAACCACCAAAAGTTTCATGACTTAAATCAAATATAGAGAGAAAATAGAGATTCATTCTTCCATTTCTGCTATAAAATCGGGGGTCTGAAGATTTAGATTTTCGCACTCGTTGTCCAGATTTGCTTCGGCCCGGCACCCCTTGTGATAGTTATCAACTTCTTAGGGGGTTGTCCTGCAAGTCCGTTGCATATGACCATAAGCACTATATTTGTAGCAGAGAGTAGGCGCTTGGTCTTCCACTCTTGCTTTTGGACGACTGGCCCGTTGGTTCTTACCATGAGACTGTCTAGGAGTCAAAGGTCCTTGGTTCTTGTTAGAACCTCGCTTTGGGTGACGAGACTTAAACTCGCCTCTGTTCCTTGGCTGGGACGACTGGCCCTTGTCTCGTTTCCACCGTAGATTTGGTCCACGGAGAGCGTTTACATCAGGCATTGGAATTGTCTTTGTTCCAGCAGGACGAGAATTGTTGTTTCTCATTAAAATGAGACTGTTCTTCTCGTCTAGTAAAAGCTGGGTGATGAGCTCGGGAAACTTGGTGAACTTAGACTGACGGTATTGCTTCTGGAGCAAGTTGTCAGTGGAAGGAAATGTGGTGTATGTTTTCTCCAATAGATCACTGTCGGTTAATATCTTACCGCAGTATTGGAGAAGTGATCGAATGATGCATACTTTATTGTTATAATCAGTTACGCTCTTGAAGTCTTGGAAGCGCAGGTTCAACCAGTCATGGCGTGCTTCAGGCAGCCATATGGTCTTCTGGTGGTCGAAGCGCTCTTTCAGAGAGTCCCATAGCGTCTTCGGCGAGGAGATTTCAATGAACTCTGCCTTCATGGCGTCAAATAAATGCCTCCGGAATAGAATCATCGCTTTGGCGTTCATTGAGCGAGTGACTTCCAATTCGCGCTCTTCCTCGTTATAGATGACGTCCAAGAGGCCCTGCGCATCTAGATGGTTCTGGATGTCTTGCGTCCAGTCCAAGTAGTTCTTGCTAGAGGCTTCAAGGATGGGAAAATCAATCTTGATCGACATTTTTTTTACAACAGGAGAAAAAAATCTTGATCAGTCAACATATAAAACGACATGTTTATATGGATTTGGTTTGTATAAGCAACAACAAACAATCGTAAATAAAAACAATTTTTATTTTTTTGTTTTTTTTAAAAAATTCTCTTATATCGATCGACGGGCCGATATAGATAGGTCAATTAGTTTCTTGCAAAAATGCATAATTATAAATACAATTTGAGCAAAAATAATATTTGGTCAACCCCTTTCAGTAGCTCTACGTGAATATGACCAGGCGAAAAAATGAGGGAGGAGGGTCACCAGGGACCGCTTAAAAACCAAGCCCCAAGTTCTTTCTGACATCATACCCAAATAAGTGAGCCTATTCGGAGAGACTTCGTAATTTTTTTTTTCAAATATAAGAATAAATAAGATTTTTCAAGAAATTCACACAATTTACGAACTGTGCAAAATAGGTGACAATTTAGTGTGTGCTCAAAATGAGCGTTGCTTTTGAAAAAAAAATTAGCCAAAAATGTTATTTTGGAAGGCCCAAATTTGGCGGTGCCAGAACTTGTTTATGTAGCCAAAACCAATTTTCAAATTTCAAGTTTGTTTTTTTTTCCGTAATTACGCAAAAAAAAACGTACAACATAAGCAAGCAACAACACACAAAAGAATTGGTGCCTAAGCAAGCGGCACCAATAAAATGTCAACTATTTTTCCGACGTCTAATGAAGCGACGCCCAAAAAATAACGACAAAAAATACAATTTTATTATTCATCTGTTACAATGATTCGCTGAGCAACATAAAAAAAATTGCTACTGAGGCGCTCAAATCCATCATTACCAAAAAAAATGTTAGCATTTAAATGTTAGCGCTCCAAATCCCAGACAACAAGAAGGAAGGAGCAATAATGTGACAATATCTAAAATGGGGAAGTTGGTCTAAAGGGCTAGTTTAAGGTTCTGGTGTGATAGATCCTAGGTTCAAAAACCCACTTGAGACAAAATATGTATATATTTTTTTTTTTTGAAAACAAGATTAGTATTACAAACAGTAAAGACAAACAGCAAAGCTTAGCAAGTAATGTAGAATTGGACAAAAGAAAAAAAACTTTTGTTTTCCTCTTTTTTTTTTATCAAATAGTCTGCTGTAACAAAGAAATTATATTCTTCAATACTACTGTAGTTACTTGTTTTAACAAAACATATTCTTCCAAAAAATTAGTCCAAAAAATTTCTTTTAAAAAAATTTCTTCATTTGACACAAGTACTAGATAATGCATAACATATACTCTTATATACGAGTATATGACAAAAATAAGTACCTTATTTAGTTATTTAGGATGAAAATGTCAGTTTAAAAATTACCTTTCTTACCGTACGGTGGAAGGAGGTAAAAAAAAACGAACGGTACGTCGGGTCTCCGGCGTTGCACGAGCAAAGTGCTGATAACGTGTTGTAAGGCAAAAACTCAAACATGCCAGAGATGTGACGAAGTATACTCGTATAATATAAATCACTCAAGTGCCACTTATAAGCTATCCCAACCTCTCTTTATATAGGGAGAGAGGTTGGGGGTTATGAAGAAATGAAGGGCCAAAGGTCATGTGTAGGTTACAAGGAGATGAAAGGTGAAAAGCCATGAGTTACAACAAGATCCATATTGTTAACTATCTATGCAGTTTTCTAACAACATGTTTGATTGCTACCTTTATCTATGCTATTATATAATCCGAATACCAGGGGTATTTGGATTATATAATTTACATATATTCTTACATATGAAAAAAATATTTAGATTAGGATAAAAGTGTCTTTTAGAATGCACTATGAATTTTCAAATAATCCCCATCTTTTAGGCACGATCTCTTTCTTCTCTATTTTAATCAATTTGAACGTACCAATTTTTTTTAACCACCAGTTTTTAGGGCCTTATTCGAACAAAAAGAAAATTTAAAATCCATCTCCTCCTCAACCTCCATTCTGATCTCTTCTTTTTTTTTGAGCGCGAAACACTTCTATCAATAAACTCGAACTTCATCAGGTGAGAAAAAAAATTATTTATTCTCAGATATTTTTAACATGCATAGGTGACTCTTCCGTGTCATGTATATTTTGTTTCTACTTCCTAGGTCCCCTTCCGAGTTCATACACCGTGGATGAACAAAATTAATGTTCAGCACAACTACAACCAAAGGTATTTATCTTTGTTTCTCACCATTCTTGCATTATTTTTCGATATGTGTAGCCATTTCCCATTAAGTCCATCTTGAGTTCCATTTCCTCAATTAGATATTTATGTTATCATCAGATGAGAACAAAGTTCTATATATGCATATATTTTTAGATGCATATGTTTCATAATTATTCATATCTTATGATATTAGTTTGTTACAGACTTTGTATGGTAGGATACTCTAAGCTGGAAAAAAAATCATCAACTTCTATAAAAAAAATGGAGATCTTCGAAAATAATGGAGCCCTCCTAAACTATATACCAAGTAATTTATCTTCAATATTAAAATTTTTTAATCTGCTTTATAAAATGTGAGCACTTGACGGTTCTTCTGACAGTATAAATTTAAGTTTGAAGATATGCTATCATTGGAACCAAGTCCTATGTTATTTGCACTTTGGACAAACTAATGCATAAAATTGTGAAGCAAGTGTTTTTTTTTTTTTAAATTTCTGCTTCAAAAGTTAGTTTGTTGAAATATGAGAAATCAAGATGACACGTAGTAATTTTGATATAGCTTATCATGAAATGCTCAGACCCTCCTTCATGAATACAGCTTTATTGATTCCTAAAAAAAAGACTACTACTTTATTGGTTTATTTAAGTAAAATCTTCAACATAAGTGATGTAAAGAATTTACCACCAAAAAATTTCATTTTTTAGCCATTTAATAGAACTTCAACTATAATACTATAAGTTACCAATTGTTTTCTTCTAAACATGATTTCTTTGCCATCTTTTTAGGAATATTTTCTTCTTATTTGTAGTTTTTTTTAGTATAGTTCTTAAAGAAAAAGAAATATTAGTACTTGAGAAGTTCGAAAATCTACATTGCACCTTGAGTAGTTTGAGAAATGGTTATTCAATTTAAATTAGAATATATTTTAATTAAATTTTGTTCTCTTTTTCTTTTAAATTGTAGATAAGATTGAATTAATTGAACAAAATTAGAAATAAGCTTCTTCTTTTTTTTTTCCCTTTCATCCATTCGTAACTAATTTTAGATTACATCAATTTAAATTATAATAGATTTTAAATTTTGCTCTCTTTTAAATTGTAGACAAGTTTGAATTCAAATTATAGATTATATAGTTTACAGTACTAATTTTGAATATAATAAAATTATAAATTATACATTCGATTGTAATTTAATTAGTTTACATTTTGAATATGATAAAATTTTAAATTATACATTTGACTATAGGACAGGACGATCCTAGACAACTCTCATGAATGTGTAAAAGTGAGCATGACCAATCAAACGCGCCACCCGATAGACCCAAGTACCTCTAGCGTACTATGTGTGCTATTTTCTGAGTCTGGTTCAAGAAAACTGATTCAAGGCGTAGTCCATCAAGCTCTTCTTTAGACAAAGACAATAGTCACTACGTGAGATTCAAGGACGTAGTCCATCTCATTTATGCATAGTATTCAACTGCCCAGAAATGCTCTTACTCTTCTTATCTCTTGTTTCTTTCCTTCTACTACCTTGGAACTTGACCTTTTTTTTTTTGGGGGGGGGGGGGGGGGGGGGGGGGGATTGTTGGCAACATATGTTGTTTTGAGCAAAAGCTCAAGTCCAATTTTCATTTAATCCTACATCCTCCTCATTTATTCTTGACCGTTATAAACCCAATAAATTGGTAACGTTTGACATCTTAAATCCTATCCAGATATATTATATCACATGTTTTTTATTTGAATTATTTGTAACGTTTAATTCTTTATTGGCTGGATTAAATTGCTTTCAATCTCCATTACTCCATGACCATTAGAGAAAAGCCTATATATTGAGACCTATCTCAATACTTTGGTTAACACGGAAAATTCCTACAATACTCCCTCTCTCTCGATTTTGAATTCTTGTCGCTCCGAAACACTGTTGCTTTTCGTGTGTTGCTCTGGGCAGAGCTAAGTCGAGGGTCACTCTCTCTACGTCGTGTGCGGCAAGGAGATTCCGGTGGAGCGTGGATTACCACTAGGAGCGTTCGGATACAGTCTGCACATAGATCCGGACTAACTCTTAGGGCAGTGCTACGTGCGCGACTTCCCCGGAGGCCGATAACAATTTATTTGTTTGCAGATTTTAATCGAAGAATATTGAAGAATGTCCAACAGTTGCCGATATGGCAAGGACCTTACGATCCTACATGGGGGGCATAGTTTTTGTATAGCTCAATGAGTCTCTCTCTCTCTCTCTCTCTCATTTTAAAAGAGTGATGCTATATGTATCTCCAAAAATTATATTCTTCCATGGCCCTCTGCCACGTTGCACTCCCTTATTGACGGAAACAAATAGAGAGGATAGTTGGGAGAAGACATGAGCTAATAGAAGATGACCACGTGGCAGAGAAACATAGGAATATAGAAGGATGAAATTTTGGAGATACATAAACCATTTTCCATTTTAAAGAGATCCATTGTTAACTACCTATGCAGTTTTCTAACGATATGTTTGATTGCTACTTTTATTTAGATAGATAATCAAATCACTCATAAACTCATCAGAAGCCAGATGAAAGCTCTTCATACATACAAGAATGCCGCAACTAATTAAAAGGAGAATCAAACTACACGAATAAAACAATATTGCTAACTGGAAGAAGAAAAAAAATCAACTACAGCCCCTTTCAAGCATCTCATTGTACTGCAAGAAGGAGATTTGGCGCTGCATCTTCATTTGCGCGTAAAATTTTGTTATGAACTCCTCTGCCTTCAAATCAATCTCTTGTTCTTGCTCTTGCTCTGGCTTGCAAATCAATTCACAGCCAGTAGCAGTCTCTACACTATCATCATCATCATCATCACTGAACACTTCCTTTCCTTTTTCAACTCCTACATTGCCATCCTCATTACAAATGTAGTCCTCCTTGTTCCACCTGAAGTAGTCCCTGTCGTCGCAGTCCTCGAGCTCGGCCGCTGCCGCCGCCGCGGACGGGATGACGCACGAGAGCAGCCGCAACGACGCGGGCCGGTGCATCCTGAAGCTGAACGCGGGAGTCTCGTCGAACGAGAGCTGGCGCTCCCCAAAGTAGCGCAGCCTGTCGGACCGGCCCTTGTTGCTGCCGATGGCTTGTTGGAGCCACTTCCGGTTCTTGCGCTCGAGCGCCCCGCCTTTCCTGGCCCACACCAACGCCAGCCTCAGTACGCTCCACGCGGTTCTGGCGAACGTAGACTTCCTTGGCCCCATGCCTACGAGTGAACGAGAACGATGGCGATGGTGATGGTGCTCAATGATGCATGAGAGATTATATAGAGCTCCAATCGACGCGGTGTGATGGTGCTCTTCCTGGAATGTGCTGGAAACGTACATTGATGAGCAACTAACAACCTAAGTACCTAACGAGCGTTTTTATTTTTTTGTGATACTATAGTTTAATTTGCAAGTAACAGCTGTCTACATCTAACAAGCAGAGCAGAGCAGACTGTGATGGTCTAGAGGCAAACTTTGAAAGATTGGAACGACAGCTTATTAGAAGAAATATAGGCTATAGAATACTGAACTTCTCTTATTTTTCTTGTTGAAAAGTGCAGCTGCAGTGGCTAGACAAGACGAGCAAAGATCCAATTTGGCAGGTGCATGGTTATATTTTAAGTTATTTGTATTTATTTTTTCAATTGCTAATTATATCTCCAATTTTATTTTATTTTACGTCTGAGCTCTCTAGCCTAAGTGGTATTAGAGCGGACATCCGGAGGGGCCGGCAAGGTTCGAGCCCCCCAATTTTGTGTGTGCGTGTGATTTCAAAAAAAAAAAAAAAATTTTATTTTACTTTAAGACAAAATTTAAGTGGCAGCCTACTTTATTTATCCAAATTTAAGGTGTACCCTAATATTTTATACTAATGTAATTCACCTCCCACTTTTGACGGATTTCGTCCAATATAGACGGTCAACTCGGTTGATCCAATTTTTTGGACAAAAAAACCCCTCGTATGTTATCTTTTTTTCCGCGTCACCAACATCCAAATCGTCGCCCGGCCTCGCCCTCCGGCCATCTCCCGCCGAAGATCGTCGCCCCCTCCGGCCGTCTCCCGTCGGAGGTCGCTGTCGTCGCTGCAGTTGCTGTCCCACACCACCTCGCCGCGCGCGCCGTCGAAGCAATGTGCCCCCCCCCCACGCCGCCGCTGCTCTGCCACTGCCGTCCCCCCCCTTCCACATTGCCGCCCGCGCTGCTGTTGTGTGGGAGGTGCCATGGGGCAGCGGGGGGAGCGAGGGTGGGGGAGGGGGACGGTATCGTGGGCGGAGGGGGGGGGGGGGGGTTGGAACGGCGTCAGCAGGACGCTGGGTAGGGTGGGGGGTTGTTAGTGGTGGTGATGGTAATGGTAATGGTGTAGGTGGTGATGGTGAAGGTGGTGGAGATGATGGTGGTGGTGGTGGTGGTGACGGCAGAGGGCTGAACTAGGCGGCGGAGGGAGGGCCGAGCACGCGTGCGGGGGGGGGGGGGGGGGGGGGGGGGGAGGGTTGCCTACTTGGAAAAAAGATGGGGTATTTTTGTCCAAAAATTGGGTCAATACAGTTGACCGACCATGTTGGACGGAATCCGTCAAAAGTTTTGGGGGAGGGGTGGGGGGGGGGGGGGGGGTGAATTATATTAGTGTAAAGCACTGGGGTGCACCTTAAATTTGGGTAAATAAAGTGGGGTGCCACTCAAATTTTCTCTTATTTTAATTAGTGTTACCCCCAATTCTTAACACTTCTTAGATTTGAGTTTTTGCATTTAAAGACTCTTTGTTTAAAAAAAACCCTCACATTATCATTTTTGCTCAGTTTGCACCCATGCCGTTAGAAATGACCGTTAATGACTTTCTAAGAAACTAAAAAAAAAAAAAAACCCAAAATGTCCTACCTTTCCTACCAGTGGTAGCCAGCCCCCTCCTCCCTTCGCCGTCCGACCCCCTGACCCGCCGCCCTCTCCTCCCTCCGCCGGCAGGCCCCCCTAGACCCCCCCCTCCTTCCTCCGCTGGCCGTCCCCCTCGACCCCCTCCTCCTTTCGCTGCCCCCCCCCGACTGTAATGCCCCGCTCCGCATCGGTACATTATGATGAGTCGTTGACTCGAAGAGTTTGCGTTGAACCGATAAGGTATCGATGCGAATCGATGCGAGAGTTACGTTGGCCAAAGGTAAGCTTTGAGTCGGTTGGAATCTATGAATCGAATCGATGCAAAGGATAAGTTCCGTTGAGCAAGTGCTAATGTTGGTTGATCTAGTATACAGGCTATGCCTTTATGCTGGATTACGGATCGTGGTATGGGCACGATAGGCCAAGTCAACCGAGTAGTTCAAAGGAATGGCTAAGTCCGAGAGTTAGCTATACGATCGAGTTATGGAAGCGAGACGCTTCAATCGGCGAAACGACAAGGCGGATCGGCTTAAGGTGGGCGGGTTCTTGACTCTCTCTCCCTATTCCTTCACGTCTAATAAAAATATATTATGGTTTGCGTAATATGTTATCGAGTATCGAGCGTGGCTCGACGAGTAAGTGTCTAAGTATAAGTTAAATACTAAGATAGAACATTGAACAATCGAACAATTGAAGCGACGTGCATCAAGTGCACGGGTCGCGGTAGGGCATGATGGTAGAACATTGAAAGACAATATCGAGATGTGCATCATGTGCACGGCTCCGAGAATATTGAACTCTAGGCGTAGAGCATTGATTATGGTGCTGAGCGTGCCTTCGTGCACTTATATACGAAATGACTAAGTAAATACGGAAGTAGGCTATGCGAATAACACTATGAACGGAACGCGCGAATATGAGTACGAAATGACTAAGCCGTTGGGCGTCGTGCATCAATATGGATGTGTTGGGGCATAACGCCGACGGAGCTCCCCATATTGATGGTGGATTATGTTTATGAGACGCGAATATGTTTATGGCACGGGAAGCCGTTTATGGCACGGGAAACCGTTTATGTGCGAGGCTATGTTTATGGAATACGAGATCGGTTGGTATGCTATGGATTATATGCTATGGCGCGTATTGCATGGTTAATGGACTCGGATGGCCCGTGCACGGGTACGGCTTCCCTCGAACGGTTACGCCGGGGCGCCGGGACCGTTCAGCCTAGGAGGGAATTATGTGTGGTATTTATGGTGCACAACATTCGGACGGATTACGACCGTCCAGTGCTGTGATAAGCTATGATATCCGTAAGTTTGGGATCCTTCGGATACTGGGCTAGCAACCCGTATCGAAGCGATTGTAGGCTTACACATATGAGATGCCAAGTCCATTACGGTACGAAATACCGTGACCTTCATATAGTTAGGGCCGGTGGGCTGAGATGAGAGCTGGATGCAGGCACAGGGCCTGCCACCCATTATGCATATGTTTACGTTTATGATTGGTCGGTTGCACGAATCGTATGTTTGCTTATGTTAAGTTCTAACCACTGCAGGCTAAGAAAAATGGGACGGGATGTACACGATCACTATGTTTATGTTCCTATTATGCCTAACTGTATTTGCTGCAGGAACACGGGATATGGGACACATTATGATAAGTTGTTATATATGAAGATTGCCATGAAACCGATCCTAAGGCTAAATAGAAAGATCACAAATTAAGATGCATGTTCACTAAATGTATTTAGTGTTTGGTTTGGGTGCGAGCGGGTCTTGATCAGTGCGAAGCGAGGACGAAAGCACTAATCCTCCACTAGTTTACGTGCAGGCTCAGGTTATGATCGGCTCGAGGCGGGGCTTGGCTTGGACGTGTCGAGGCATGGAGTCCTTGGCGTTCAAGAGGAGCTACCGCATATGCGTTCGAACTTGCGACATGGAGATGTTCGGCCGAAGACTACTTGGTGGCTATAAAGAGGCATAATGTATGGAACAATGTAATCCTTTGTGAGCTAGAGAGATCATGAGCGTTGTAGCCAATTGGCATATATGTTGGGCTATTCAGAGCCTTTGTAACCTTCAGTTCAATACGAATAAAAGAGATTCTTATGTTATACTTTGTTTTCCTTCCGCTGCTTATGTAATCAAATTGAGATAATTCTATGTGAACCTGTTATCTTGCCTTGCACGAGCGCAACTCCAGGCTCGTGCGGCATCACGCCCCAGCGAGGACGATGATTCGGGTGAAATCTAGAAAGGACGAGCGATTTCCCGGATCGGGGCGTGACAAGTTGGTATCAGAGCGGTTCCATCCTTTTGACCGTGCATGAATCTCTTTGACCCTCAGTTGCTTCGTTGTCGAATTCAGTTGACTCTAAGTTGTTTTCGCAACCGCATGGCTCATGGATCTGCTCGACGCTATACTGGATGTTCCATACAATAAGTCTATATTAAGTTGCGTACGTCTGCCACAAGTATGTCGTGACTATCACGCTACCTCCGAGTGCCATCGGAGAATGTTGGTGGCACGAAGTGCAACGAGTTATGGGATGTTGGTTGTACGAAGTGCAACGAGTTATAGGATGTTGGAAGTTATGTGTTGTTGGTCGCACGAAGTGCGAGGAGTTATGTGTTATCGGTCGCACGGGGTGCGAGAAGATATGTGTTATTGGTTGCACGGAGTGCAGCAAGTCGTGAATCATTCGTTGCATCGGTGCAACGAGTCGATATGGTATGATACGTGTTGTATGGCTATGCGGATGGATAGCGATATGTTGCATGGGATTGAGCAAGGACCTTAAGTATCGAGAATGAGTTGTTGCACGAATTGCAACGAGTGAGACTGGAAGATCGCGGATGCGATAGTACGAGTCGAGTTGGTCGCTAAGTCGAGATCGAGTAGGCGAACGTTTATGTTGGCCGTATATTGCATTGATCTTGGAATAAGCGAATGTTGCGGGTGTGATCGATATGATCGCTATAACACGGTTAGATCGAATGTATGTCAAATTTGAGCTAACGTTAGAGCTGGGATCGGAAGGATCGCCATACGGGATAGTTGATTGGAAAATAGACGTCGGACCTATGCGGAGTGTGATGTCGAGTAGTGACTCAATTTCGAGTGGTATATGCAATACCAATTATGCGAGCAAGTATAGCGAAGTATTGTGTCGATAACGATAGGCTCGATCCTGAGTGGTATATGGAATACCACTTAGCGATAGCTTTGTTAAGCTGTTTGGTGACTTACGATAGGTTACATCGAGACGATTATGTTGTTACGATATGTTTGTCCTCAATGGACGAAGTAGTACCGAGACTTGAGTGGGAATGACTCGAGAGAAGTCGATGCAAGTATGCTTCGGTGAATTGAGTCGGATGATTATGTGCGAAGTCATACCTATGGATGATACGTCGGACGAGGATTCGTTAAGTATAAGTCGAACGATAAGTTGAGTATAGCGAAGGAATGTTACGTTGAGGAAATAGTCGACCCGATCGAATTTATATTGAGTTAGTACGAGACTTGTACAGAACGAGTTGAGTAGGTGCGAAAAAATCGTATGAACGGAATTGGGTTAGCACGATGAGTCGGTAGCAAGATTGGAAGTGCGAGTTAGGAATGTAAGAACGGATATGGGAATTTAAAATTGTGTCGCGACAATGTTAAGTAGTTACAGCTGGGTGGATCTTGATAAGTACGAGACTTGATTCGTATTCGAGTTCGGATAATGGCAATGATTGCAACGAGTTTGAGCTTATGAGAAAGAAAGATGTTCAAGTTATGCATATCGACGATGGTATTGAGGCGTATCAAAGACGATATGCAATAACTCGGGGATACTCTGATCCAATGAACGAAAATTATGTTGAGCATTGTTGTTGGATGAATAGGATGCAAGTTAAGTTATGGAAATTTGGATGATAACGGTAGGAGTGCTACGAAGAATCGAGAGTGGATGGATATTGCTTGGATGAAAACAAAAGTGTTTGGATTGCTTCGCGGATCACCACTATGTTGACATTCTTATCTTGAGCGAGCGCAACACCAGCCTCGCACATGCGTCACGTCAAATTAGAACGATCATTCCGCGTGAGCTGGTATGGTGATTCATCCAGCGGGGATGATCGAACTTGCGAGGCGTGGCAAATTTGATATGGACTTGTGGTTTGATGCGAAAGTCGTTCGAGGATGGTTTCGATGCTTACGGAATGTGTTGAACTATGATCACGGATAGGTAAACTCGGACTTGAGGCGAGTATACGTCAATACGACTAGCGAAAAGAGTCGACGGAATGCATGAGTGATACGAGTAGCAACGGCGCATCAGTTGCGCGGGGGTAGATAAATTATGGATTGGTATTTCGGATTGGGTAAAGTCCCATAGGAATTATCGGGAATTGATTTGGCTCTGCGATAGGATATAGCATGGTTCGTTATAACTGTTCCTCGTTGATGATCTTCAATTATCGAGCGTAGTTTCGGGGCAGATGATCCTAGAAGACTTGACCGCCAAATCAAGTGAATGTGAGAAACCATAGGATGACCCTAAAGAAGTCGCATGAGAAATTTTGTCGAGGATGAGGAATAATGTAGTGCATGTTGAGGATAAGTCTAAGCGAGCGAGTATCATGTTTCGAAAGTTAGAAAGTAGCCTTCGACTAGATCGAGACGAATAGAAAAGTTATGATAGATCGATTTGAGTAACGGTTATGTTACGGGTATTGGGTGCACGATCGGTGTTATTGTTACGACCCGCACCCACTGTGAGGGTACGAGAGCGTAACAACGCCCAGCCTACGCCGCAGTGTCGACGGTAGAACGCTGTTCTAGGTCATGAACTATAACTAACATAATATGAATGCTCTCCATAAGGAGGCCAACACAGAGGTACAACTCAATCACAATCTAGAGATAGAATATGGCACGATAAAATAGATAAGAGAATCCTCAACCGAGGTACAACAGAAATGAAGTACAAGTCTCAACATCTCTACAATATACAAACTCTGAATCAAGAATAACAACTAAACATAAAAGGAAAACAGTCTAAACTATCTATACTAAGCAAGGTATCGTCCTCAGCAGCTGTCTGAACCTCCCCTGGGGTCCAGGTCGCGAGTGTCAACTAGACAAACTCCAAGTAAGGGTGTAGGGTGCCTCATCATCCTCTGTAAAATTTTTAACAGGTCCAGTCAGGACGGGAGCGAGCACAAAACATCTCACGCAGTTCATATCATGTTAGGAAATATAAAGCATGCAATAGAGTAAGGTACATGAAGCGCTGAAAGTAAGAAGTATATGAAAAATAGTAGAGATTTGATAACAAAAAATATCTAAATATGATAAATAAGAACTGTAAGCCTACTGTAATTTAGAGTACAATATGGTTATGTAAACGGTCTAGAAAAATGCAATGGTAACTCCATTGTACGTGGGTGTACAATAGACATATACAATAGTTATACAATGTTGTACAATAGGATTTGATTACATAACCAATTCTACTCCCCCTCCCCAAATCAATACACAAGGATCTACTCCGGTTACGTTATCTTGCACAATAGTGTACAATGTTATACAATAGATGTACAATATTATACAATAGATGTACAATGTTATACAATGGATGTACAATATTATACAATGGATGTACAATATTATACAATAGATGTACAATGTTATACAATAGTTGTACAATGGTCTATCCCTGGGACTCATGTGATACTGAGAGTACAATATGCACAAGGAGTATACAAGGATATGGGTATTCAATAAATACAATATGTAAGTGAAACACACATCACAATATGTATTTAGTGAATACAAGGAGATAACATCTCAGAAGAAGATCCGTATAGTACCAATCCGTGATAATGATTGTGTCAGCATCAAGTACAGTAATCTAGAGCAAGAATATAAATCCAGACAAGTATGAAACGGTCAGAGAAAGTACTCGCCTCGTATCTGAATGTCTGAAGTAAATGTACTGTCCGAGATGAGGTACCTGACTCCTAGTTAGAGCAACACAAGTCAAGATGTACACAGAGAATGATAAATATAATCTACAATGCATCTGCATGCTGTCTAGGTCAAACTAGACTAAAGTCAATACTTGGTCAACTCCAGTCAACTAGACTAGTCAAACTAGGTCAAATCCTAGCCCAACAAGTCTAATAAGTCTCACTTGGCCTAACCAAGCCTAGTCTAGCAATCACACACCAACCACAAGGCTATACAAGCCAAACACAAGCCATCACATACAATATTATACATAAGAGAAAGGAAGCTAACATGTAAAGCTATGTGTGTGTGTGAACATGGAGGTGTACATGAAAAGAGAATTCAACACTAGGCCCTATATCACATATATGTATATATAACTATAGGAAAACTCTATTTACCACATTAACACATTTAACCATGTATAGTATATATATATATAGAGAGAGAGAGAGATAGAGAAGAGCATGTGTATGTGTTCATGGGTGTGTGTGTGTGTGTCATGAAAGTGCACAAGAACATGTGTGTGTTATCATGGAATGAGTGTTAGGCAATGTGTGAGTGAGAGTGTCAATTAGTGAGGGTGTGAGGGTTATATAGTGTAGTGTGCATTGTGTGTGGAGTGATAGTGAGGCATGACAGTTGTGTAGCAAAGTGTCAATAGGAAGTTAACATTCACATATATGAGTTCTCATGTATCTCTTATTTAGTGAAACAAAACTAAATTCCAGTTTTATTCCTAACAAGGCTACATATATTACATCTATTGTTACATTACATTCATGCTTGCATTCATTCATCATTCATTTATTCTCTTGCACCACTATATGCACCATACATTACATACTATGGAACCTACATATTCATTACAAGCCATACTTATATATGCTTACATTAGATATGATACTTACACCTCATACATCATTTATTTAAATATTTACTCATGCTTGCATTCTCTATTTAATTACATAATGTATATACATTAACATGAGTTAAAATCAAATAGAATATTATATTACACACAAGGGTGCACAAAATGCATATGCCGAATAGTAACTCCTACTAATAATCAATACTGTACCATCTCAGCATGAATTAAAATCTGGGATTAAAGTATGTTATAGATCTATGTGTTAGCTTTTCGAAACTTCAAACGGATCGCGTTTTCGTTTCCGGAAACTCCCGAAATCGCGAAAACACCGAGAACGCATTTGTCTTTCGTACAGCTGACACTCAAATAATTTTCCAAAAAGTTACAGAAATAATTAGGCCTATTAATACATGTTTTTGGAAAGCTAACTTCAATACGCTTCTTTTAAAAAAAGGGGAGATTAAACCGAGCTTTGAGCTAGAAGTTATGACATTTCTAAGTTAGGGCTGAAATTAAAAACGTGGATAAAAATTATGACGGATTTGGGTAGTTTGAGACAAAAGAACACAAGTATATAACATAATATATCAAGAACTCACTCTCTACACTAATATATATAAATGAGACACTATAGAACACATCTCCAATACAAAAATATGAGATTAAACATGTAATAATTCATTCATACATAACAACAACATATAGTGTGTCCAAATTTGGGATTTTTTCACATGGACACAACCACAACACAAAGGACACTCCTATGACCTCCAAATGGACACGAAATGGACACAAATTGAGATACAACCATGGGGGTCATTCCTATGGGTTTAAAATAGACCTATATGCATGAGGAAATGAAAAGGAGAAGGGATTTATATCTCCCGGTAGATCGAATCGAAGAAAAGCCTTCCCGAAGCGACACCGACACGTAGAGATTCCAAAAGGACACGAACGAGCTCCGAATCCTCCCAAACTTGGGTAGCTTCCTCCTTGGCTAGAATGGAGAAGGAAAGAAGAAGATTTGGTGGCAAAATGGAAGGATTTGGTGGAGAAATTGCTAGGGATTGCTCTCTAGGAATTTGGGGAAGAACAAGAGAGAGAGTGTGGATGAGAATAATGAAATGAACTTGAGCCTATCCTCTCCCAAAGTGGCTGGCCATATGGGGCTATTTGTCCTATTATGGTAAGGTCCAAAATGCCCCCACTAACCTATTCTATGAGTATTGGGAAATGGCTAATTGGTTGGGGCTAAATTAGTCATTCTAAAGTCTCTAATCACACTAACCTTATCCATAAAATTAGTCTAACCTCTAACTAAAATATTTCTATCATATGGACTAAATTTAATATCATGTGGGCCATGCCTAACTAGTGTGTGGGTCCCACTAGAGTCAAACTACCCCAGGGTCCCCGTTTCAAGTCGGATTGAGCTGAAATTCGAACCCGACTCAAATAATCCCAAAACAATATCATAAATAATAAAATAAATTTTAAAAATACAAAATGACAAAAATACCCATGTTCCTGAAAATTGGGGGTGACAAATTCCTCGAAATTAAAACCAAACAATAGTAAAATGTCAAAATCATAAGTCATAATTTTAAATAGTTTAAAAATGATTAAAAATCACCAAAAATCATAATATGAAATAATTATCAATAAATAATAATTATAATTACAAAATTTCAAAATTACCCTCATCTGGAAAACTGGGTGTTACAATCCTACCCACCTTATAAAAATTTCGTCCTCGAAATTAAGATGATCGCACCCCTTTCTAGGTCAAACATAGTCAAGGGTCAATCACTAGTCAATTTCTCAACATCCAAGTACTTGGTCATCAACTGGTCAACTTCTTAGGGTTTTACCTATGCTAGCTATTTAGGTGTTGGCAACTAGAATTTAGCAAAAGAGAAACTCTATAATAGACTAGCTCTTAACTTCCCAATCCTATCAAGTCACCCATAACTAATTACCCACACGCTAAGCACACCAATCCCAAATACCACATATATATATATATATATATATATATATATATATATATATATATATATATATATATATATATATATATATATGCTCAAGAACAACAACCCATCACATATATCCTAAGTATATCATCTATATATATACATGACTGATCAACCAAGGGTTAAGGCAGACTAAACTTATAAGGGTCTGAAACAATGCTTAGACCTAGGCTAAGGATGAATGGTTTGAATCAAGGGGACATGGTATCTAGTGAAGGGTCTGCACACTGCCTATAAAGGTGATCAATATAAAGGAACTCAACACGAAGAGAACTTAACTAAAATGGAAAACTGAACCAAGTATAGGCTAAACAACATGTTTATAACCCTATACAACAATGGCCTATAGATACCAACTAACCTATATCCCATATGCCAATATCATCTGCAATCTATCTATGCAAATAGACCTCTGGTCTTAGGTGGAACTACAACTATACTCAAAGGCAGGCTCTGGTCATGGGTGCCTCACTGGAAAAGGTAAGGGAAAGTAGTAATAATCATCAAGGATGTAAGGCATACTAACATCCTATGTGTAACTGGTTGGTATTATAGATAACAGGAGAATTATCTGCAATGGGTTACTATTCTAACACCAATGCTAACTATCACCTCTAGGGTACAGATACTCTACAAGTCACCATATCTATATACTATGAAGGAACTACCTATGAACAAGCTATACAATCTAAATATCCCTACTCCTAAGTCATTTATAACAACAAAAAGGGTATGATATTTTAAACCTTCTCAAGATACAATCTGCTAATCATATGCGTCTGTCCAAAATTATGTTGTCTAGAGTCTTCATCATGCTAGTGAGCAAGGCTACGATAATCACAGAGTCCTTGACTAAGGTACGTACCTCTAGGTTCATGGTATTTAAAATTTTTGTATAGTCGCATGCGACGGCGAAAACCTTAAATTCCTATACCCAAGAAATACATCTAAAATCTGACTACATGTCCTCACTATGCCAACTAACACAACTATCGAAGATCCTAGATCCCATGATTTAGGTGACCTAGCCCATATGATTTTCTCAGAAGAAAAAAAAAACAAACACAACAAAAGAGTAACATGACAAAAATAAATCAATCTACAAGGAACAGATTGAATCGGATTTCAAGGTAATTATAAAAGACAATTACGGGAATGGAATTGAGAAGAACGGAACTTGCAGCAAGATCTCCAACGGTCTGTGCATCCTCGACTGTCATGACGATAGCTCGCCCTGCTGGTTTTCTCCAGCCTGATGCTGATACTGCATAAATCTCTGCTGCTGATGCTGCATGAATCGCTGCTGCTGAGAGAAACCGGAAATAAAGGGAAAAGTCTCTGTACAGACGGAGGTGCACCTCCAATGTAGCAGAAACGCCAACCTGAGTCGGCACAACAGAAGCTGCGGTCTCGAGGCCCTGATGAACAGGACGAAAGGTGGCCAGCCTCTCGATAGTATCCCCCGAACCGAAGTGATGAGATCCTGTCTTTATAACCATCATGAAGACAGATCAAAACAAGGAGCAATTTCTGAGAATGAAGCAAAAATTCAAAGGAGGACAGTTTATAATCAAGGGAAGTCAATAAGCAACAATTTTAGACAAAGGAATCTGATTAAGAGTTTTTCCTAATGTGATTGAGTACCTCTAAAAATAATCCTAATCCTGCTGCAGGCTGTAGTGATACTCTAGTTCGAATACCACTACATAAACTCGACCTGAATGGGCCACCACTAAAAACGTGTTACGACCCGCACCCATTGTGAGGGTACGAGAGCGTAACAACGCCCAGCCTACGCCGCAGTGTCGGCGGTAGAACGCTGTTCTAGGTCATGAACTATAACTAACATAATATGAATGCTCTCCATAAGGAGGCCAACACAGAGGTACAACTCAATCACAATCTAGAGATAGAATATGGCACGATAAAATAGATAAGAGAATCCTCAACCGAGGTACAACAGAAATGAAATACAAGTCTCAACATCTCTACAATATACAAACTCTGAATCAAGAACAACAACTAAACATAAAAGGAAAACAGTCTAAACTATCTATACTAAGCAAGGTATCGTCCTCAGCAGCTGCCTGAACCTCCCCAGGGGTCCAGGTCGCGAGTGTCAACTAGACAAACTCCAAGTAAGGGTGCAGGGTGCCTCATCATCCTCTGTAAAATTTTCAACAGGTCCAGTCAGGACGGGAGCGAGCATAAAATATCTCACGCAGTTCATATCATGTTAGGAAATATAAAGCATGCAATAGAGTAAGGTACATGAAGCGCTGAAAGTAAGAAGTATATGAAAAATAGTAGAGATTTGATAACAGGAAATATCTAAATATGATAAATAAGAACTGTAAGCCTACTGTGATTTAGAGTACAATATGGTTATGTAAACGGTCTAGGAAAATGCAATGGTAACTCCATTGTACGTGGGTGTACAATAGACATATACAATAGTTATACAATGTTGTACAATAGGATTTGATTACATAACCAATTCTACTCCCCCTCCCCAAATCAATACACAAGGATCTACTCCGATTACGTTATCTTGCACAATTAATAGTGTACAATATTATACAATAGATGTACAATATTATACAATAGATGTACAATGTTATACAATAGATGTACAATGTTATACAATGGATGTACAATATTATACAATAGATGTACAATGTTATACAATAGTTGTACAATGGTCTATCCCTGGGACTCATGTGATACTGAGAGTACAATATGCACAAGGAGTATACAAGGATATGGGTATTCAATAAATACAATATGTAAGTGAAACGCACATCACAATATGTATTTAGTGAATACAAGGAGATAACATCTCAGAAGAAGATCCGTATAGTACCAATCCGTGATAATGATCGTGTCAGCATCAAGTACAGTAATCTAGAGCAAGAATATAAATCCAGACAAGTATGAAACGGTCAGAGAATGTACTCGCCTCGTATCTGAATGTCTGAAGTAAATGTACTGTCCGAGATGAAGTACCTGACTCCTAGTTAGAGCAACACAAGTCAAGATGTACACAGGGAATGATAAATATAATCTACAATGCATCTGCATGCTGTCTAGGTCAAACTAGACTAAAGTCAATACTTGGTCAACTCCAGTCAACTAGACTAGTCAAACTAGGTCAACTAGGTCAAATCCTAGCCCAACAAGTCTAATAAGTCTCACTTGGCCTAACCAAGCCTAATCTAGCAATCACACACCAACCACAAGGCTATACAAGCCAAACACAAGCTATCACATTCAATATTATACATAAGAGAAAGGAAGCTAACATGTAAAGCTATGTGTGTGTGTGAACATGGAGGTGTACATGAAAAGAGAATTCAATACTAGGCCCTATATCACATATATGTATATATAACTATAGAAAAACTCTATTTACCACATTAACACATTTAACCATGTATAGTATATATATATATATATATATATATATATATAGAGAAAGAGAGAGAGAGAGAGAGAGAGAGAGAAGAGCATGTGTATGTGTTCATGGGTGTGTGTGTGTGTCATGAAAGTGCACAAGAACATGTGTGTGTTATCATGGAATGAGTGTTAGACAATGTGTGAGTGAGAGTGTCAATTAGTGAGGGTGTGAGGGTTATATAGTATAGTGTGCATTGTGTGTGGAGTGATAGTGAGGCATGACAGTTGTGTAGCAAAGTGTCAATAGGAAGTTAACATTCACATATATGAGTTCTCATGTATCTCTTATTTAGTGAAACAAAACTAAATTCCAGTTTTATTCCTAACAAGGCTACATATATTACATCTATTATTACATTACATTCATGCTTGCATTCATTCATCATTCATTTATTCTCTTGCACCACTATATGCCCCATACATTACATACTATGGAACCTACGTATTCATTACAAGCCATACTTATACATGCTTACATTAGATAGGATACTTACACCTCATACATCATTTATTCAAACATTTACTCATGCTTGCATTCTCTATTTAATTACATAATGTATATACATTAACATGAGTTAAAATCAAATAGAACATTATATTACACACAAGGGTGCACAAAATGCATATGCCGAATAGTAACTCCTACTAATAATCAATACTGTACCATCTCAGCATGAATTAAAATCTAGGATTAAAGTATGTTATAGATCTATGTGTTAGCTTTTCGAAACTTCAAACGGATCGCGTTTTCGTTTTCGAAAACTCCCGGAATCGCAAAAAACACCGAGAACGCATTTGTCTTTCGTACAACTGACACTCAAATAATTCTTTAAAAAGTTACAGAAAGAATTAGGCCTATTAATACATGTTTTTAGAAAGCTAACTTCAATACGCTTCTTTTAAAAAAAACGGAAGATTAAACCGAGCTTTGAGCTAGAAGTTATGACATTTCTAAGTTAGGACTAAAATTAAAAACGTGGATAAAAATCATGACGGATTTGGGTAGTTTGAGACAAAAGAACACAAGTATATAACATAATATATCAAGAACTCACTCTCTACACTAATATATATATATGAGACACTATAGAACACATCTCCAATACAAAAATATGAGATTAAACATGTAATAATTCATTCATACATAACAACAACACATAGTGTGTCCAAATTTGGAATTTTCCCACATGGACACAACCACAACACAAAGGACACTCCTATGACCTCCAAATGGACACGAAATGGACACAAATGGAGATACAACCATGGGGGTCATTGTTTTCCATAAATAAATTCACTTTATTTATTGTGTATCTGGGAAAATTACAACTGTAGGAATCCGATCTAGAAGACGATCGCTTTATCCCTTGGACTATGCGAAGAAGAAAAGCTCTCAAAATTTTGACAGTAAGTTAGATAACTATGTATCTGTACAATGAATGAGAAAAAGAACTCTATTTATAGAGTCAAAAATAATAACTGAAAGGATAACTGTCTTCACAGCCTGTGCCTAGTTGAAAATCACGCAGGATTTAACATACGCAAGGTTGTGAGCAGTTACTGGACGTGGCTTGTAACTGTTGGACACATGGCAATCATGCATGAGTCGTGTGCAAGTTACAGGACACGCAGGCGAGAGATCAGTGGCATGGCTGTCACGTACTCCAATTTGATGAAATCCACGCAGACTTGTTGAAGACGAAATCCACGCAGACTCGGAACAAAAAGCTTCAAAATCCACGCAAACTTGGGGCAAGAAGCTTCAGGATCCACGCAGACTTGGGGCAAAAAGCTTCAAAATCCATATAGACTTGAGGGAAGAAACTTCAGAATCCACGCAAACTTGAGACAGAAAGCTCAAAATACACGCAGACTTGAGGAAGTAACATATAGGTTCAAAATACACACAGGCTTGAGCCAGAAGGCTCAAAATCCACGCACGATTGAGGCAAGACTGCCAGCTGTCTTGATTCGACGTGCCTCAACTGATGCAAAATCTCTGACAGTGATTGCTTTTGTCAGTCACATTAAATGACAAGAAGCTCTTTTGGTACGCCAACTTGACGAAGGCTGAGTCTTGCTGAAGAAGATTTCGAAAGTCACGCAATAGTCGGCTGTGATCTCTCGAGTTCTGTGCATACGTGGCATACGAGAAGACATTCCTCGACTGTCGTGCTATCAGTCATGATGATACTCTGACAAATGATGAGCTGTCTCCCAGCGTGACTTTTTTAATATTGTCCTGATCAACTCAGCGTGACTGTTCATTTTTAAGGCCTACAAAACCCCCTTCAAAGTTTTCGAAAGTTGAAAAGACTTCAAAATTTTAAAATACTTTGAAAAAGATAAACATGCAAATGAACTTATTAAATGTCATGATGACTCTTCATTTTTCGAGACTGATTGCATCCAATTTATCATGGAATATGAACCGCCGGCAAGCTCTGTTATATAAACAGGGAAAAAATTCAGCTTTGATGTTCATCTTACGTCAACATGACTCCTAAGGAAGAAGCTGAAGAAGAAGCAAGAAAGTTGGGTTTTTGTGCCCATGGCGACCCTACTTTTGGGGGTAAGGAACCGGAGCCTTTTGTTTTCGAGTTCAAAGATGACCCTACACAACTAGCCAAGAATTTCTTGAGCTATTTTGGCCTGGACGGCTCGTCTTCTTCCAATGGGCGCAGCCTCACTGAGCTGCGTGAAATGTTCAATGTTCTGTTACACCGCATGGGGGTCAAGAGCGTAGAAGAATTGGACACCAAGCTCAGTCACTCTGCAAAATAGAGCGTGTCTTTTATGCTTTTGTTTTCTTTTTGAGAAATGTTGTACTTCTTTTCCTATGTAAGGTCATCAGTGCCTGCTTTTGCCTTGAAAAATGTAGTACAACTTTTGTGCTGAACAGCGTACATTAATGAAGAATATTAAGTGGCACTCTTTGAATGTTTCAAATATTGTGCTATTTTCCAAAGCACACGTGACACTCATTCCATGGTTTATGAGCACTTTTTACTCAGATCTGTTCCAAGAATAGGCCTGCACTTTGTCCTTTAAATAGATAGGTGAGTTCCATGCATACTCATCTTCTTATTCTTCCTCTTCTTCTCTGAGAATGAATCTTTTGTGAGATTTCATTCTCAGACAGGAAAGCAATGCTTTCTAATGTTCGATTTCTGTGCACTATATCAGACATTGGTTTGCCAATCCTTAGCACCAAACTCGATGGTAAGTACGCGTACCATTTTTTACTGTTGAAGATGGGCTTTTGTTTCTGACTGAACAATACACGCCTGTCTCTGTTTGACAAATGCACGCTTAATGATAATGATATTTCTGTTGATTTAATCTCTTTTTCCTTGCTGTTTTCTGCAGAAGCTCGGCTGAAAATTTTCTTCAGAACTGGCATTGGTGATGTGGATGCTGTAGAGAATATCCTGCTGACACCTACATCAGGGAGCTCATACGCTTTTGACGTATAAATCAGACAACTCAGAACTCTTCGTGGGATAGAAGGGTATTCCTCAGATGGTAGGAAGAGCCTTTATACACGAGAGCTGGATGGTGGAGTCAACTCTACCTCGAGAAATCGGATAGTAGAGTTCTTTTCAGGGCAGAACTAGGAATTGTATCCCAATGTTGGATACATTCCTATCTCCTTTGAAAGGTCGCTCCCAATCCACCAGTTGTATTGACAGCAACACGTCTTCGTGCTGCCCTACTCTATGGTTCTCCTCTCGTCTGAGAGAGAAGACCAGAGTTTGATTCCTGCTGATCTGGTCGTGACTGGGACCCAGATAGTCAGGAACTGCCACCAACAACGAACCTGACGGAGAAGGTCCGACGGAGAAGATCCAAAGAAGAAGATAGATCTCTATTAGGTTATTGTTGTGGTGTAGAATGAAAATCCAAAATTTGTAATAGATTTCCATTATGATTTGTAAGAAAGTCTAAGAGAATGTAATAGACTTTTTGTGGTGAAATGAGAATGGAAATGATAATTCTTCTATGCTCAAAGATTTGTATTTGTGGATGAATTGTGGACATAATAGATAATGAAATCTTTTTTTCTGATTTAGAGTATATAATATTATCAGAGGTAATATGGACATGATAATATGTAGGAACTCAAAAGAAAATATATTGATTTCTATGCAGAGGTCAAAAATGACAAGTAAGTAGATTCGGAATTGATCCAAAGGTAAGTAACGAATCCCCAAAATTGATAGAAGATTATGAACGGACGAACCATCGGATGAATGTAATAAATGAACGAATGAACCGTCAAGTATTAATGAATGGGCGAACCGTCTGATGAATATGAGAAATGAACGGATGTACCGTCAAACATTAATGAATGTGTGAACCGTTGGATGAACGTGACGTTTCATTATTTAAAGAATTTCTGCCTATAAATATAGCAGAAATCTGAAAAAAACGAACACTTCTATTCCTCAACATAAAAATGTCGTTTGAAGAATCATCCAAGAAGGCTGAAATTGCCATGAAGATTCAGAAAGGCACTGAAGAACGCCCTGCTGATCCAGTTCAATCGAAGAAGACGGCAGCAGGCGAAGGTTCGTCTGCACCCAAGCCACCAAGAGACATTTTGGACTTCCTGTTCGAACCAGGAAGGACTGAAGAAGAAGAAGCCATAAGGATGGCCGCTTGTAAGTTCCTTGTGGGTTCCAGCAAGGAGGTCCTCAGTTCTTTTGCTGATCGCATTTTCGAGAAGGACGGCAGTGGCCCACGTCCAAATGTAGAGAAGGATGATAGTGATCTTCCTTAATATCATGTACCATCATTCATGATTAAAATAAAATAAAAATTTTATTTCTAAACATGAACTTGTCTGATGATTACAAGCATTTACATTTATACATAATATTTTTTAAGGAATTTGCCATTAATAGGCATCATAACTTTTCGGCCATCCAGTTCTGAGAGTTGATAAGCTCCATTTGAGAAAACTCTGCTTACGATATAGGGACCTTCCCATTTTGCGTCAAATTTGCCCTTGCTCATATAAGTCATAGTCATAGGACGTCTGACTGTTAGAACAAGTTCTCCTTTTTGATACGCTCGAACTCTGACTTTCTTATTAAAAGCTCTTGAGATTCTAGCTTGGTAGAATTCAATATTCTGTTGAGCAGATAATCGCTTTTCATCCAGAGCTTCTAATTCCTAAAGTCGAAGACGATCATTATTTTCGGCAGTGAGTTCATTAGCGATTGCTATCCTTAAAGAAGGAATTTGAATATCTAATGGAAGAATAGCTTCGCAACCATACACCAGAGAGAAGGGTGTACATTTAGTAGCATTACGAACTGTAGTACGGTAGGCCCACAAGCATTCACCGAGCTTCTCACTCCAATTACGTTTGTTAGTAGAGACAAACTTCTTTAGGAGTTTGATGATGGTCTTGTTGAAAGCTTCTGCTAATCCGTTAGCTGCCGGATTATACGCGGTAGAAGCCACATTATTAATCCGGTGATCGTCACAGAATCGAGTAAACTTCTGACTGACGAACTGTGGTCCGTTATCATGAATAATGCGTCGAGAAACACCAAATCTGTAGATGACATGATGCTTAATAAAGCTGATGACATTGGACGTTTTAACTTCAGATAAAGGAATGGCTTTGGACCATTTGAAGAAGTAATCGGTTATTGCGAGAATAAACCGATGACCTTTGGATGACGGCGGATTGATCGGACCGATAATGTCCATGCCCCAAGCTTCGAAGGGCCATGATGCTGCCGTCGGATGTAGAAATTCCGAGGGTTGATGAATAAAGTCCGCATGGATTTGACAAGCTTTACACTTCTTTGCATATTCGATGGCGTCTGATACCATAGTGGGCCAATAATAACCCATACGTCGAATACGGTCCTGAAGTTTTGGGCCAGGTTGATGTGCTCTGCAAATTCCATCATGTGCTTCGCGAATGATCTGCTGAGCCTCATCACCGGCAACACATCGAAGAAGTAGACCGTCATAAGCTCGACGATATAAGGTTTTTGTAGTATGATTGTAATAGAATCTGAGTGATCGTCGTCTGATAGATGCTGCCTCACTCGGATCATCCGGAAGAATATCATACAATACGAAATCTAAGAAAGGAAGTCTCCAATCTTTATCCGTATTCTGAGTCTCAGTTGAATTACTGAAGATGAATTCCATGCTAGAATCAGATAAAGATGATAAAGATTTACGACTAAATCCAAATCCTCTTGTTGTGTTGACGTCATGAGACGTTGATTCTTCAATGTCAATTGGAAGTCCTAGAGTCAGATTGTTTTCGAGATGAAATAATTCTCGATTGCGAACAACAATCATTTGTTGCCGTCTAATCGGAATAGCCAACACCGCCGCAAGATTAGCTAGAGCATCAGCTTCTGTGTTACATGCTCGCCTAATATGTTCAATGAAGAATTTTTCAAACGAAGAAGCCATAGATATAGCTGATCTATGATAAGGAACCAAATCTTGATGGCGAACTTCATAAGTACCCCTTATCTGATTGACAATGAGTTTAGAGTCTCCGTATGCCTCCAAATGTTGAATATTCAGATGTTTAGCGAGTTGAAGACCAATGAGCAATGCATTGTACTCAGCTACATTGTTTGAACAAGGTTGATCAAGAGAATAAGCTCGTTGGATAGCAAGACCTTCTGGCGATACAAGAACAATTTTAACTCCAGCAACGATGTCTCCATTAGGACCAATTCTTGAAGCTCCATCAAAGAATAGACGCCAAGTAAGATCTTCTTCAGCAATTTGGTTTGAATCTAGAACTTCATCTGGGATTTCATCATAGAGTTTTGAATCTTCTGGAATTGAATGAGCAGCCAGAAAATCAGCTAAAGCTTGTCCTTTGACTGACTTCTGAGGAATTAGTGCATATCATATTGAGCAAGTAGGATTCCCCAATTAGCCAATCGAGAATTCAAAATACTAGGTTTCTTCATCATGACCCGTATATGATTGATCTTAGAAATGACATGAATAGTCTAGCCAATGATATAATGACGTGTCTTTTGGACAGCGAACATCAAGGCTAGACATTCTTTTTCGACCGGTGAATATCGAGGTTCAGCTCTGGTCATAGTTCGACTGAGATAGTAAATGGCTTGTTCATGACCATTTTTATTCTTTTGAGCAAGCAATGCACCCAGTGAATGACTCATTGCTCGGGTATACAGAAGGAATGGTATTCCTGAGACAGGAGGTACCAATACTGGCGGGCTCATCAGATATTGTTTTATATCATCGAATGCTTTCTGACATTCATCACTCCAGACGAAAGAAACACCTTTCTTCATGAGTTTATTGAATGGTTTGCAGCGTCCTGAAAGATTAGAGATGAATCTTCTGATATAAGCGATCCTTCCTTGAAATCCTCGTAGCTCTTTTAAGGTGCGTGGAGGACGCATCTCTTGGATGGCTTTGATCTTCTCGGGATCCACGTGTATACCTTTAGAGGTAACGACGAAGCCGAGAAATTTACCACTAGAGACACCTAAGAAGGACTTAGTAGGGTTCATCTTTAACTGATGCTTACGCATTAGATCAAAAATAGTCTTCAAATCTTGGATGTGATCCTCTTTTTGTCGACTTTTGACTGCAATATCATCAACGTAGCATTTGACTATTTTCTGCAAATGTTCACGGAATATAATGCTCATAGCTCGTTGATAAGTTGCTCCTGCATTCTTGAGACCGAATGGCATCACTGTATAACAGTATGTACCGATCGACGTTCTGAAAGAAGTGTGTTTCTCGTCGTCTGGAAACATTTTAATCTGATTATATCCAGAATACCCGTCCATGAATGACATCCGTTCAAATCCACAGGTATTATCGATCATGACATCAGTGATTGGTAGAGGGAATTCGTCTTTAGGACATGCCACATTGAGGTCGCGGAAGTCTATGCAAACTCTGATCTTGCCAGTCTTTTTAAGAACAGGAACTATGTTAGCCACCCAATCGGGATGTTGTTCCTCTCTAATAAACCCGGAGGCCATGAGTTTATTGACTTCAGCTTCAATTACATCCATAATGTCTGGACAAAATCGTTGCTGTTGTTGTTTGACCGGTTTAGCATTCGGCAAGATATTGAGCTTGTGAGTTACGATTTGTGGATCAAGTCCTGGCATATCTTCATTACTCCAAGCGAGGACATCGATGTAATCACGAATGAGTTTAATCATGTCTTGCTTATCAGTTTCTGAAAGACTTTCACTGATGAATATTGGTTTGGGGGATCCCTCTTCACCAACATCTATTTGAACAAGTTTATCTTCAGTCGGAGGTTCTTTTTGCTCGAAATGGAACTCCCATTGATTATCTAACCTTTGGGCCCATTGTTCTGATTCAGGTGAGATTTCAAATTCTTCTTCGTCTTCATCACTTTCTTCAGAATAGTCAATAGAAACCATGTTGGAAGACAGAATGTTGCAGTAGAAATCACCGATACTCGTATCGGAATCCCAAGAAGTGGTACTAGAAGAATCAGATCTTTTATCTTCGTCAGACTCAGGATCTTCATGGATAATATTGATAAAAGGAGTAGGAGCAATATAGCCCAATCCGCATTTTGTCCTTCCATATTTCAGAGGAGGAATCCGGACATGCATTTTTCTTCCTTTGCCATTATTGAGGCCAGTCCTGAAGTCATAGCCCATATTTTTAATGATGTCTTTAGATTGCTGACTATAACGACGTAGTTGTAATCTTCCAGTATCATCATTCTTGTCATCATCTTCTAAATCAAAAGGACTTTGGGGCCCTTTGTAAAAGAATATTGGAATGTCTCCTGGCTTTCTGCTGGGAACTAGAAAGTATGAAGATTGTACAGGTTCTAGGGATACATCTGTATGAACAGTCTGTATAACTTCTATGGTTATTGTGCTCAAGTCATCTAACAAATGTAAATAACTATGAACATAATTACACACATCAGCGTACTGCAAAGATGGAGACTTTTTATTAAATATAAAAGCAGCAATATTTACATTGGGAGAAGGCTGAGCCTTAGAGATCTTAGCCAAGTCAATGACTAAAGGGGAAGAAGAAGAACGAGAAGAAGCTTTGTTTCGATTAAGATCGATAACAAATGGCTCAGAAGAGGTGAGCTCCCTTGAAGCTTGAGATGGAAGAGTAATCCGCTCTCCAACTGGAATTAGCAGAGTATCCTGTGAAGATACAGGAACTGTAGTACGCCCACTAACAGGGATGATCATTGTATCTTGAGCAGACGACTGAGGTAACGGAGAGATCCGTCCACTCACCGGAATGATGAAAGAACCTTCTCCGGAGGATTTGGGAGATTGTTGCTGAGTAGTTCGACCTTTAACAGGGATTATTAAAGTCTCACTTTGTGAATCCTCTTTCTCCATAGCTTGTATCACCCTTGTATACTCTTCTTTGTACATTCGGGAATCATTGAAATAAGCTTCGACCCCATGGAAGGGATTTATATCAGCAACTTCTTTTTGTACTCTTCCATTGTTATCAATGTACTTAAAACACTGATGAAGAGTAGAAGGCACCACATTATTTTCATGAAGAAAGGGCCTCCCAAGAAGAAGATTGTAGGATCCCACGATCTCGATCACATAGAAAGTGACTTTGGATCTGAAATCACCTATCTGAAGCTTCAGATGAATCTTTCCCAAAGGCTCGCTTCGGCTTTGATTGAATCCCAGGATAGTAGTAACCGTCTTGGAGAGCTTGTGAAGAGGAATTTTTAGTTCATCCAACAGACTCTTTGGCATTATACTTATAGCAGACCCTGGATCAATGAGGATACGATCTATCTTCATTGTATCGATATAACCAGTGTAGTAGAGAGGTCGATCATGTCGATTATCCTCCAATAGCATGTCGTCTTGTGTAAAGGTGATATTTGGGATAATCTCCAATACACTGTTGCAATGTAAGCAAGTGGCAGGTTCTGCATCTGGCTTCTTCAATTGTGCAAGACAAGAGTCGGCTTGAAGAAGTGCTTCACTTAACGTCTCTCGAGTCTCTTTAGAAAGACGTAGAAGTTCAAAGAGGGACATTCTAGCTGGAGTATTAGTAAGTTGAGCTAGAATGTCGAAATTATAAGGCTTCTGAAGCCCAAGAGGAGGGGACTTCTTGATTGGTTTATCAAACCGAGCCTGTTGTTTGCCTTTCTCAAGAGCCGTAGGCTTGGAAGAAACAGGTTCAACCGGTGTAGTTGAAGGAACAGGTGCAGTGGATGATTCTTCTTCAGAAGGAACATTAGGAGCATCTTTATCAGCTGGAGGGATATCAGGAGTATCCTCAAGATTCTTGGAATAATCCTTTAGATAAGGTTTCCCTGTTCGAGTAGCAAGTGCTTCTTCCTTCCCTTTTGGCTCTGTGTCAGAGGTAGATCCAAGAGAAGTCATATGACATGACTTAATCTTTCCAGCCTTCTTGGACTTTCGAGATGTAGTCTTTTGAAGAGGAGGAGAGTCAAAATCTGCCACTAGATCAGGATGAATCCACATGATTTCTCCTGTTTCTAAAGTGATTGGCACTAATCCTTCAGACTGTAGAGGAGGAATATTCACTATTTCAAGAGTTGCCTTGGGAATAGAAACGATCCCACTTTCAAGGAGTTGAGGAGGGAAATCTCCGAATTGCATAGAGACGACATTGGAGGTGACGGTCTTCTCTTTTGGAGTAAGGGAGATAGCTCCAATTTAATCATTTCTTGGATCTTTCCTTTCAGTACATAACATGTACGAATTGTGTGACCTAACATTCTGTGGTATGGACAGTATTTAGGATGATCTGTCTTCCCAGCTTCATCAGGTTTCTTGATTTCAGGTAATTGTATTTTATTACCTTTCAGCAGACATTCAAAGATACCAAGGACATCGTCGTCATCGAAAGAGTACTCTTCTTTGGGGCGAGGTGTTCTTGGTTGTTGAGTTGTAGAGGTAGGAGAAGTTTGAACAGTTGATGCAGCTTTGCTCTGAAGATTAACTTCAAGAGTTTCTTTTCCCTTGCGAGCATTGTTTTTAGCATTATTGTTAGTACCTTGACCTGTTTCTTTGGGAGTCATCTGCACTCCTAAACCTTTCAAGGTTTCAACACTAATTTCTGCGGCCTTAGCACTAACTATGAAAGAAGGCCAGTCTTGAAATTGGGTGGATCCTGTCCACATGCTGATGATTGGCAACAAGTTTGATTTGCATGTGTCGATGGTGACAGCATCAGGAGTTCCAAGAGGCATCTTCAGAGCTTCTCTTTGAAATCGTTCAATGAAATCTTCTGTAGTTTTATTATTTTTCTGCTTGATTCTAATAAGAGCAGACATAGTCATGTCATTGAGCCCTTCATAGAACCTTTCAAGAAACATCTGTTTGAAACCGACAAATGAGGTAATACACCCATTTGGGAGACTTCTATACCATTCATAAGCTGTTCCCTTGAGACATCCAACAAACACCCGAGTAAGGAGGGCGTCGCTTGGTTGCAATTGATCAGTCATCACTTCAAAGTGATTAATAAACTGACTTGGAGAAGTGGTTCCATCATAGAATGAGATAGTAGGAGGCTTGTATTTAGGAGGATACGATACTTGCTTCCATTCTATCGGATAAGGTTGCTTGATGCCTAACCTTTGTAAACCATCTTTCTGTTTGAATGTCTCGAATTGAGTTTTGAGATTCTTCAATTCTTCAGAGACAACTCCGGAAGATTGTGGAGTTGTAGCTTGTAGAGAATAGTTGGAAGGAGGAACAACATTATAAGCACTACCCCCAGCTCCAGAGAGACTAGGATTTGGTTGAGCTGGTCCAGGAGTATTGGATTGTACTGCTGGAGGAACTTGTACTGGACTCATACCAGTGTCAATTGTTATGGCATCTGGTACAGTCTGTCGATTTTGCATCTGAGTTGCCATGAGTTCATACATCGACTTCATAGTATCAGCCATAGACTTCATTTGCTGTTCCAAAGAAGCAATCCTTTGTTCTTGAGGAGTCAAGGAAGAAGAAGGTTCATCAGTATTTCCATCAACCATATAAGTCGTAACTGTACGAGGGATTATTGATGAACTGGTGGATGTTGTTTGTTCTGAATCATTGCTTTGTGCATCAATGTCAATTATAGGAGAACTACCCCCAGTAGGAAGAGGTGGGAAGTTAGATTCTCCAAGGAATTCAGAATCATCTTCAGAGATCAAAGTTCTTTGACTAGAGACCAGGACTCTTGCTCTTGTGCCTCTATATACTCCATCTGGACTATCAGCTCTACCCCCAGTATCCCGAGAGGTTATGTTGACAGAAGCAAACAAAGGCTCATCTTCATCAGGCATAGGTTCACACTGAATCCAATTGAAGACATATTGTCGTTTATTTTGACATCTGCATTGCATTGTAACTCTCGGCTGGAAGTCACATTCATGATCAACATAGTCTTGAACCATTGATTGACATCTGCATTGAATTATGACTTTTGGCGGGAAGTCACATTCAACATGGTCCATTGTCACAGAATTACTCCTTCTTTTCTGTTGAAGGTGTTCTCGTAAATCTGTTTGTGAAGATTGAGGTACATTAGAGAACACTCCTTGTGTATTTTTAGGAGTATATTTCTTGTTCCTGGGTCTTGATGGCTCTTGATTATATAGGGAGTGATTAATATGAGCCACATAATTTTTAGCATACTCTGCATCCGGATCTTTTATTTTCATTTTCGATTGATGTGGTTTCTTAACACCAGAAGTGTTTCCCAAACGGATTTGATTAAGTTTTGTTCTTAAATCAGCTTTAGGTAACACATTGGTTTTGGAAACTTGGAGTTTTCCTTCCATTGATCTGGATATTTGCAGAGAAGGAAGAGTTGAACCACCCCCTTGATTAGGAGTTGGTAACAGACCCTCTTTCATAGACAAATTCTGTACCCAATTTGAAGAAGTCGTAAAAGAAGACATTACATAATGTTTCTTCTTAGACTTATTCAAGTTTTGAGACATAGAATGTCCAAAAGAAAGAGTAGTCAAAAGACCATCTTCTTTTCTTTGACTAACAAAATTGTCAGTCAAAGCTGTTCCTGAAGTAAAAACTACAGGAGCAGAAGAAACAACTAAAGAGTTATCTCTTTTCGAAGGGACTTTGTGTGGAAGACCACCCCCAGTTCTAGTAGAACTTGGCAAAGAGGAAGAGATAGCTAAAGAGCTATTTTTCTTAGATGATGTACATGCTGAAACAGGCTTGGTTAAAGAACCAGTGCTGTCAGCGTGACTTTTGATTTTAGAATTACACGCTGGAACAGATTTGGCTAAGGAGCCAGTGCTGTCAGTGTGATTTTTGATTTTGGAAATACACGCTGGAACAGATTTGGCTAATGAGCCAGTGCTGTCGACGTGTTTCTTGACTTTGGAAATACACGCTGGAACAGATTTGGCTAAAGAGCCAGTACTGTCAGCGTGACTTTTGGGATTGAATTTGCACGCTGGAACAGATTTGGCTAATGAGCCAATACTGTCAGCGTGACTTTTGGATGTGAGATTGCACGCTGGAACAGACTTGGCTAAGGAGCCAGTACTGTCAGCATGACTTTTGAATGCTGTCATCTTCGAGCGCACAAGAGTGTGCGTGCTTGCAGTAGAGTCTTTGCCAGTGTTAGGAGTAGATACTGTGGCAGAGACTTCACCATTGGCTGCCAACTGAATCTTAGGAACATAGACAGAGTGTCCCTTCGACTTGGCAGTGATGATGGAGGCTGAAGTGGGCTTGCCACTCTTAGCCCACTGTATTTCTTCGTAGGCGAGTTGATCGAATTGGATCGTCATCACCTTCTTCGTCGAACCGATTGACGAAGTGTCGCATTGAGTTGTTGCCATCTCAGAAGAGGAGATGGTTTTCCCCAGCAGAGTCGCCAATTTGTTTTCCATAAATAAATTCACTTTATTTATTGTGTATCTGGGAAAATTACAACTGTAGGAATCCGATCTAGAAGACGATCGCTTTATCCCTTGGACTATGCGAAGAAGAAAAGCTCTCAAAATTTTGACAGTAAGTTAGATAACTATGTATCTGTACAATGAATGAGAAAAAGAACTCTATTTATAGAGTCAAAAATAATAACTGAAAGGATAACTGTCTTCACAGCCTGTGCCTAGTTAAAAATCACGCAGGATTTAACATACGCAAGGTTGTGAGCAGTTACTGGACGTGGCCTGTAACTGTTGGACACATGGCAATCATGCATGAGTCGTGTGCAAGTTACAGGACACGCAGGCGAGAGATCAGTGGCATGGCTGTCACGTACTCCAATTTGATGAAATCCACGCAGACTTGTTGAAGACGAAATCCATGCATACTCGGGGCAGAAAGCTTCAAAATCCACGCAAACTTGGGGCAAGAAGCTTCAGGATCCACGCAGACTTGGGGCAAAAAGCTTCAAAATCCATGCAGACTTGAGGGAAAAAACTTCAGAATCCACGCAAACTTGAGACAGAAAGCTCAAAATACACGCAGACTTGAGGAAGTAACATCTAGGTTCAAAATACACGCAGGCTTGAGCCAGAAGGCTCAACATCCATGCACGATTGAGGCAAGACTGCCAGCTGTCTTGATTCAACGTGCCTCGACTGACACAAAATCTCTGACAGTGATTGCTTTTGTCAGTCACATTAAATGACAAGAAGCTCTTTTGGTACGCCAACTTGACGAAGGATGAGTCTTGCTGAAGAAGATTTCGAAAGTCACGCAATAGTCGGCTGTGATCTCTCGAGTTCTGTGCATACGTGGCATACGAGAAGACATTCCTCGACTGTCGTGCTATCAGTCATGATGATACTCTGACAAATGATGAGATGTCTCCCAGCGTGACTTTTTTAATATTGTCCTGATCAACTCAGCGTGACTTTTGGACCTTGTTCTGATCAACTCAGCGTGACTGTTCATTTTTAAGGCATACAGTCATTCCTATGGGTTTAAAATAGACCTATATGCATGAGGAAATGAAAAGGAGAAGGGATTTATACCTCCCGGTAGATCGAATCGAAGAAAAGCCTTCCCGGAACGACATCGACACGTAAAGATTCCAAAAGGACACGAACGAGCTCCGAATCCTCCCAAACTTGGGTAGCTTCCTCCTTGGCTAGAATGGAGAAGGAAAGAAGAAGATTTGGTGGCGAAATGGAAGGATTTGGTGGAGAAATTGCTAGGGATTGCTCTCTAGGAATTTGGAGAAGAACAAGAGAGAGAGTGTGGATGAGAATAATGAAATTAACTTGAGCCTATCCTCTCCCAAAGTGGCTGGCCATATGGGGCTATTTGTTCTATTATGGTAAGGTCCAAAATGCCCCCACTAACCTATTCTATGAGTATTGGGAAAGTGCTAATTGGTTAGGGCTAAATTAGTCATTCTAAAGTCTCTAATCACACTAACCTTATCCATAAAATTAGTCTAACCTCTAACTAAAATATTTCTATCATGTGGACTAAATTTATTATCATGTGGGCCATGCCTAACTAGTGTGTGGGTCCCACTAGAGTCAAACTACCCCCGGGTCCCCGTTTCAAGTCGGATTGAGCTGAAATTCGAACCCGACTCAAATAATCCTAAAACAATATCATAAATAATAAAATAAATTTCAAAAATACAAATGACAAAAATACCCCTGTTCCTGAAAACTGGGGGTGACAAATTCCTCGAAATTAAAACCAAACAATAGTAAAATGTCAAAATCACAAGTCATAATTTTAAATAGTTTAAAAATGATTAAAAATCACCAAAAATCATAATATAAAATAATTATCAATAAATAATAATTATAATTACAAAATTTCAAAATTACCCTCATCTGGAAAACTGGGTGTTACAGTTATGAAATGAACTAGTCGGGACTGATTCAAAGATTGAGTAAGGAATTCATATTCAATTGAGAATCGGAGATAGGTGTATCGTAAGAGACCTTGGGTCGAAAATATTGTTGTCTTTGAGCATCGTAGACTCAAGTTGATCCTCTTGTGTCGGAAGAGATTAAGTATGATGTCTGGATAAGTTACCTAGCGGGGGTAGCCCCAGACGCGATACGTATATGGTTCGAAAATATAGATCGTGTTGGGATAGTTGTGTGCGAGACTTAGTACGGATTGTAGGCAAAGGAATTTGAGACATGTGGACGTATTCCATGTCGTTAAGGCCAAATTTTTATGAATGATTGGAGAAAGACTTGAGTTATGTGAGAGATAGGCGAATGATTGGACGAGTAGGCATTGCGGAGAATTGTTGCGATCGGATGCGCAACGGCTTAATACAATGCGAGTGTTAGGTGGCCGGCGAGAAACTCATGAGATTGAAGTTACGGGTTTGAATCAAGTTATGTGCAGAAATGTTTGGAAGAGAATCGCATGTTATGGGATGATGCATACGAGAAGTATTTTGAGAATAGACGCTAAGATTTGACTAAGTCGAGTACGGACTGAGTGGTACTTGAGGATTAAGTTGAGCTCGTTAGTTGTCCCGATATCCTACAACTGAGCTTGGCTGAAATGCATATATTGGTGGGACGCCTAAAATATGTGTATGATCCAAACTAAGTTGTATGATTCAACGATAGTAGCACGAGATCGAGAAGCGATCTATGCGAGGCACTTGGAGTAAGTGTTGGTTTCGGTTCGAGGACGAACCTGATTTTGAGTGGTATATTATGTACACTACCAAAATACATGGATTTACCGACGGCCTTATCCGTCGGTATTCCGTCGCCAAAATTAAATACCGACGGATTACCGACGGATATTTTGGTAAAACAGCCGTCGGGAATAACCTCGTCGCTAAAACATATCCGTCGCTACTCCGTCGTTCAGCGACGACTTAGCGACGGAATACCGCCGGCTCATTTAAATATATATAGCGACGGATTACCGACTAGCTTTCGTCAAAACATGTATCAGGATATAGGTTTAGCGACGGAATACTCCGTCGCTAAAGAGTCGGCAAAACCGTATCAGTGATTTTCTGATACGCAATATCCGTCGCTAATCCGTCGTAGATTTGTCGGTAAAAGCGTATTAGCGACAAAACATCCGTCGCTAACAGCAAAATTTATGGACATCAAACAGAACTAGGTCGACGGACATTCCGTCGCTAAACCGTCGCTCAATGTAAAATCCTACAGATAGCGACGGATATTACGTCGCCAATCCGTCGCTTTATTGAAATGCTCCAGGTAGCGACGGTTTTTTCCGTCGCCACTTCGTCGCTAAACTCAGTTTTTCCAGATAGCGACGGACTATCCGTCGCTCAGTAGTCGCCAGTCCGTCGCTAACTTCTAATTTTTGAAAAAAAAATACTGCAAACAGACTCTTTCCTGTTTGTACAACACATCCAACACAATATCAAACATGCAAAATATCCATATACAACACCATATATCCATATCCAACACGAATATCCAACGTATCCAATATCCAACACCATATATCCATATGCAAAATATCCATATCCGACACCAATATCCAACGTATCCAATATCCAACAAAATATTACCAACACAATATATCCAATATCCAACATTAAATTATCCAAACATAAAAAAAATATCCGAACATACAATGTATCCAAATGTCTACAAAAATTTTGGCAGCACCTCCTTTGTATATCAGATCATCGCTTATAACCCAGCGTAGGTATATATCCAAAAATCACATAGACGAAATATGCACATACGAATTTAATGCACACCAATTATCCAAGAAAAGACATCAATTATACTGAAGAGTAACCTAATATCCGTCGTTATACTGAAAATTTATCTTCAAGTGTGAGAACGGATGGCTCAGAATACACAACCCAAAATTTATTCTAGCATACATTAGTGTGAATCATCTATGTTCTGTACATATGGTGTAGTATATGATCTTATCGTATATAGTATTTGAAGAACGTAACAGAATCAAGATGAACTCACATAATGTAATACTAAGACATCATCTACTACTATATAAGATATAGTGATAGGTTGTCGTATCATCATTGCCGAGGGATGAGGGTCGGAGGACAGTCAACTTATCTACGGCTACATAGTTTCTGCCTCGCCAGTCGAATGGCTGCAGGGACTATATATGTCCTGATCATCATGTCGTACCGTAGATTAATGCAAATGGAGCTGGAAACAAAATACAGAAACCAAAAAACAAAATACAGAATCCAATCCCTGGGTTCGCCGAAAATACAAAACACAGAATCCAATCCCTGTATTTTAAGTGTGAGAACGGATGGCTCAGAAGACAACCAAACCGGAGAGGATACTCCAAGAGATACATCTGAGTAGGACGTATACTCTGAGAGATCACCCTTACAGAAATGATATCAGTAGTGGTATCGAATGTTGGAGAAGATATTATCACAGTATACGTCCTCTCCTCCACGATGGCTCTAGACCCATCTGCTCGTCCCTGCTTCCATTCTTCTTGTTTGACTCTCTCAGCCACACATGATATCCAGCTCAAGTGTAGAGTAGGCGGAAAAGAAGGGGACAGGAATAGGAGGGGGAAGCAGCACACCGACGGCATGACCCGGAGGAAGTACAGAGGTTTTCTTCAACATACGTAGGAGAACTATAAGGATATATGTAAACACAACATATCACCTTGTCAAAGACCCTAAATGTGACAACCATGTTACCGCGGTGTCGGAAGACTAACATGTCATAATTTTATAAGCCGTGTGTTTTGACATAATCCTCCCAACCGGATTTCAGTTCTATGTAATAATGCGAGATTACGACACAGGAGGAAAGAGTTGGGATGATTATGTCAAAACACACGGCTTAGAAAATTATGACATGTTAGTCTTCCGACACCGCGGTAACATGGTTGTCACATTAAGGGTCTTTGACAAGATGACAAATTGTGAAAAGATATATCCTTATAGTTCTCCTACGTATGTTGAAGAAAACCTCTGTACTTCCTCCGAGTCATGCCGCCGGTGTGCTGCTTCCCCCTCCTATTCCTGTCCCCTTCTTTTCCGCCTACTCTACACTTGAGCTGGATATCATGTGTGGCTGAGAGAGTCAAATAAGAAGAATGGAAGCAGGGACGAGCAGATGGGTCTAGAGCCATCGTGGAGGAGAGGACGTATACTGTGATAATATCTTCTCCAACATTCGATACCACTACTGATATCATTTCTGTAAGGATGATCTCTCAGAGTATACGTCCTACCCAGATGGATCTCTCAGAGTATCCTCTCCGGTTGGTTGTCGTATCATCATTGCCGAGGGATGAGGGTCGGAGGACAGTCAACTTATCTACGGCTACATAGTTTCTGCCTCGCCAGTCGAATGGCTGCAGGGACTATATATGTCCTGATCACCATGTCGTACCGTAGATTAATGCAAATGGAGCTGGAAACAAAATACAGAAACCAAAAAACAAAATACAGAATCCAATCCCTGGGTTCGTCGAAAATACGAAACACAGAATCCAATCCCTGTATTTTAAGTGTGAGAACGGATGGCTCAGAAGACAACCCAACCGGAGAAAGTACAGAGGTTTTCTTCAACATACGTAGGAGAACTATAAGGACGTGCTGGATTAGTATAGACTATTTCGAATTAGTATCGTGGAAGGTTTAGTAACAATTGTACTTGAATTTCAATTTGGATGTGAAAATCTGTATCGTAAGCCAAACTAAACATAATCAGTTCTATTTCACATGCTTAATTGTCAAGTATGGGAACGAATAGCTCAGAACACAACCCAAAATTCATTCTACATGAACTCACATAATGTTTACAGTCTTGGTCTCAACTGTCTTCGATTCTATGATCCCATGTCTTAGGTTAAATAAATCACTAACCTCATCACGGTGGGTCTTGGTGTAGCACTCAAATGTGGGGCACCCGTAAATTCGCCGAGTTTTTAAATCATCGACATTGAGTTTTAAACCCTCACGTAGCCTTTCTGCTTCACTTATAGGGTCGAGCAGCATCTTCTTGCAAGCTTCGGTCTCCATATACTTAGTGTCAAGATTCTGGACGCTTTCATAGAGCATGTCAACGCATCCTAGCGCCAATTTACTCGACAGGAAATTGACGCTAGGATGCGTTGACATGCTCTACGAAAGCGTCCAGAATCTTGACACTAAGTATCTGGAGACCGAATCTTGCAAGAAGATGCTGCTCGACCCTAGAAGTGAAGCAGAAAGGCTACGTGAGGGTTTAAAACTCAAAGTCGATGATTTAAAACCTCGACGAATTTACGGATGCCCCACATTTGAGTGCTACACCAAGGCTCACCGTCTGTATAGTTCGGTTATTGGCGCTCGATGTCCCTGTGGTAAGGCAATGGATGAGGATATTGCGTGGGAGGGGGTTGCAGATGGAGGCAACAAGGATGGCATGTTTGTGAAAGGAGGGAAAGGATACATAATCACAGACGATTTGCATGTAAGGCCATTCTATTCCATGGAGTCTGCGTTGTCTATTTTTCGAAAGCATGGGATCATAGAATCGAATACAGTTGAGACCAAGACTGTAAACATTGGCCGCGATGAGGTTAGTGATTTATGTAACCAAATGTAGTAATCTTGTAATTTAAAGTTGGAAGAACATGCAAGTAGCCTTATATATAGTTGCTGCCTCCCCAGTCGAATGACTTAATTGCCAAGTATCGGAACGAATGGCTCAGAACACAACCAAAGATTCATTCTAGCATACATTAGTGAGTTCATCTTGATTCTGTTACGTCCTTCAGATACTATATACGATAAGAACATAGATGATTCACACTAATGTATGCTAGAATAAATCTTGGCTTGTGTTCTGAGCCATCCGTTCTGATCAAGCATCTTCCTTCTCCTCTCCTCCACCATGGCTCTGAACCAATCTGCTCCTCCCTACTTCCCTTCTTCTTATTTAACTCTCTCAGCCACATATGACATCCAGCTCAAGTGTAGAGTCGGAGAAGAAGAAGTGGGCAGGAAGATGAGGGGGAAGCAGCACAGCCGGCGGCATGACCCGGAGGAAGTACATAGGTTTTCTTCAACAGCCGTAGGAGGACTATTTCTCCTACGGCTGTTGAAGAAAACCTCTGTACTTCCTTCGGGTCATGCTGCAGGCTGTGCTGCTTCCCCCTCATCTTCCTGCCCACTTCTTCTCCCTCGACTCTACACTTGAGCTGGATGTCATATGTGGCTGAGAGAGTCAAATAAGAAGAAGGGAAGTAGGGAGGAGCAGATTGGTTCAGAGCCATGGTGGAGGAGAGGAGAAGGAAGATGCTTGATCAGAACTGATGGCTCAGAACACAAGTCAAGATTCATTCTAGCATACATTAGTGTGAATCATCTATGTTCTTATCGTATATAGTATCTGAAGGACGTAACAGAATCAAGATGAACTCACTAATGTAATACTAAGACATCATCTACTACTATATAAGATATAGTGATAGGTTGTCGTATCATCATTGCCGAGGGATGAGGGTCGGAGGACAGACAACTTTATCTACGGCTACATAGTTTCTGCCTCGCCAGTCGAATGGCTGCAGGGACTAATGCAAATGGAGCTGAAAAAATATGCATAAACCAAACCAATATATAATGCGTGGCTGAGAGAGTCAAATAAGAAGAATGGAAGCAGGGACGAGCAGATGGGTCTAGAGCCATCGTGGAGGAGAGGACGTATACTGTGATAATATCTTCTCCAACATTCGATCCCACTACTGATATCATTTCTGTAAGGGTGATCTCTCAGAGTATACGTCCTACCCAGATGGATCTCTCGGAGTATCCTCTCCGGTTGGTTGTCGTATCATCATTGCCGAGGGATGAGGGTCGGAGGACAGTCCACTTTATCTACGGATACATAGTTTCTGCCTCGTCAGTCGAATGGCTGCAGGAACTATGTTACCGCGGTGTCGTAGTCCAATATAATCCAGAGATTGACACAGTTCTAATTCATATATGTAGTCCAATATAAATAGTCTAAAACAAAAACAACCCAATAAAAATAGTCCAATACAAATAAGTACTAATAGCTAATGCTTGCCACGCTGCTCACGCAAACGCTCAGTGATACTTTCACGCAACCACCTCCGAAAAGCGAGATTTTTGGTGCGAGGAGAGGCGTCGTCCCTTGCCAGGACTGCATCAAAAGCACTCTCGGCATTACTAGCTACCGGTGCTGGATGACTAGAACTCCCGGTCTCACTAGCAACCGGTGCCACTTCCTCCTCAACTGTAGGAGGAGCCACCTCAGCATTCACTGTTTTCTTCAAACGACGTACTGCTCCTCGGGTCATGGGTGCCATCTGGTAAGTATATGTAACAGAATGTAAAAGAATGTAACAGCTCAAATTCAAAAACCAAAATCCCTATGCCAACATGAATCATAACATATAACTTAAACCCAGACATGACATAGGATTAAACCTAATGATTTAATCATCCTTAAATCAGTAAACACAAACAATGTACTAATTCTCAGTTTGTGTGTCCGTGTGTCTGTGTGTCCGTGTGTCCGTGTGTGTGTGTGTCTGTGTGTCCGTGTGTCCGTGTGTGTGTGTGTGTGTCCGTGTGTGTGTGTGTCTGTGTGTGTGTGTTTGTCCGTGTGTGTGTGTGTCTGTGGGAGAGGAGGAGGCAGCTGCCCGCCCCCTCCCACCGCCCCCTCCACACCCCCCGCCCCCTCCCACCGCCGCCCCTCCACACCCTCCGCCACCCGCGGCCAGCCCCCCTCCACACATACCCCCCCCGCACCCCGCGGCCAGCCCCCGCCTCCATCGTACCCCCCCCCAACACTGCCCGCCCCCTCGATCCCACCGCCCCCTCCACACCCCCCGCCTCCCGCGCACGGCCAGCCCCCCTACGCAACCCCCCGCACCCCGCGGCCAGCCCCCGCGCGCCTCCATCCCTCCAACGCTTCCCGCCCCCTCAGCCCCCGACGCCCCCGGCCCGCTGCACCCACGACCACCGTGCGCGCGCGCGAGAGAGAGAGAGCGAGAAAGAGAGAGAGAGAGAGAGAGAGAGAGAGAGAGAGAGAGAGAGAGAGAGAGAGGGAGAGGGAGAGGGGAATACCTTTGGGAGAGAGAGAGGAGAGGGGGTCGCCGATCACCACCGCGGGAGAGAGAGGAGAGGGGGTCGCCGATCGATCACCGCGGGAGAGAGAGAGAAAGAGAGAGGAGAGAGAGTGAAATTTGGGGGGAATGAAAAAGTTCCCCCCGTCGTTTCAACTTAAGTCTGGAACGTAAATTTAGCGACGGAGTAGCGACGGATTATTCCGTCGCTAATGCGTCAGTAAATCTCGCGCGAGTAGCGACGGATTATTCCGTCGCTAAGTCGTCAGTAAATCTCGCGCCAATATTTTAGGCTTTTGCCGCCAAAATGTCCGACGTTCTAGCGACGGATATAAAACCGTCGCTACATGGCCGACTACCTATCGACGGCATAGCGACGGATATGGACATAAAAAAATAAAAAAAATTGTCCACTGCTTTCCATCGGTATTCCGTCACAAATCCGTCGGGGATCCGACGGTGATAGCGACGGAAAATGTCCGTCGCTAAATGGCCGTCGCTAAAGTACTGTAATTTGGTAGTGACGTAATGCTCCGCTCCGCATCGGTACATTATGATGAGTCGTTGACTCGAAGAGTTTGCGTTGAACCGATGAGGTATCGATGCGAATCGATGCGAGAGTTACGTTGGTCAAAGGTAAGCTTTGAGTCGGTTGAAATCTATGAATCGAATCGATGCAAAGGATAAGTTCCGTTGAGCAAGTGCTAATGTTGGTTGATCTAGTGTGCAGGCTATGCCTTTATGCTGGATTACGGATCGTGGTATGGGCGCGATAGGCCAAGTCAACCGAGTAGTTCAAAGGAATGGCTAAGTCCGAGAGTTAGCTATGCGATCGAGTTATGGAAGCGAGACGCTTCAATCGGCGAAACGGCAAGGTGTATCGGCTTAAGGTGGGCGGGTTCTTGACTCTCTCTCCCTATTTCTTCACGTCTAATAAAAATATGTTATGGTTTGCGTAATATGTTATCGAGTAGCGAGCGTGGCTCGGCGAGTAAGTGTCTAAGTATGCGTTAAACACTAAGATAGAATATTGAACAATCGAACAATTGAAGCGACGTGCATCAAGTGCATGGGTAGCAGTAGGGCATGATGGTAGAACATTGAAAGACAATATCGAGATGTGCATCATGTGCACGGCTCCGAGAACATTGAACTCTGGGCGTAGAGCATTGATTATGGTGCTGAGCGTGCCTTCGCGCACTTATGTACGAAATGACTAAGTAAATACGGAAGTAGGCTATGCGAATAACATTATGAACGAAACGCGTGAATATGAGTACAAAATGACTAAGCCGTTGGACGTCGTGCATCAATATGGATGTGTTGGGGCATAACGCCGACGGAGCTCCCCATATGGATGGTGGATTATGTTTATGAGACGCGAATATGTTTATGGCACGGGAAACCGTTTATGTGTGAGGCTATGTTTATGGAATACGAGATCGGTTGGTATGCTATGGATTGTATGCTATGGCGCGTATTGCATGGTCAATGGACTCGGATGGCCCGTGCACGGGTACGGCTTCCCTCGAACGGTTACGCCGGAGCGCCGGGACCGTTCGGCCTAGGAGGGAATTATGTGTGGTATTTATGGTGCACAACATTCGGACGGATTGCGACCGTCCAGTGCTGTGATAAGCTATAATATCCGTAAGTTTGGGATCCTTCGGATACTGGGCTAGCAACCCGCATCGAAGCGATTGTAGGCTTACACATATGAGATGCCAAGTCCATTACGGTGCGAAACACCGTGACCTTCATATAGTTAGGGCCGGTGGGCTGAGATGAGAACTGGATGCAGGCACAGGGCCTGCCACCCATTATGCATATGTTTACGTTTATGATTGGTCGGTTGCACGAATCGTATGTTTGCTTATGTTAAGTTCTAACCACTGCAGGCTAAGGAAAATGGGACGGGATGTGCACGATCACTATGTTTATGTTCCTATTATGCCTAACTGTATCTGCTGCAGGAACACGGGATATGGGACACATTATGATAAGTTGTTATATATGAAGATTGCCATGAAACCGATCCTAAGGCTAAATAGAAAGATCACAAATTAAGATGCATGTTCACTAAATGTATTTAGTGTTTGGTTTGGATGCGAGTGGGTCTTGATCAGTGCGAAGCGAGGACGAAAGCACTAATCCTCCACTAGTTTACGTGCAGGCTCAGGTTATGATCGGCTCGGGGCGGGGCTTGGCTTGGACGTGTCGAGGCATGGAGTCCTTGGCGTTCAAGATGAGCTACCGCATATGCGTTCGGACTTGCGACATGGAGATGTTCGGCCGAAGACTACTTGGTGGCTATAAAGAGGCATAATGTATGGAACAATGTAATCCTTTGTGAGCTAGAGAGATCATGAGCGTTGTAGCCAATTGGCATATATGTTGGGCTATTCAGAGCCTTTGTAACCTTCAGTTCAATACGAATAAAAGAGATTCTTATGTTATACTTTGTTTTCCTTCCGCTGCTTATGTTATCAAATTGAGATAATTCTATGTGAACCTGTTATCTTGCCTTGCACGAGCGCAACTCCAGGCTCGTGCGGCATCACGTCCCAGCGAGGACGATGATTCGGGTGAAATCTAGCGAGGACGAGCGATTTCCCGGATCGGGACGTGACACCGACCCCTTCCTCCCTCCGCTGGCCTGCCACCCTCCCCTCTCCTCAGGTCGACCCCGCTTGACCTGTCCCCACCACCAGAGAGAGTGGGGGAGGGATAAAATCGTATTTTTAGAGGTATTTTAACGCATTTTTGCTCAGTTGCACCCCTGTCGTTAACAACCGTTAACGGCCGGCGGAGGGAGGAGCGTACTGGCCACCACTGTTAGGTAAGGGATGGCATTTTGGGTTTTTTATATTTTTTTTAAAGTCATTAACGGTCATTTCTAACGACAGGGGTACAAACTGAACAAAAATAAAAATGTGAGAGTTTTTTTAAACAAAGGTCTTTAAATGCAAAAACTCAAATCTAAGGAGAGTTTGTTTGCATTTTACCCGAAAAATTGGGAGGTAACACTAATTAAAATAAAAATGGAGGAGAAGTGTAGATATGATTAGCAATTGGGGGTAAATACAAATAACTCTTATATTTTTCGAGCCTATAGCCTTGTAGCAAGACACTTTTAGTTGGATCATGATCTTGAAAGAGTTGGAGACTATCAATTCCACATGCATTTGTGTCAATGAGGATCATAGCACAACCTCTCCGTGTGATTGTTGATGTATGCAATTGCATCCAATAGCAGATAATTTGGCTAACATTGATGACAAAATACGGGAACTATAGTTCTGTTGCTCAATTACAACATGCAGTTGGAGCTCTATCATGCTTTACTACTGTCATCCAAACCATGGCGAGTCATGTTCTTGATAATTAACATTCATCATTGACTAGGCACAATTTTGGCAAAATCGAGGATGAGAGGAGTCAAAGCGTATTGGAATCTCAATCCTATATATTTTGTGTGTACTTATATATGTATGTCGCAAAAACAAAGCCATTTGGAGAAGGTTGCATACATGGTCTTCTTCCAAATTGTACTCAGTTCAATAACAAGAGGATTCTTGTTGATGTGAGAGAAAGGAGTGACTAATTATTTAGTTTGAAAGTCACAGCTACATAATTGGAGACACGATCGATTATTATAGACAGAATCATGAGGTTGTTCATGCGAATGTATCTATCATTCATGTGCAAGGAAGCTGGGGGGAAGGTTAAGATACAAGGTTGTTAACAACTTAATTGTCTATATTTTTGAGGAAAAAATAAAAATATGCCTCTATGTGGTTAAATTAAGTTCAAGATTAAAAGCTAACAGGTTATTAGTCCATCGCATGGTTCGTAACGGTCAGCACTCTTGAGTTTTGCAAATTTCCCAACTACACATGACGAAACCTCATAAAGTTTAGTAAACGGGTTATCTAGCCTCACATAATAATAGATATTAGGGTTTGGATCTTGAAATTGTTCTGATTTAGATCTCGAAATCATTATTTGTTAACCTACGTAAACAGTGATTTCGAGATCCAAATTCTAAAGTTGGACAACATATATGTGTCTTCTCCAATCTTGAAACAAATACTACGGAGTATCGTTGCACTTCTCACAAGAAATCTATCTTGCGCCGATGCCTTGTAATTATAGCTTAGATATAAAACACCAACAAGAAGTTTCTAAGTTGTCGATACAGTGAGTACACTCTAATTAATTGGTTGTATCGAATGAGTACGACCAGTCTATTACTTGGTCTCGCGCTCACAAAATCCAATCGGAAGAGTCCCTAATGGACCTAACGTCTACAAGAAAAATAACTTTTTACGACATTGAAATTAAGGCACACCTAAAAAGTATGCCGTAAATCCTCAACTTAAGGCAAGCATTTCCCTCAACGCCATAAAAAGTGTTTAAATAATTTGGTATGCTAATTTACGGCTTGCATTGAAAGCTGTAATATTTTTCTTACCAAAAATCGACATCCAATTCTTTCATCTAACCCGCGCCTCTATTGCACCCTAAAAATTTTCAACACCCCCAAAACGCGCGCCTCTATTTCACTCTCAATCCCGCGCAGAAAATTCATTCTCAAACAAGCCTCTATTTCTAATTCCTCCAATTTTCCTCTTTTTAGGGTTTCTGCTCCAATTTTTAGGGTTTTTAAGAGCTTTTGCTCGCTTATTTGAGAATGCCGTCGTAGTCCGATTTCGTCGTGGGAGGCGTTGATCCAGCTGCGCAGACGTATCGGCCGACTCATTCTTTCTACGCCCCTCTCCACCTTTGCTCCTTAATGCCCTTGTCGTCATCCGCCGTCTAGTTCTCAACATCCTCCCGAAACCCTAACTCTAACCGCCTCTGCCAGCCCCCGTATGCTGCGTCGCATCTCCAGGTCCCGGTCGCGTTCTCAAATTTCGACATCAATGGCGTTGGTGTTCGTTTTGATGGTGGTGGAGGAATTAGTTTTCGTGCATACGAGGACATTTCGGTCGAGATGTTCCCCCGCTGGCCGGGACGTCCGCTAAGATCGACCTCAAGGAGGCGCTCTGCCCTACAAAGGTTATAGGTAAGTACACGCTATGATATGAAGCTCGTCGACAGAGATCTTCTCGTTAAGATGCTAAAGACGGTTCATTCAAATGTTTGTTATAACAGGGATGAAGATTGGGAAGACAATGATGGAGCTGTCAATACGATATCCATGACCCACCCTCGTTTACCAACAGAGCACCCGAGCCATTTCGTCGTGGATGACTCATAATGCCATCATCTGCAACCAGGAATCTGGTTTGTGTAAGATGTCAAACTTTTTCGTTCCAGTGAATTAGTTGCTCATTTATCCTTCTCTATTTTGGACACCTTTTTATGCTATCTATATTCTGAACTCTTATAGTATCTACATCAAGACTGTAAGTATCAGCCGAAACTGATAACAAAACCATAGGATCTATGTTTTAGGGACATGGATACCACACGATACAGTAAGGACACGGATACATCAATGTGGTACTCATATTGAATTTTGGAGCATCTGGGTTGTGTCTGTGCCTGGCACAACACATTGTAGATTTTCTCAACTTATCATGCTCTTTAACTTTCTTTCTCAACTTAGTTTATATGAGTTAAGTCCCCTATCAAGCTCTTTAACTTTCTTTCTCAACTTATCTTTCAAGAAAATATGCATACAATTATTAATCATCATATTGATCTGCAACTAAAAAGGAGAAGTCGATCAAAATTGGCACAAGTTAACCTGGGATTGCCTGCACCGTCATCGTATTAATTTTCGGTAGTTTTTCCACATAATCAACTCTCTAATTAATCAACTGCACGTGTTTTAAGAATTTTACAATGTACAAACTCTTGTTGTCACAAACCAAAAACTTTGCCACTAAGTCTTAGTCGCAATGTAATAAAAAAAAAAATATATTCTACAAAGTGATTGAACTAGAAAATCTAGAGCCAAAGGGTGCTTCACAAACTGAGTGCAGAGAACCATGCGTTACTGGTGATGCCACATAAAATTAACATATTATAGGGTTATTTAGTTTTAGGGTCTCCTGTAATATTGAAATTTTAAGTTTAGATTTTCATATTGTTCTATAATTATTTAAAATGAAAACATAAACGTAAATTTTGAATATTATACGAGATCTTAAAACTAGATTTAAATATATAACTGTTGTGCGATTTGAATTATTTAATTTTATCATGACCAATCAAAAAAAAAAAAACTTATGACACTATAATTTTATGTATATAATTATTCTAAATCAAAAATATTCACAGTCAAAAGCTTCTCAAGAAAGCTCTGAATATATACAAACCACACTGCAACAATAAAAAAAAAAAGTACAACAAGAGTTGATGATACGCTTAACAAAAAAGATATTTTGTCAGTACTTTGTGACTGCGGACGTAACCATCGGCTCACGAGGCAGTCAATTGTTGCCCCCTGCTATCATTGGACTCTATCTGAATCAGAAGCCAATAGAAGGCCGTCACGTGTTCTGCGGTCATAAACCGCGGACAATGTAGCAGAGTTGAATGATTAATTGGCTCCTCTCTTAAGCATGTCATTGTATTGTATCAATGACACCTGCCTTTGTAGCTTCATCTGCTCGTAAAAGTTCGATATGAACTCCTCCGCCTTCGAATCAATCCCTTCTCCCTCTTCCTCTTCAACTTCTTCTGACCCCTCGCTACCCGACTCGTCGTCGTGATCGTGATCATCCCTCTCTTGACCCTCAAAGAACTTGCATTCCCTCTCGCCTTTAAAGAATATCCAGTCCTCCTCGTCGAGATCGACCGAGGGCGTTCTCATGCAAGGGATCTTGGGGAACCTCAGCGACGCGGGCCTGCTCATCCTGAAGCCGAACGTCGGGGTCTCGTCGAACGAGAGCTCCCGCTCCATGTAGCGGACGCGCTCGACGCCCGCGCCGCCCCCTCCGGCGCCCCGGAGGCTCTTGAGCGCGACGCGAAGGCCGACCATTAGCCGCCACCTCCTGAACGCCCCGCCCTTGCGCGCCCAGAGGAGTGCCAAGCGCAGGACACCCCACGCCCGGCTCGCTGCAGTAGCTTTCTTATGCACCATTGGTCTATGTAGAACGGAACTAGTTTCTGAAACTGTTTGATGAGTATAGAGAGAGGAGGGGAGGTTGCATTTATATATATGGATGCTTTGCTTTGCTACTCGGTTTGTTTGAATAATACAAGATTGGTTTTTTTTTTTTTTTTTTCAGCAGGGACACGGAAGAGAGGGAAAATGGGGCCCAACTCGGTGGATTTGATGGCTTCTTATAACCGGACACGGTTTTGATCCTGTGAGGAGAGGCTAGCGAGCAGTCTTGTCTAAAAAGAAAACATTACCAAGACTTATAGTTTTTGTTATTTGGTTGAGGTGGAGTTTTAAATTAACAATATGTCTACACAGGACCACGGTTTAAACAACGAATCCACATGTCGTCTTTTTATTGATCAATTTTGGGTCCCATAATAGTGAAGGAGAGGGAGGGGCTGGGGCGTGTGTGGAAGCTGGCCTCAGCCAATAGAGAAAGGACACGTGGCCGTGGTTTAAACCACCGTCTTCCCCTCGGTTTTAACTACCAATAATGACTTGACTTAGTTTTTGTTATTTGGTTGAGGTCGAGTTTTAAATTAATAATGCGTCTACACAGATCCAGAGGGACCGCGGTTTAAACTATAGTAGCACGTGTCCCATTTTTATTGATCGGTTTTGTGTGTGTGTGGAGGCTGGCCTCCAGCCAATAGATGAGGGACACGTGGCCGCGATTTAAACCACGTACGGTCTCCCTCTCAATCTGGAATTTTTTTAAATTAAATTAAAGGCTAAATTTTAACTTAAGATCCTCAACAATTTTAATTTTTTAACTGTATACCATAAAAAAATTTACTAGACAATTTAATACCCTCAACTATTACAATTTTTTAACTTTATACATTACATTTTTTTAATACTTTGTCAGTAGTCAGGATTTACTTTTCCGTCAAAAAAAAGACAAAAATATCCTCCTTCCCACCCTACCACACGCCCCGCCGCCAATTCCCTCCCCCACCCCACCCACCCCGGTTGCACCATTCCGTCGCCACCACCCTCCCTCCCAACCCCCGCCTGCACCCCTGCCTCCCATGGTTGTACCCTCCCTCGCCTCCGGTTGCACCCTTCCCTCACCCCCCCCCCCCCCCCCCCCCCCCCCCTCCTCCCCTCACCCGCCCACCGTCGTTACCCTACCCCATCATCGTCACCGGCGCCGCCGAGAAGAAGGGGGAGGGGGAAGTGAATGGGGTTGTAGTTAATTTTATTATTTTAGATTATCCGTTAATGGTATTAGGGTATTAAGTTGTATAATTATATAGTTGATATATCAAGTCCGTGGGGGTGTAGTCCATTGGGTACACCGGAGGGTCTCGTGGGGAGGAGCACGGTTCGAATCTCCCTCTACGCGTTGCTTGCCAACACGAAGAAAATGACAACTCAAAAAAAAATTGAAAAAACCATTTGAAGTTTTTTTTTTCGAGAAAACATAAATTTCATTCAAGTGTTCAAAGGATAACAAGAGGACATGTCTCGAAGGACATGATCATAGATACAATCTGGAATGATATCATGAACTGTGAGAGAGTTCATAGGGTTGTGGGAGAGAGCCTATAGCGCTAGTCGATGTGCACAGTGGTTGGCGCTTCTGTGGACAATGGAGAATGAGATCTCCTTAGCAAAATTCAAAAGCTTCCTGGCATCAGAGATTGTATGACGAGCAAGCCATATTGTAGGTGCCACTCGAGAGGTAATAGAATCAATTAGAGCTTTGCAGTCTCCCTCTACCATGGTTTGATGAAGTTGCTTCCTTTCAATCAGTACTAGAGCTAAGTGAATTCTCAATGCTTCAGCTTCAACCGGAGAGCCTCCATCTTGGTTCTTCGATAGAGCACCCATGAAGTGCCCCTCTCCAATTCTCAGGACAGCTGCTGCGGCCGTCTTCCCATCCAGGTATGCACCATCATAGTTAATTTTCCATTTGTTTTCTCCAGGTGGGCTCCAAGACTCATTAAGAGCATTCATATTTGAGAAAGGACTGCTAGAGGATGGAATCTGATTAGAGGCTTCATATTTCTCCTGCAGAATGGAGGCTTCGTGAAGGATCCAATTGGTGCTGATCATTGGATTGTCGAAGATAGCTTTGTTCTCGGCCTTCCATATAGTCCACATCAGATATAGACATGTTGACACGTCAACTCGATCACCCTCCTTGAGAAGATTAGAGAGGAGACGGTGGTTTGAGATTGGATATATCTTGCAATTGAAGTTTTTCCTTGCCAAGATATACCTGAATTGGACAATGAAGAATAAGATGGTCAGTTGTTTCTTCACATACATTGCAGAGTGGGCACGTCGCTTTAATGTGGTTGATTCGTCGATGAATGTTAGCTTTGGTAGGTAAAGAATTCGTAAGAACTCAAGATCGGCCCTGATGGCATGTGATAAGATTCTCAGTGTAATTTTTTCCCCCCTTTCCAGTAGATTATAATCATTATTATCCAATCATCAATGTTTATAACATGGCAATCTCATTTAATGCCATTAGCAAAGATTATTAGTCATAATGAACCACCAGTTGATTTCAAATTAAATTTTCTTTTCAGGTGGAAGATAATTAATTAATTATATAAACGCCTAAATTTCCCCATACAAAGCCCTTATAGCTCAGTGGTAGAGCGTCAGTCTTGTAAACTGAAGGTCTGTAGTTCGATCCTGCATGTGCATCATTTTTAACGGCTCAAATTTAGTGTTTGGAGCTCTTCTTTTCAAGAGACATTGTTAACAACGTATTCAATTTTCTAAAAATGTTTTGTTTTTGTATGGATCAATTAGTGTTTCTCTATTCTTTTGTATGGCTGATTTTTCGTCCCGATTGCTACTTTTATTTAGATATATACATTGCCGGTTTAGGGGGGTTGGGTTATCCTAGTTGGAGCTAATTTTTGTTATCCTTTGCCCTTAACCCCAAAAAGAAAGGATACCATGGTCGGCACCGCAAAGACTCTATTGACAAAGAGTTGGATACTTGGGGGTTAGGGGGTTGCCCTGACCGGGAGGGTTGTTCAAACCGGATAGCTTGTCTGGCTTACCCCAGGACCGGTCCTGGATATATACTCAATCACTCATAAATTACTCAATTCTTTTACTTATTTGGAATTTCTCTATGACCGCTACCTTTTAGGGGTTGTTTGGATGCTTGTAATTTTTTGAAAGTGTAAAAGTGACACTTTTAACATAGCGTAATGCAGTGTAGTTGTAGCATGTATGACTTTTTAAATATATTTGGATACATACCTTTTTGTTCCCCACAAGTGGGAATGATGACATTCAATGTTTGTACGTCACATAAAATAAAATAAGAAGATAGACGAGATGCTATTCAGGGGTAGGGTCCAAATGTACAAAGAATTAGTTAGCTCAAGTGGTAGTATTTTGTGCTTTCAGTATAGAGGTTGCAAGTTCAAATCTCTCACCTCTCACATAATCAAATATTTTACATATTTTATATATAATGTTTTGCTTCCTCTTTTATAACAATTTAAAAATATTGGTTTTATGTTTTTGCTCATTCTTGTTTGAGTTTTAATATATTTTTTGCTATTGAAGTCCAACTAACATGGCAACTTTTATGATTTTGTATATGTAGTAGCACGGTCCCTCCATAATTTTAATTATGGTTCCGCCACTGATGTCATTCACTCTCTCTTTCTCTCTCTGCTGAGCCTCAGCATCGTTGACGTACTCCTCGTCGCCCGCCGCCTGAAGCGTTGCGAAGGAACACCAGGCTCAAGATCCTCCCTGTTCTTCAGAGTGTGGAGGTCGGGTCGGGCTGGGAAGTGTCGTCATAAGGAGAGTTGACAGCGGGGGTGCGGTGATGATGGGTCGAGCACTCTGCTCGACCGGAGATGGTGGTGGTCCGACGACGTGGCCGCGGTGCACGAGCAAGCGATGGTCGCGATCGAGTTCGTCCTCCAGCAGCAGAGGAACAATAACGACAACGATACATTCGAGAGTTCGGACTCCAGATTCCACCACCAGCACACTTTTCTCTCTTTTTAGTTGCAAATGAGAGGGAAAAAAAAGAGGGTACAAGGACTATATTGTGTAAGAGATTCTTCTATTTCACCGCACTTGTAGCCACAATCCAAATTGTGAAAATCTGTTTTGCTGCATCCAGTTACAGTAAAAATGGCCCCACCTGCAATCATAGTTCTCGCTATCCAATCAGCCTGGGCTTTCTTGCTTGTCCTTTTTTTTTCTTTTTCTGGGGACTGATTTACTTTATATGAGTGTTTCTTCACTCCTAGCTGCAATGATGTCCAGCATATCTTGGATTCTTACAGGGTCTTTCTTATCTTAGAGCCTTTCCTTGATTGAATTGTTGTTAAAGAGACTATGTGGAATTAATATAGAATTACGTACCTTCCATTTTTCTTATTCTTTCTTCTTAATTTAATTGTATAGCGCTTTTTTTTTTTCTAAAAATAGATAGATTTTCAATCCCACCTTTCGATCATACTTGCTTGCGATGGGTTGTCCTAAGTGGCTCATCGAGACAACAATATGCTGAACCAAAAATGGAAGAAATAAATATTGCTACATCCTTTAGTTATAGTTTTGTACTTTAGTATGACATCCGTTTCTGATTCAAGCCGAGAGGACAAGGACCTTTCGATCCCGCATGGGGGGCATAGTTTTTGTATGGCTCAATTAGTCTTTCTTATTTTAAAGGAGTGATGCTATTTCTACCTCCAAAAATTCTATTCCTTCGTGTCCCTCCTTCATGTGTCACTTTCTTATTGACCGAAGCAAATAGTGGAGTAGTTAGGAAAAGACATGCGCGAATATGAGAGGATCACGTGGCGGAGAGATATGGAGCAATGGAATTTTGGAGGTACATAAAACATTTTCCATTTTAAAGAGATCCATTGTTAACTACATGTGCAGTTTTCTAACCATGTTTTGATTTTTTTTTTTTTTTTTTTTTTTTTTGCGAAGAGATTAGTACTGATTGCCACTTTTATTTTGATAGATAATCAAATCACTCATAAACTCATCAGAAGCCAGATGAAAGCTCTTCATACATACAAGAATGCCGCAACTAATTAAAAGGAGAATCAAACTACACGAATAAAACAATATTGCTAACTGGAAGAAAAGAAAAAAAAAAAATCAACTACAGCCCCTTTCAAGCATCTCATTGTACTGCAAGAAGGAGATTTGGCGCTGCATCTTCATTTGCGCGTAAAATTTTGTTATGAACTCCTCTGCCTTCAAATCAATCTCTTGTTCTTGCTCTTGCTCTGGCTTGCAAATCAATTCACAGCCAGTAGCAGTCTCTACACCATCATCATCATCATCATCACTGAACACTTCCTTTCCTTTTTCAACTCCTACATTGCCATCCCCATTACAAATGTAGTCCTCCTTGTTCCACCTGAAGTAGTCCCTGTCCTCGCAGTCCTCGAGCTCGGCCGCCGCCGCCGCGGACGGGATGACGCACGAGAGCAGCCGCAACGATGCGGGCCGGTGCATCCTGAAGCTGAACGCGGGAGTCTCGTCGAACGAGAGCTGGCGCTCCCCGAAGTAGCGCAGCCTGTCGGACCGGCCCTTGTTGCTGCCGATGGCTTGTTGGTGCCACTTCCGGTTCTTGCGCTCGAGCGCCCCGCCTTTCCTGGCCCACACCAACGCCAGCCTCAGTACGCTCCACGCGGTTCTGGCGAACGTAGACTTCCTTGGCCCCATACCTACGAGTGAACGAGAGCGATGGCGATGGTGATGGTGCTCAATGATGCATGAGAGATTATATAGAACTCCAATCGACGCGGTGTGATTGAAAGCAACAAATATTGTGGCTCTTCCTGGAATGTGCTGGAAACGTACATTAAGGAGCAACTAACAACCTAAGTACCTAACGAGCGTTTATATTTTTTTGTGATACTATAGTTTAATTTGCAAGTAACAGCTGTCTACATCTAACAAGCAGAGCAGAGCAGACTGTGATGGTCTAGAGGCAAAGTTTGAATGATTGGAACGACAGCTTATTAGAAGAAATATAGGCTATAGAATACTGAACTTCTCTTATTTTTCTTGTTGAAAAGTGCAGCTGCAGTGGTTAGACAAGACGAGCAAAGATCCAATTTGGCAGGTGCATGGTTAAATTTTAAGTTATTTGTATTTATTTTTTTCAATTGCTAATTATATTTCCAATTTTTTTTATTTATTTTAAGACAAAATTTGAGTGGCAGTCTACTTTATTTATCCAAATTTAAGGTGTATCCTAATAATTTATACTAATGTAATTCACCTCCCACTTTTGACGGATTTCGTCCAATATAGACGGTCAACTGGGTTGATCCCATTTTTTGGACAAAATATCCCTCATATGTTATCTTTTTTTCGCGTCACCCACATCCAAATCGTCGCCCCCTCCCCCTCCGGCCATCTCCCGCCGAAGATCGTCGCCCTCTCCGGCCGTCTCCCGTCGGAGGGCTGCCGCCGCTGCAGTTGCTGCCCCACCCCACCTCGCCGCGCGCGCCGCCGCAGCAATGCGCCCCCCCCCCCCCCCCCCACGCCGCCGCTGCTCTGCCACTGCTGTCTCCCCCCCGGCCCCCACATTGCCGCCCGCGCTGCTGTTGTGTGGGAGGTCACTACAAGAAAAATGAGCTTTTACGGCAATGCAATTAAGGCATATCTCAATAGTATGCCGTAAATAATTAATTTATGGCATACATATCAGTGAATGCCATAAAAACATTTACATTACAACTTGTTAGGTCTTCTACGACCTAAACTGTATGCCATAATTTTTTAACAGACAAAGAAGGCATACAAAATATGCCGTGAAGTTGAGAAAAAAATAAAAATAAAATCACTATACCCTAACTTTTCCCTCCATTTTATCACAGACCCGCGCCCCCCCAAATTTTTTGCCCGCCCCCGCCCCCGCCCCCGCCCCCGCCTACTTTTCCACGAAAATTTCACCCCCCCCCCCCCCACCCCGCGCCAAAAATTTGATTGTCTTCTCAAATTTTAGACTCAAAACTTCTCCCTCTTCTTATTTTGGACTATTATTCTCTCTACCCTCAAATTTCAGACTCAAAATTTCACCACCGCATAATTTCTGAGATTGTTGGCGGAGGTTCAGCCTTGTTCTTCCCCCATCTCTCCCTCTCTCTAAGGTTTGATTTCTTCCTTCTCATCTTGTTATTTTTCAAATTTTTTTAGGAAATCAAGCATGCAGTTTCTTCTTTCTATTCTCTGCCGCTTCTTCCTCTTATTCTTTTGATTTTGATTTTAATTTTAATATTTATTTTTGCTCAGATCATAGTGGGAGAAGCGGCGAGGCATACAATTAGTGAGCACACTTCTTTTCCCCAATTTTTCCCTTTGTAATTAGGGTTTTATTCTGATGTTTTTGTTATTTTTGGTTTTATAGGTGACCTTCGACTACGGTGAGCACATCTATACAGTTATTCAGATTTTTTTTTGTTAATTTTTGTTTTATTTGCACACAATTTTTGGTTATTCAGTCATATAAATTTGTGTTGTTCCAGTCCTATTTCTTCTTTTTCCCAAGTTTTACCATAAGATAATTGTCTTTAATTTGACATATAAGTTGTTGGTTTAATTTGAGAAATTTGTGTATATATCACACTTCACTCTAAGGAGGGGAATTTGATGCTGAACTTTGATACAAGGGCTTCTTCCTAACAAAGTAAAAGCAAAAGTTATGTGTATATAAAGCTGCTCAGTCAAATAACTGAGCAACCACATATATAAAAATTTTAGGGCTGATTGTTTTACGTACTATTTGCCTTTCATTTAATTTATACCCAAAAATTATGGATAATGTTTGTTGACATTTTGTTACCTCTGCTTTTCTAGTGATGGAATTATACGATGATAAATTTCATGATTTAATTAGTAGTGAAGTTAATTTTATGTTACAGAATTTAAAAACTGAAATTTATTTTTTGTACCATCACACATACACATATCAGACCAGTGCTAATATTTTCAAGTCAAGTAAACTGTAAGAAGACATGATCAATGAGTTCAAGCTTGTATTGAGAAAGCTTTTACCATTTACATGCGTAGTCTACGTAAGCACCAGAGATGAATGTTCCTATTTTTCAGTACAAGCTTATATGAAATTTAATTAACATGAGTAGCAGGAGTAGTTCTAATTGATTTACCTGTGAAGTTCATATCTTCGTTTGTCATCTAATATTATTTATCGTTTGTGAACTGCTAGTTTTCTTATTTTCTTACTAATTGAGGTTGCTTTTGAAGTCCACCAAGCTTAGTCTTATAGTTTAGTTTGAGGATTGATAACGCCAAGAGGATTGTGTATTTTTAATGCATATTTCGGTGTTCCGCGTAAGGAAGTCTTTTGGTCACCTTTTAATAAGCAGGGTATAACATCGAACCAGGTGAACTAATTAGAAGTCCTTTTTCCACATTTTACAGTGTATACCAAGTCGGTCATACACAATGGACAAAGGTTGGGTAAAGTTAAGAAGGTTACTATTGAATCCCTAAAACCATAAATATTAATGTAGAATACTATCGGTCTTTATCTTTAATATAATATTGAAGTTTTTTTTAATTGTAGAGATTCACAAGCATATCAAAATGGAGCACGGATGTTTGTTGATACGATTCAAGCTAGCAAGGGAAATCCTGAAAAAATCCAATGTCCCTGTTGCCATTGCTTAAGCCATCGATTCCACCATTTTGATACAGTTTATGAGCATCTAGTTATATTTGGGATGGATCCTACATATGATAAATGGGTATTTCATGGTGAAAGTTCTACTACAACTAGAGATGAAGCTTTTGAAATGCCCGAAACATATGGAATGTTTAGAGATGCATATTTTGAAGATGTTTTTGATGATAATGATAACAATATGGAATCCACACATGAAGGAAAAGAGCCACATTTTGCAAATCTTGTGGAGGATGCTGAACTTCCTTTATATGGTGGCTCTACTTACACAAAGATGGCTGCAGTCGTTGCCCTATACAAGTATAAAGCTAGACATAGTCTCACAGACAATGGTTTCAATGAACTTCTTGAGATGCTAGGCAAAATTCTACCGCAGGACAATAAGCTTCCCGATTCATTATATTCAACAAAGAAGCTACTCAAGGAATTTGATTTAGGCTATGAGAAGATACATGCTTGTGTAAATGATTGTTGTTTGTTTCGAAAGGAAAAGGAACATATGGAGACATGTCCAAAATGTGGGGCTTCACGGTGGAAAGTTGATGCACGCACCAAGAAGATTCAAACTGGAGTCCCTGCAAAGGTATTGAGGTACTTTCCTATAATACCAAGATTTAGGAGAATGTTTAAATCACCTGAAAAGGCAGAACAATTAATATGGCATCATAGTCACAAAAGTCAGGATAGAAAGATGCGGCACCCGGTTGATTCCATGGCCTGGAATATGATTGATAATAAGTGGCCTGATTTTGCATCAGATCCACGTAATATTAGGCTTGGTCTATCATCTGATGGATTTAACCCTTTCAGTGATCGTAGTACTCAATATAGTTGTTGGCCTGTGATTTTGGTTGCTTATAATCTACCTCCGTCCTTATGTATGTCGAAGGAAAACTTGATGTTGACTTTATTGATCCCTGGGCCTAAACAACCAGGGAATGATATAGATGTCTACTTGGAGCCACTTATAGAAGATTTGAAAGAGCTTTGGACAAATGGTGTGAGTGTTTATGATGCATTCAGTAAATCCACATTTAATTTGAAGGCTGTTTTAATGTGGACAATAGATGACTTTCTAGCTTATGGAAATTTATCTGGATATTCCACAAAGGGTAGAGCAGCTTGTCCTATATGTGGAATTGAGACATCTTCAAGACGGTTGGCTAATTGTAAGAAGCATGTATACATGGGCCATAGACGGTTTCTTGCGCACAATCATCCATTTCGATTAAAAAAGTCATGGTTTGATGGAAACGAAGAACATAGAGGGAAGCCAAAAGCACTAAGCGGTTCAGAAATTTTTTCTATGGTAAAGAAGCATGTAAATGATTTTGGGAAAGCAAAGAGTGAAGACAACAACCATGCAAAAAATTCTGAAAAACTAACAAAAGACGGGAAGAAAAGGAAGAAAGAGAAGAGGAAGAAGCAGCAACTAAACATTGATGCAATATGGCCTTGGAAGAAAAAATCAATTTTCTTTGAGTTACCTTATTGGGAAGTACTATCATTAACGCTCTCTCTCTCTCTCTCTCTCTCTATCTTTTTCTGAATATAAAATATCTTTTTAGTTCTAAATTTAATAACTATCATGTTCTTTGCCAAATTAGACAAAATTTTAAAGTGTTGCAGCCTTTATTAGCAACGTATCGTCTATTTCTTTACAAGTTTTGGTCCAACTCCAACCTATTTCACTAATTATAACGAAATTCTGAGTTTTGATTTTTATTTGCGAGTTCTGACCAAATTTTAGCACATTTTCTCTATTTTGGCTAAAATATGTAGGTATGTTTTTGCAAGTATTGACCTAAATTTATCGATGGTTTGCCAATTTAGACCAAATTTTGAACTAATGCAGCATTTACTATCAAAATATTATCAATTTTGACAAGTTTTGTCTAACTCCAAGCTATTTTCACCAATATCACCAAATTATGAGTTTTTTCGACTTGTTTTAATTTTATTTTACCAGTTCTAACTAAAATTCAGCACATTTTTTTACAAGCTTTGGTCTATCTCCAACCTATGTTGACTGTATTGACCTGTATCGGCCAGATGTCCATGATCCTGAAGCTTGTTTTCAGTTTCAGATTGACTTAGCTTTTAAATGGTCTAGCACGTTTGATTTTTTTTACCTTGATAATTTATTTATGCAAACTGTAATACTTCTCAGGTTGGTAAATTCTAGATTTTTTTGCTATTTAGAGTTGTGTTAAGGTCCCTCCCAATATCTAACTTAATACCTCTTTATACAATGTTTCAGAATTTGCTATTGCGACACAATTTAGATGTGATGCACATTGAAAAGAGCATTTGTGAGAGCATTGTTGGCACAATATTGAGTATAAAGGGGAAAACAAAGGATGGGCTGAATTCTCGTAAAGATATGGAAGAAATGGGCATAAGAAAAGAGCTACATGCTGAAAAAGTAGGGGACAAGTTTCGATGGGCAGCAGGGTCTTACAATTTATCAAGGTCGGAGAAGCAATTGTTTTGTAAGAGGCTTGCAAATTTACGATTGCCTGATGGTTACAGCTCCAATATTTCAAATCATGTGTCATTGCATGATTCTAAGATTTTAAACCTTAAGTCTCATGATTGTCACATTCTACTCCAACAAGTCTTGTCCGTAGCATTAAGAGGACTTCTACCAAAGGGTACGAGAACTGCAATATTTCGACTTTGTTCATTTTTTAATGAATTATGCCAAAGAGTGATCGATAAAAACAAATTGGAACAACTCAAAATTGAAGTTGCAGAAACATTGTGCTTATTAGAAAGATTTTTCCTCCATCATTCACTACAACAAAAAACCCTTTTAATGACGCTCGACAAGGAGTTTTAATGACGGCTGATACATAAGCATTATTAAGTTAAAAAATACCTTTTTTCTATGACGGTTTGGGCTAATTCTGGGCTTTTTATAACGTTTATAAAATAAAGCGTTATTAATAGTTTAGAGCGGTGGCAAACTTGTAATTCTTTCACTGTATAAAAGCTAAGTGGGAGAGAGAAAATTCATTTCTCATCCATTTTCTAAGGGAGCAGCAGCTCTCCTCCTCAAACCTCTTCTCCCCCAATTTTCCTCTTCGTCGATTTCTAGGGTTTCTGCCATTTCGACGACATCGACTAAATTTTGGTCGATTTGTTGAGTTCGAACTCACTCGGGAGGACGAAGAGTCGATATGGTAAGTCTGATCTTTTCTCTTCTCTGCTGAATCTTTTCGACCTAATCCTCTGTGAACTCGATCCAAAATAGAGGACAATCCGGGAATTTGTTGAACTCAAAAAACTTCAGATTTAATCTGTGAGTTATCAAGTCTTTTCTCCTTATTCTTTTTATTCTCGAATTAAATTAAGGGACCTTAAATTAATCTTCTGAAAGTTTGTTTTTGAGACATGTCCTTCATGTGTTTGATGAATTGTCTCTAGAACATAATCGACCTCCAGTCAGAGCACTGCAAGGAAGGCATCGCGAGCGCTTCCTCCGAGTGGGGCTTCTTCCAGGTGGTGAACCACGGCATCCCTCAGGACCTGCTGGAGAGGATGCGGTCGGTGCTCCTCGGCGTGTTCCGGCAGCCGTTCGAGAGGAAGGCCGGAGAGAAATAGCTGGACTTCTCGGCCGACAGCTACCGGTGGGGCACGCCGAGCGCAACGTCCTTGCAGCAGCTGTCATGGTCCGAGGCGTACCATATCCCCCTCGTGTCGACTCAAGGACACGACGCCGACAAGCACAGCGCCAGGTGCAGCTCCTCCCAACCTTCTTTCAAAATTTTCAACTCTCAAAATATATATATATATATATATATATATATATATATATATATATATATATATATATATATATATATATATATATATATATATATATCCTCACCATACTCTTCCAGGACCAGGTCGGGGGCCTGCAGGTGATGAAGGGCGGGAGGTGGATCACCGTCGAGCCTAATCCCAGCGCTCTCGTCATCAGCATCGGCGACTTATGCGAGGTAAATCGTTTTTATAAAAAAGTTTTCCGACGGCCCCTGCATCAAAACTCCAGAGTTAATTTGTCTCTTAAAATACGCGTCAAGTGAGATTCGAACATGGGCGTACGTCTCTGATATCACATGCTATTGTACACCAAAAGTCTTATATTTATGTTCTTTACATTGTTAATTTTAGAATCTTAATTTACTACTGTTGATTTTAATTTTTCAACCACCATACATAAATCCCTGTTCACCAACACATGATTACGGAACCATGTCATGCGGTTATCCTTGTTGACTAACCCCCTTTTGGCACTTTGTTGTGTATTTTTGAGTCTTGAATCATGATATATTTGTTACCACATGCAAGGTAATTTGTAATGGGTGAAAAAGAATGCCTCATAAATTGAGTCAAAAGAATAGATTTATGGTTATTTGTGAGGAGTCCGTTATATAGAAGTTTTTGTTATTTTTATTCACGTGCTGTGTGGAACTGAACTTTGTGTTAGCTGGAATGCTGAGAGGATTATATGATGCGGACAATTCTTTGTCCTTTGGTTTTAATTTTTTTGCATGTATTGGTTGAGTTGTATAGAGTTTGTAACTTCCAACTACCTTGAGAATCAGAACTTACAAGCTTTTCATTCTCTATGCAGATCGGAGTATGATGCAGTTGGAACTTCTATCAAAGCTTCCGTTGTTTATCTTGGAACTGCATTAGTGAAGGTTTATAACCCTTTGTAGTTTAAGTTTCTAGAAACTAGAAACATGATAGGAAGAATAATTATGCTTGTACTGTTTGGCTAGTTGGCAGTGTCTGGAAAGAGCCGATGCTCTTGCATGGCTTATGAAACTGGACTATATTTTCTTTTGCTTTATAATATTTTCAAACAGATAGATTGTCAAACCTTCACATGCTTCTATATTTGAATCTTCAGCTTGTGATTGTGATTCAATTCTTAATACCATTGCACCAAAGATATATTGGATCTGCAAAAGTTCAGTTGACTTTGCTTCCATGAAAATTGTGGTTTCAATTGGTTTCACCGTTTAACACGTATCAAATTGGCTATATAAGGAGTTGTTTATGTTTTTGGTATTTTTATCAGATTAGTCATTGTAGAAGATAATTGAACTAAAAGATTTATCATTTGAAATTTAGTTTGCACAGAAGGCTCAAATAATATGTGTAGCCATGTAACCCATCAACATTCCTGCCCATATATAGACTTATGATGCAACAACTGCACCTGCTGTCTAGTGAGGGAAGCAGAAGTAGTAGGATTTGATTGTATTTTTATTTGAAAGCTTATATTAAACTTAATCATTTTGTCAAAGAGCATAAACAAGTCAGGAATGAAGGGATTGTTTTTTGACATCAACTTGCTTGGTTTCTCAATTCTTTATACTATTATGTGTAAAGATTAATTTTCTTAGATGATAGAAAAGGGGTGTTTTCTTGTCGGTGTCTGTTTTTATTTTGATCTGTTGCAATATGGATTTCTTTAGAGAAGAAAAAGGGCTGGTGTGGTGGGTAGCAATGTTTGTGGTGTTTTATTTTCTTTTTCTTTATTTATTTGCAAAAATCCAATTTCTCCAGAATCGTATATTTAAATAGTCACATGTTCATGCTTTTGGTTAAGTATTCTTTTTCTGTTCTATTTTGTAAATCGATGTTATCCCAGCTTCAAAAAGTAATTTTCTACTTCTGAGAGATCTCCATATGTAGCAATCTATTAACTATTGGATAATGTTCTCCTATTTTAAATTCACTTTGTAAAACTTGTTCTTGGATGCAGGATATTGTACATGTCATCGAATCCAAGCCAGTAAAGCGCTATGGTGATTATTTCTTGCGTCAGATTTTAAAGGTTTGTAGCCCTCATTTCTATACCCCTTCTAATATCTTTTGCATTATAAGGGACATGGTTTTATGAATTACATGTACATAGTAGACTGTTTGTTAATGTCATTCCACACAATGATTTGTGTAGTTTGAGGATATAATTGGTGAGCTGGACAGAGTAAAACTAGACTGATCTTGTCCAAATGGAGAAACTTGGTGCTTTTTTGCATGTCAGTGGTTAATTTCTTGTATTTGTATTCTGTGATCCTCTAGTGTTATTTTCCCTCTTGAAAAGATTTTGATTGGTTACAGCAAGGGTGATTCTAATTGTCTTATATTTATACACCGATAACCTGCATTTCGACGCTCGTGGATCTCGAATTTTCAATAGAAGTATGAATTACTGCACTCCAAACTAGTCCGAAATCTGCAAGAAACTTGCATGGTACTTCTGCTTCTTTTGTCTTTCTCTGTAGAAATCTATAGCAGAATTATTTTCTTCTTTATTACAACCCTTCTTTTCGACTTGATGCAGTCTGCAATAGGCTCGGTAGCAGCTGCTGCGGAGCAGGCTTTTCTTCCTTATGCTGAGAAGGTACTTGAGATGATGAAAAGCTTTTTGGTGCTTACAAATGATGAGGACCTGGTCTCCGTGTTTTTATCTTTTTCAGGGATTTGCTACACGTGATGTTGACAGTTTTGATGTGCTCAAGTTGAAGCCAAAGTAATTACTTGTTTTGAGGATCCATTTAAGTAGTAGTTGTAAATATATGTATTTGGATACCCTATTTTGAGATATTGTAATGAAGATGGTGATATAATATTTCAATGTTTTCTTGTGAATATAGTTCAATGTGGTTGTTTTAAAATTGAATTGAGAAATTTTTGGAAAGTAATATATAATGTGCAGTATTAAGCATTATAAATGTGATGAGTTCAGTAATATTGAGTGTTATAAATGTTCTCCATTGAGCTTATACAGATTATCTATTCATAACGCTTTCAAAATGTCCTGAATTGTGCACTATATACTAACTATTCATAACGCTTTTATAGAAACTATTAATGACGGTTATTTTATGACGCTTTTAAAAAACATTTATAACACCCGTTTTCATAACGGTTGCTGTGAAAAAAAAAGCGTCATGGTTCGTCATTAATGACGCTTTTTAGCCGTCATTAAAAGGGTTTTTTGTAGAATACTATTGAATCCCTAAAACCATAAATATTAATGTAGAATACTATCGGTCTTTATCTTTAATATAATATTGAAGTTTTTTTTAATTGTAGAGATTCACAAGCATATCAAAATGGAGCACGGATGTTTGTTGATACGATTCAAGCTAGCAAGGGAAATCCTGAAAAAATCCAATGTCCCTGTTGCCATTGTTTAAGCCATCGATTCCACCATTTTGATACAGTTTATGAGCATCTAGTCATATTTGGGATGGATCCTACATATGATAAATGGGTATTTCATGGTGAAAGTTCTACTACAACTAGAGATGAAGCTTTTGAAATGCCCGAAACATATGGAATGTTTAGAGATGCATATTTTGAAGATGTTTTTGATGATAATGATAACAATATGGAATCCACACATGAAGGAAAAGAGCCACATTTTGCAAATCTTGTGGAGGATGCTGAACTTCCTTTATATGGTGGCTCTACTTACACAAAGATGGCTGCAGTCGTTGCCCTATACAAGTATAAAGCTAGACATAGTCTTACAGACAATGGTTTCAATGAACTTCTTGAGATGCTAGGCAAAATTCTACCGCAGGACAATAAGCTTCCCGATTCATTATATTCAACAAAGAAGCTACTCAAGGAATTTGATTTAGGCTATGAGAAGATACATGCTTGTGTAAATGATTGTTGTTTGTTTCGAAAGGAAAAGGAACATATGGAGACATGTCCAAAATGTGGGGCTTTACGGTGGAAAGTTGATGCACGCACCAAGAAGATTCAAACTGGAGTCCCTGCAAAGGTATTGAGGTACTTTCCTATAATACCAAGATTTAGGAGAATGTTTAAATCACCTGAAAAGGCAGAACAATTAATATGGCATCATAGTCACAAAAGTCAGGATGGAAAGATGCGGCACCCGGTTGATTCCATGGCCTGGAATATGATTGATAATAAGTGGCCTGATTTTGCATCAGATCCACGTAATATTAGGCTTGGTCTATCATCTGATGGATTTAACCCTTTCAGTGATCGTAGTACTCAATATAGTTGTTGGCCTGTGATTTTGGTTGCTTATAATCTACCTCCGTCCTTATGTATGTCGAAGGAAAACTTGATGTTGACTTTATTGATCCCTGGGCCTAAACAACCAGGGAATGATATAGATGTCTACTTGGAGCCACTTATAGAAGATTTGAAAGAGCTTTGGACAAATGGTGTGAGTGTTTATGATGCATTCAGTAAATCCACATTTAATTTGAAGGCTGTTTTAATGTGGACAATAAATGACATTCCAGCTTATGGAAATTTATCTGGATATTCCACAAAGGGTAGAGCAGCTTGTCCTATATGTGGAATTGAGACATCTTCAAGACGGTTGGCTAATTGTAAGAAGCATGTATACATGGGCCATAGACGGTTTCTTGCGCACAATCATCCATTTCGATTAAAAAAGTCATGGTTTGATGGAAACGAAGAAAGTAGAGGGAAGCCAAAAGCACTAAGCGGTTCAGAAATTTTTTCTATGGTAAAGAAGCATGTAAATGATTTTGGGAAAGCAAAGAGTGAAGACAACAACCATGCAAAAAATTCTGAAAAACTAACAAAAGACGGGAAAAAAAGGAAGAAAGAGAAGAGGAAGAAGCAGCAACTAAACATTGATGCAATATGGCCTTGGAAGAAAAAATCAATTTTCTTTGAGTTACCTTATTGGGAGGTACTATCATTAACGCTCTCTCTCTCTCTCTATCTTTTTCTGAATATAAAATATCTTTTTAGTTCTAAATTTAATAACTATCATGTTCTTTGCCAAATTAGACAAAATTTTAAAGTGTTGCAGCCTTTATTAGCAACGTATCGTCTATTTCTTTACAAGTTTTGGTCCAACTCCAACCTATTTCACTAATTATAACCAAATTCTGAGTTTTGATTTTTATTTGCGAGTTCTGACCAAATTTTAGCACATTTTCTCTATTTTGGCTAAAATATGTAGGTATGTTTTTGCAAGTATTGACCTAAATTTATCGATGGTTTGCCAATTTAGACCATATTTTGAACTAATGTAGCATTTACTATCAAAATATTATCAATTTTGACAAGTTTTGTCTAACTCCAAGCTATTTTCACCAATATCACCAAATTATGAGTTTTTTCGACTTGTTTTAATTTTATTTTACCAGTTCTAACTAAAGTTCAATACATTTTTTTACAAGCTTTGGTCTATCTCCAACCTATGTTGACTGTATTGACCTGTATCGGCCAGATGTCCATGATCCTGAAGCTTGTTTTCAGTTTCAGATTGACTTAGCTTTTAAATGGTCTAGCACGTTTGATTTTTTTTACCTTGATAATTTATTTATGCAAACTGTAATACTTCTTAGGTTGGTAAATTCTAGATTTTTTTGCTATTTAGAGTTGTGTTAAGGTCCCTCCCAATATCTAACTTAATACCTCTTTATACAATGTTTCAGAATTTGCTATTGCGACACAATTTAGATGTGATGCACATTGAAAAGAACATTTGTGAGAGCATTGTTGGCACAATATTGAGTATAAAGGGGAAAACAAAGGATGGGCTGAATTCTCGTAAAGATATGGAAGAAATGGGCATAAGAAAAAAGCTACATGCTGAAAAAGTAGGGGACAAGTTTCGATGGACAGCAGGGTCTTACAATTTATCAAGGTCGGAGAAGCAATTATTTTGTAAGAGGCTTGCAAATTTACGATTGCCTGATGGTTACAGCTCCAATATTTCAAATCATGTGTCATTGCATGATTCTAAGATTTTAAACCTTAAGTCTCATGATTGTCACATTCTACTCCAACAAGTCTTGTCCGTAGCATTAAGAGGACTTCTACCAAAGGGTACGAGAACTGCAATATTTCGACTTTGTTCATTTTTTAATGAATTATGCCAAAGAGTGATCGATAAAAACAAATTGGAACAACTCAAAATTGAAGTTGCAGAAACATTGTGCTTATTAGAATGATTTTTCCTCCATCATTTTTTGATGTTATGGTGCATCTTACAATTCATCTTGCACGAGAAGCTCGAATTGGTGGGCCAGTACAGTTTCGTTGGATGTACCCCTTTGAAAGGTAATACATTGTATTTTGAATTAATAATATACTTATAAATTATTCTATTCTCTTTTAATATTAGTTTTTATTTAGATTCATGAAGGTGCTAAAAGGATATGTTAGAAATCGTTCACGACCTGAAGGATGTATAGCAGAAAGGTATCTTGCTGAAGAGTACTCAAGTTTTTGTAGCGGGTACATAAAGCAAGCTGCTGAAATTGGTGCTCAACATAGACGCAATGATGATTTTGAAAATGAAACTATTGGAGAAGGGAGGCCAATTTCTAAGGGAAAATTGATGACTATGTCTTCTGACATGTTAGAGATCGCTCATCGTACTGTTTTGTTTAATAGTTCTGAAGTCGAACCATATACTAAGTAAGTATTATACCAAATTATAATCTTATTTTCACTTACTATATTCTTATGTGCTTATAATTTAATACCAGAATGCATTTAGAGGAGCTTAAGCATTTGGATAGGCATCTTTTGAAGAATGAAAGTCTGTTACAAAAGAGACATACAGAGACTTTCATAGGATGGCTAGCAAATAAAGTCAAAAAGGGCCATGCTGGTACGATGTCGAGTACATTAAGGTGGCTAGCTTGTGGACCTAAAAACGATGTACTGTCGTTCTCAGGTTATGTCATCAATGGTCATCGATTTCATACAAAAGCTGCCGAAAAAAGTACACAAAATAGTGGTGTTTCAATTGAAGCAGAAACGATTTGTCGATCTAGTGCAAGAGATACATCTCATGTCATTGGAAAAGTATCTTATTATGGGGTTATTAGAGACATACTTTTGCTTGACTACTACAACTTTCAAGTTCCTTTACTTCAATGTGATTGGACAAGCATAGAAAATGGTGTCAAAGTTGAAGAAGGATTTACATTGGTTAACCTTCACCAAGGGCTAAGCCAATTCGAAAAAGATCCGTTTCTTTTAGCATCACAAGCAAAACAAGTATTTTATTCAAGAGACAGTGATGAATCACATTGGTATGTTGTTTTAAAAGCACCACCAAGAGGTTTTTATGAGTTAGAAAGCTTCGAAGAGGATGCATACATGCCATGTGCACCATTGGATGTATTAGGACTTGATCCGAATCTTGATGGTGAAGGTTATGTAAGACATGATTGTGAGAAGATGACTTCAGATGAGGTAAATAATTTTTTGACCTGGAGGTCATTTTAATATTTAACGTGTTACATTATTCATTAATTTGCAGTTATTGATTATGTTGCAGGTATATGGTGCTTCCGAATATTAACTAAGACGGGGAATCTGGTCATAAGACCGTATATTGTTGAAGCTACCTTGTTTCAAGTGTTGGTGTTTGCAATGTCATGAGATTTCTGCTTATGTTTGGTTTATATTTTGTTTATGTTTGGTTCTGTCAGTATAGTTGTGTTTCAGATGTGGTTATATTGTAATTTCTTTTTCCAGAATGATTCAAATATTTTCTGCCTATGTTTGGTTCAGATTCTATTTATGTCTGGTTCTGCCAATATAGTTGTGTTTAGATTTTGTTTATTTTTGGTGCCCCTTCAGATTATGTTACATTTGCTTGTTTTCATATATTTGTAATTTCTTGTATTGTAATTTCTTGTATTGGAATTTCATGATTTTGCAGAGTTATTCCAAAGTCTTGATGCCAAGAAAGGTGAGCCTAGACCTGCAACTCCATACTTTATATCATTTAATGTCATTGGCATGCAGCTACCTAACTTATGAATTTTTCAGACTTCACCAAGTCTGTTAGTGGAAGCTTCTTTTAAAGTTATTATACTTTTCCAATGGTGGAGGAGGCTTCTACGTGCGTGCCTCTTGTTTTACTGAGATATATTTAGGAAGTCTTGTTTTACTGAGACTTCATCAAGTCTAGTTTTACTGAGCCTTCATCAAGTCTGTTACCATTTTGCTATTTTGAAAGATACTAGTTGTAGAAATTGCATATATTCGAGAAGAGGGTTTACAACTTGCACATCCTTAAAATTTTATTTTACATGGAAACTGAAAAGTTTTTTTTTGGCACAAATTTCTTTTTTAGTCAATCGCATCATTTCAGGATATTGAATTAAATGATACTATATGCAAATAAGATAGCATTTGTGAAAGAAACATGACACAGGTTTAAGTAGAAGATTTTGCTTGCAAATGATACTATTATGCAGTAATAACATGGAACAATTTATACACCAAAACTTCCTTAAATAGTAAATACATGTTGAACCTTAAGACTTACTAGTCCAGTAGAAGATTTTGATTGCAACCACTTCGAGAGATTTTTATACGATGATTTCTTGATGTCCATGTGTAGCATACCCAACTATTAGCAATCTCCTTATTATATCGTTCTACCAAGTAGTTTATTGTTATTCTTAATTCCTCTTTTATGTATTGTTCAGGATTAGATATTACTATTCACCCTTTTTTTTTAACATGGCTAATCCTCTTTTATGTTTTGTTCAGTAATTTAATTTTCTACCTCCACAAGTCAATTTAGAAAATGAATATGTTGGGATCCGGTGAAGTAAGCTCAATTTATCTTTATAATATGTTCTTTACTAATATATTGGTGAAATTTTTTTAGTTCTTATTATTTGCTTGTTTCTATGAAGTCTTCCAAAAAAGGAACAAAAAGAGGAGTGAAACAAAATTTAGCTGTCATTGCCAAAACCATGCAAAGAGGAAATGAAGGTGTAAGAATATCACATGAAGACTCTAATTCTCCTCCTAACTTGTCACCTGATACACCAAGTGACCAAAATCAATCAAATTCTAATGTGCCTGAAAAGAAGAATACCAGGGGCAAGTCTAAAATGGATCATATTCGCAAGAGAAAAAAATCCGGTTACGGTGGATTTCAATCATAGAGGACAACCAATTGGAGATAATGCAGCTGAATTTGCTAGTTTTTTGGGCTCGATGGTAAGAGACTTAGTGCCGGTGACAATGGAGAGTTGGATGGATCTTTCTGATGTTTTTAGAGATCAAATATGGGATCACATTACGGTAATATTTATATACATCGTACTTACATATTAGACATAAGATGAATTTTATTGACTGCAATGTTTTTCTTATAGCAAAAATATATACTTGATGATTGTCACAAGACATATACATTCCAAAAGTTGGGAAAGCATTGGCGTGATCATAAATCTAATTTGATGAAAGAGGTGATGGAGCAAGCAAAAGTTGTAGGTTTGCCACGAGCACTCGCCCTCCTCAAACCTGACAATATATCAGTCTTTAAAGATTGGAAGGCTTTTGTAATCAAGAGAAGTGGTCCAGAATTTAAGGCAAGTGTTGCTAGTTTTATTGGTCTAATATAAATTTTTTCTCTAGCTCTTTGCTATTGCCATGTAATATTATATTTCATATGGAAATTTAGGAGAGAAGTGAAAGATTTAAGAAGATGCGGAAAAGTCAATTGCATACAACTAGTCGCAAGGGATATGCTCGTCTAGAGGATGAAATGGTAACTAAGTGATACACATATGCTTGTTACCTAAAAATCCGTTTTATTACCTACAAAGTGATGATCCTGATTCCATACAAAGAGTTGAAGTATGAATCAAGGGACATCAGAGGAAGACGGGTACATTGAGTGAAGAGGCTAAGAGAATTTTGGTAAATGCCTTGTTATTTATTTTGTACTCTTTGTTCTACATTATAACACATGAACCATTCTTGTAGTGTTTGTAGTTCTTGATATATTTGTGGCTAAAATAGGCTCCAATGGTATATCACAAACTGAGGTCTACCATCTGGCTCCATGAAATGGTCCAAAATTATCATAACTTGTATAGTATTGATCTTGCAAGTACGATTTTCTAAATTACTTCATGTACTTGCTTAAGAATCAAATATATATACAATGCTTAAAGAAGTCCAAAATGTCTGATACATCATAGGATATCTGCAAGTAAACTATTGCCTTTGTGTAAGATCTTTAACCGGCAATACTTTAACTTTCTTCGTCTTTGTACATTATAGTATCTTAGTGCCAGATAACAGCTACAGTTCGCAACTGAATGTGTTTAAGGGGTTATCAAGATTCGATTTTCTGGTCATACCTGATCAGTACAACCTCCACCACACTTTTGACTGACCAACCTTAATTACTCTTTATATATGCTGAAGGAAAAAAGGTAAGCATTGTTGATTTGGTTTTATTATTGTTCGAAAAAATTTCAATGTTTATGAACTTCCAGCATATATTCGATATATGTACTCTTACCTTGAGGAACATAACTTCTATTTTTCGTGCATAAGATCAAGATACTTAAGGAAATTCTCTTTCTTGTATGGTGTTTCAAACAGGCTTTCGAAAAGAAATATTTCTTATTCTATTATGTTAATGATGAATTAGGCATAATAAAAAATATCAGCCCGTATCTGAGTTTTTTTTCCACTTGGGAAGCAGATTTATTTTGCTTATTTACAGAGAATTGTGCATTTTGCTTATGGCCATTCTGAACTATAGTGGTCCATGTAGAAATTCTAGCTCTTCTTGTTAAGAATCTTAAGATTCTTTGTGCTTTTTCTAACAGTATCTTATAATGAGATAGGTTGGAGTATCAGAAAAAAAAGGTTGGAGTATCAGGAAAAAAAAAGGTTGGAGTATCTTATAACACTAATTATAAGATATGGTTACCAACTGATATGTAGGGGTTTGGAGTATATGTGTCATGTCTGGCATGGCGAGACACGGACACTTCACAGATTTTGGTTTCCGTGCTTCTTAGGTTATTAACTATTTGACGCCACCATGTAGAGCCCTGTGTTAAATGGGTTGTGTTCATCGGTTGGATTGTCGTTATAGGTGTCACAGCTTACTGCACGCCTCTCCATCATTGTTCAGTTTAGGTAAGGGATCTGACAGGGAGCCCAATTCATCACACTACTTAGGCCTTGTCTGCAAAGTTAGTTATATTGCTTTTTCATAGCAGTAGAGAAAAGGAGAAGGTGGTACTGGATTTGATCATCTGGCTTTTGCACTGCTTATATAAATATCTAGAACACGAACTTAAAAACCAATTTGGTATCTTCTTGTACTTAAAATTCTATAATGGCATAATGCGACAGTCTATTATGAATTATGACAGAGCACATGTATACAAAATGCTTAGGTGTGGATAAGCTAGTTCTTTTGTGAAGGTTTTGGCTTATTTTTTCCCACATGGTAGCTGATATTCTAGTGTAGAGAACAATGGTTGCCCCAACCTGCTTGGTTGTCCCAGAGAGCACTTTGGGATACCAAAGTTGTAATTAAACCATATTTGCTCCTAAGGTGCATCATATGGACTTAACAATGAAATTTTCATTTAAGTTGCATGCGTCAAGCTCATTATATGGATCAAGTATAATGCAATACATAACACTTTCAACATTTATTATTATTATTATTATTATTTTAAGTTGCATTCGTCAGCTTTCTTATGTTGATGACTTTGTTTTAGAAATGTACTCTGTTAGATATTGTGTACCATTTGTTTATACTATTGTATCATTCTAAAATTACCTACTGTATAATTTATTGTTAGGATGACGTAGAAGATACTCATAAGTTGGCAACACCATCAGAAAAAAAATCTTTTGAAGTTGGTGCTGTTTCGAAAGTAATTGGTCCCGAACGACGAGGAAGAGTAAGAGGGCTTGGCTTTGGGGCAACTCCTTCAAAAGTGGAAGGCCAAAAATATAATCGTGACAAATTCAGTAAATTAGAAAGTGAATTGACTGAATTGAGAAATTTATATAAAACCATTGCTGAAAAGGTTATTGGAAAAAACAACACGGTAAGTTTTGACTTCGACATAGTATTTTTGTTCTTTATTGTATACTGGCTTGTTCAATAGTTAATGTGTTTTTCATGCATGTAGCAAATTGAAAACTCAAACTCTAGGGAAAAGGCTAACTCAAACTATGGGGTCCAAAGTTCTACCAATCGTGGGATAACGCAAACAAGGCGAGAAAAGGAAAATACAGAAAATCCAAGTTCCCCTAACATTGGGACAAAATGTAAATTGTTGAATTGGGAGACGGGTTTAGAAGTTGTTGCAATTGGTGAGATTGCATCTACAAATCCCAAGGATTTGGTCCATCATGTGGCTATAGGAAACGAGTGCTACAAACTTTGGGTTCATGAAGTAATTGATTATGAGGTGACTTTGTATCGGCCGATACGTGAATTTTTTCTTCTACATGAGGCTTTATCAAGCACAATTGCGTGGCCTATAAAGTATCTCAAATTTGACTAGTGGTAACACTTTTGAGGTAAGGTAATATGAGTATCCTTTTCTTTATCCCTTTTTTGTCTTGTTTTCTTTTATCTTTTGGAGTCTTTGGTACTTATGGTTTTGTTATGGACTTTGTTATCTATGCTACAGGGTCATCTTTAGTTTCCTAGTTCAAAAGTATCATTTGGGGTCGCCACTTGGTTGCTAGGATATCCAGGTAACCATGCTCACTCCATAACATGTAGAAGAGCTTTTCTTTTTCGTCCTCTACTTCTTATGATAAATTTTATTCCATGAAAGTTGCTTCAGCTTTCAGTTGCATTATTGTTCTTTTATGGTCATGAAAAGCCTTCAGTTGCTTAACTAAAATAGTTCATGCGGATAGGGGTTTGTTTGGGATTATTTTTATTTATGAACTTTTACTTGCTAACTAAAGTATTTCTTTAGAGCTTCTTAGAAATACTCAGGTTTCCCAGTATATGATCATGGTTCTTATTTTACATTATGATAATTGTCTCAAGGATGGAAATACTCATCTAAGGGTCGGGACCATGGTACTTGTCACTACACCAAAACAGTTTTTACCGTTAGGAATGCAAACTTTTACAACGGTTGTTTACCATTAGAAGCGCAAATTATTCTAACACTTAAAACCCATTAGGAAAACAAAAATTTCCAACAGTAAAAATGGTTAGGAATTAAAAAAATGGCTCTATTGAACCAGAGCTGGCTCTATTGAACATAAGCTTCAGCTCTCAATTATCAACTATTATTCATTATGAGAATACAATTTACACAATGTTTTACACAAGAACATTCAAGAGTGACACAAGTCCACACAACCTCGTATTAACAAGATAATTATTCTCCCAACTATTAAAAGCCCCAAAAAAGAAACAAATGTGTAATTTTGGTAACAAATCCGTGATAAACAATGTATTGAGTCAACATTTCCATCTGAACACTTTAACTCATCACTGCCTTCTAAGGCTGTAACAGATCACTGCCTTTTGAAGGCTGTAATTCATCATTGCCTTCGGAAGGTTTTAACTGATCACTGCCTTTGAAGGCTATATCTCATAACTTATATTTGAAGGGTTTAACCCATCGCTGCCATTTGAAGGCTTTGGTCCATTAGTGCCATTTGACGGCTTTAACTCATCGCTGGCATTCAGAGGCTTCAATTCATCACTGGCATTTGAAGCCTTTGGTTCATCACTGCCATTTGGAGCCTTTAGTTCATCACTGACACTTGAAGTTGGCATCTTTTCTTCCTCCTTTGGAGCCTCCTTAATGTCCATGTTCAGTAACAGCACTGTAATTTTGTCCAATTTGTCAGATGCTTGGAATACAAAGGTCATAACATTAGTCTGTAACCACTAATGAACAAATAACAAACCTCTCACTGGCTGGTGGATCCTTCATATCATCAGGTAGATTTTCAAGAATAAAGCAATGCCTTGTAGCCAATTGAATGCCAGGAGATTCCTCAGACACTGCTTTCAAGGAACTCCTAGTTGAGGTTGTAGCAGCGTAAGGTTCCACAAGATGTGTTAAAAATGCTACCTATAAAGCAAAGTATCAACCAAACTTAACCTTTGAGCAGAATCAAGTTGATGCTAATTTGCCAGAAATTTCTTTTACCAGTATATTAGTAGGGGTATTTCGACAATTAGGCTGAAGTCTGTGATTGCCCTAATCTCTGCCTAGAAATAGGGCTCCATAATTGTAACTCTCTCAAATTATAAAAATAAATTATGTGCGCCGTGGACGTACGAGATATTCTATGAACCATGTTACAAATTGTTTGCGACTGTTTTCTCTCTTGTTGGTACCACATTCCAAACATGATTATCTTTGAGGAAATTTAACTGGGGTCTTAAAAAAGAACAAGAAAATAAGTGGAAAAAGAGACCATTAGACTAAGTAGAAGTATATGAGTGTCTTGAGTTGCATAAATACATACAGACGCACAGAAACATATGCGCACACACATGTGCTCCTATGTTGCATTGCACGGACACGACAAAAAGATATATAAACTTGGTCAGGTGTCTTTGAGTCAAAGGTAGATTGGGTTAACAGGATTTGATAAACTTGGTCAGTGTCTCCAAAAAACTTGTAGTGGTAGTTGTGTGTCATACACAGGGACATACTAACATGAGACTCTCAAGTTCATTATTGCCTTCTCAGTTTTTGACTTCATTTTGTACTGCAGGATTCAGTTCCTGATTTCTTTTTGTGCTGACTTCTTTTTGAAAGGTGTATTGAAGTAGAAATAATCTTTTGCTTATTAATTGTTCAACATCCTACAGTTTCTGTTTGTAGGATTCAGTTTTTTTTTTTTTTTAAAATTAGTTCTTTGGTTATGGAAGGTTCCCAAGCTCTGTCAGGTTTTTTATCATTCTTTAAGTTATTAATTTGTTCTCATATGTTGTCATTCTTCTTTCATGCTTTATATTATTATGATGCATTATATCATTATGCTCCATTCTGCTAGATTATCATCATTAATGTGGTTTTTTTTTATTGTTATGTAACAGGTTGCTAGGTTACTCAAAAGATTACTCCTTATTTTGCTATTTGCTTGGAGGATGAGGATGTTGACCTCACACTTTTGATGCATGGGTGATTACTGGACCATGGCCTTAAAATATTTTTTTTCCTTGTAGTACTGTGCTTCTGACTGTAAAGGAAATTAAGAATTAATATATTTTGTGTAGGCCTATGTTAAGTATACAATATCTTTTTTTGTGACATTTTATTTCATGATTTGGAATTCAGATGACTTTTACCATTGTTATAATTTCCAAATTGGCCATGGTAGGCAAATTCGGATGACTTTTATCAATTGTTTCATGTTTGGGAATTTCTATGACCCTTGTTGTGTACTGTAGTAGCTTTTGATTATGGAATTGGATGTTATTATTTCAATGAAAGTTATTACTTTTCACAATTGTGATAAGAAATGGATTTGGATGATTTGGTATTATTCTTATTTGTTCAGGTATCGAATGTAAAAGTAAAATTGATTATACAAAAAAGGAGAACTTTTAAAAAAAAAAAGCTGAATAGAATTTAAGGCGTGCCTAATATGTCATAATTGATGTGTAATAGATACTTTTTACGACATTCAATAGATGTCATAATTGACAAATAACGAGAGGCAAAGGTATGTTGTAAAAACTTTTTCACAGCGTACAACAGATTGCCGTGATTATGTATTAATGGCGTGCCAATGAATGTCGTGATATGCATTAAGGGCATGCTATTAAATGCCGTAATTGTGGATTAACGGCATGCAATACACGCCATAATTCTCTTTTAACGATGCATAATGAATGCCGTTATTTATTATAGACGACGCATATATCGAGTTTTTACGGCACACAGTTTATGTCGTCTAAACTATCCCTTTTTTACGGCATGGGCAAATACGGCATGAGCATGTACGCCGTCTAAAGTGATTTACGGCACACATTGCGTGCCGTAAAAACACACTTTTCCTGTAGTGGGTGCCATGGGGCAGCGGGGGCAGGAGCGCGGGGGGAGCGAGGGCGGGGGAGGGGGACGACGTCGTGGGCGGGGGGGGGGGGGGGGAACGGCGTCAGCAGGACGCTGGGGTAGAGTGGGGGGTTATTAGTGGTGGTGATGGTGATGGTGTAGGTGGTGAAGGTGGTGGTGATGGTGAAGGTGGTGGAGATGATGGTGGTGATGGTGGTGGTGGTGACGGCAGATGGCTGAAATAGGCGGCGGAGTGGGGGCCGAGCACGCGGGGGGGGGGGGGGGGGGGGGGGGACGTTGTGGGTTGCCTACTTGAAAAAAAGATGGGGGTATTTTTGTCCAAAAAATTGGACCAATCCAGTTGATCGTCCATGTTGTACGGAATCCGTCAAAAGTGGGGGGTGAATTATATTAGTGTAAAGTACTAGGATGCACCTTAAATTTGGGTGAATAAAGTGGGGTGCCACTCAAATTTTCTCTTATTTTAATCAGTGTTACCCCCAATTCTTAACACTTCTTAGATTTGAGTTTTTGCATTTAAAGACCCTTTGTTTAAAAAAACTCTCACACTATCATTTTTGCTCAGTTTGTACCTATGCCGTTAGAAATGACCGTTAATGACTTTTTAAGAAACTAAAAATAAAAAAAAAAACCCAAAATGTCCTAACTTTCCTACCAGTGGTAGCCAGCCCCCTCCTCCCTCCGCCGGCCGCTCCCCTAGCCCCCCTCCTCCCTCCGCTGGCCGGCCCCCTCGACCCCCCCTCCTCCTTTCGCTGGCCACCACCCTCCCCTCTCCTCTGGTCGGCCCCGCTTGACCCGTCCCCACCACCGGAGAGAGAGGGGAGGAGAGAGTGGGGGAGGGATAAAATCGTATTTTTAGACGTATTTTAATGCATTTTTGTTCAGTTTGCACCCCTGTCGTTAACAACCGTTACAACCGTTAACGGCCGGCGGAGGGAGGAGGGGGCTGGCCACCACTGTTAGGTAAGGGAAGGCATTTTGCATTTTATTTTTATTTTTTTAAAAAGTCATTAACGGTCATTTCTAACGACATGGGTGCAAATTGAGCAAAAATGAAAATGTGAGAGTTTTTTTAAACACGGGATCTTTAAACGCAAAAAACTCAAATCTAAGGAGAGTTTGTTTGCACTTTACCTGAAAAATTGAAAAGTAACACTAATTAAAATAAAAATGGAGGAGAAGTGAAGATATGATTAGCAATTGGGGATAAATACAAATAGCTCTTATATTTTTTGAGCCTATAGCCTTGTATCAAGACACCTTTAGTTGGATCATGATCTTGAAAGAGTTGGAGACTATCAGCTCCACATGCATTTGTGTCAATGAGGATCATAGCACAACCGCTCCGTGTGATTGTTGATGTATGCAATTGCATTCAATAGCAGATAATTTGGCTAACAATGATGACAAAGTACAGAATTATATAGTTCTGTTGCTCAATTACAACATGCAGTTGTAGCTATATCATGCTTTACTAATGTCATCCAAACCATGGTGAATCATGTTCTTGATAATTAACATTCATCATTGGCTAGGCACAATTTTGGCAAAATCGAGGATGAGAGGAGGCGTATTGGAATCTCAATCCTATATATTTTGTGTGTACTTATATATGTATGTCGCAAAAACAAAGCCATTTGGAGAAGGTTGCATACATGGTCTTCTTCCAAATTGTACTCAGTTCAATAACAAGAGGATTCTTGTTGATGTGAGAGAAAGGAGTGACTAATTATTTTGTTTGAAAGTCACAGCTACATAATTGGAGACACGATCGATTATTATAGACAGAATCACGAGGTTGTTCATGCGAATGTATCTATCATTCATGTGCAAGGAAGCTGGGGGGAAGGTTAAGATACAAGGTTGTTAACAACTTAATTATCTATATTTTTGAGGAAAAAAAATAAAAATATGCCTTATGATGTTAAATTAAGTTCAAGATTAAAAGCTAACAGGTTATTAGTACATCGCATGGTTCGTAACGGTCAGCACTCTTAAGTTTTGCAAATTTCCCAACTACACATGACGAAACCTCATAAAGTTTAGTAAGCGGGCTATCTAGTCTTACATAATAATAGATATTAGGGTTTGGATTTCGAAATTGTTCTGGTTTGAATCTCAAAATCATTATTTGTTAACCTAAATAAACAGTGATTTCGAGATCCAAATTCTAAAGTTGGACAACATATATGTGTCTTCTCCAATCTTGAAACAAATACTACGGAGTATCGTTGCACTTCTCACAAGAAATCTATCTTGCGCCGATGCCTTGTAATTATAGCTTAGATATAAAACACCAACAAGAAGTTTCTAAGTTGTCGATACTGTGAGTACACACTAATTAATTGGTTGTATCGAATGAGTACGACCAGTCTATTACTTGGTCTCGCGCGCACAAAATCCAATCGGAAGAGTCCCTAATGGACCCAACTCCTCTTAGTTTATATGAGTTAAGTCCCCTATCATGCTCTTTAACTTTCTTTCTCAACTTATCTTTCAAGAAAATATGCATACAATTATTAATCATCATATTGATCTGCAACTAAAAAGGAGAAGTCGATCAAATGATAGGATCTCGAACCATCTGCCCAAGAATGCTCGAGTTCCTAGCGTAATTCGTCATATTCACAGAGAAATTCAGATGAAACAAGAACAATTTGGTGGAGATCTAGGGTTTTATTGAGATGAAATTGGAAATGCAGGAATTACAATTGGTAAGTAAAATTGCAAATTCAAAAGTAAAGTAAAAGAGAATACAAATATTTCGATACTCATCTGCTCTCTTTTCTCCTATTTATAGCAGCATGTGGCTCTTGGCTGAGATGGCAATTGTTGGTCACAGCTACTCACTGATTGGTTAGTGTAATGAGCAGATGATGTGCTGGCCAAGTGAGCTGGCTGGTAGAATGACAGTTATAACTGTCTAATATTGGAAAGTAAACAGAGGATGAGCTGATACCAAGCTCTGATGTTTCTGATACTAAGTAAACAGATGATAAGCTGATACCAAGCTCTGATGTTACTGATACTAAGCTCTGATGCTACACTGGACACTCATTGTATCATCATTGTGTCCAGTGTCAGTAAGCCATGAACTTGGGTACGTATCAAGTGGGCACTGCAGGAGTAGAACACTACCAAGTCAACAGTCAGCTCTCCTAGGTACGTATCAATACTCACCCCTTTAAATTGACCTTGTCTCAAGGTCAAAGTAGAAATGCTTTCGATACTGGATCCCATATGGTTATCACGAAACCTTCTAACACATTGTTTTGATGACAGTTCTTTGCATAGGTTGAAACATTGAACTGTCTTCTATTATGATAGCATTTATTGAGTTTGACATCCCCTATACTGAATACTGATGCCTCTTGATGCTCTCTACAATTTGATGTTTGAAGAACCAAAAAGATAGGTATACATGGATCCCATGCCATCTGCAGTTCTTCTCCACTGAACATATTGCAGCTGCATCCTTCTCTATGTATGGTTGAACCGGGGTCCCATACCCAAAAGAACAAACCATGTTTGCAGGTAACAAGGCCGGTGTTCTCATCATTCCCCTTCTTTGTAGCTTGGCTAAAGAAATACTCACCCAAAGGTCTCTCTATCATATTGCATTTATTGAATTCACTACCTAGTTGGGCCTCTGCTAGAACCATATAATCTTGGAAAAATGAACCTGTTCCAAGCTCTGTAAGATGAGGAACTCTAACAAGTACCATCTGCTGCTGCTCTATGGAGACATCCTTATTCACTTTTAGGACCTTTAGTGACTTGCACCTAGCCATAAGCCTCCCCGAAGCATCAAACTTAACTTCTGAATTGATGTTTGCAAGGTTAGATAGTTCTATTGATATAAAACTTTCAGGGAAGCATCTTAGCCAGCTATCACCAAGGTCAAATGACAGTTCATCCATAGTACATACATGATCTCTGGAAATATGAGGGTCTGTTTTACTCACTGCTTGCAGTACCAATTTGTGACTTCCTGGATCCCATATCCTGTAAGCAGTCTGAGATTGGAGAGCAGAAACTTCATCCCTTGTTGAGGAAACCATAAACTCAATTGACTCTGGTTTTTTTTCTAATGAAACACTCCTATTACCAAAGGTGTTGGGGTCGACAAGGCTGAAACTAGATGTAAGGAGAGCACTCCTGAACAGTAGCTTCATCAAGTCTTTCACAGACTTGTCATTCTTGTTAGTACTACTCTCATACTGGACCTCAGATGCTAAGGGATCAACAGCTTTAATTGTGCAAGTTCCTGTATGAGTGGCCAGAGGTAGGACTTCCTTTGTACCTTCTTTATTTGACTCTTTACTGATGTAAGTTTCAGCACTATCATCAAAATTGCTTAGTTTTTCCTGAAGATTGGCATTAATAACAGTAGCAATCGTACCAGTGTTCTCCCTAGCACTAGTAGGCTTAACATCCTGCACCAAGGATGGCTGCAAGGTGGGTGCTTCATGGATTTGCTCTTCAAATGATTTTGTATCCTGTTTTACTTTATATTTTTGAACTACTGCAGTTAATATCTTGATCCTTGTCTCATGTGGACTTCGTGCAGCCATGATATAGATTGGAGTTGGTGTAGAGAGGGAATGTTGGTTCGAAACCTCAGGGTTTCGTTTAGAACTGGTCAATTCTTCCAACAGTTGTTCAAGTTTATCAAATTTGCCCTCAAATTTATCAAATCGACGATTCAAATCCATAATTGTACCTGGCAAAGCTCCTATGGTGCCTTCGATGGAGATAAATCGATCCTCATCCACTGGAACTCTCCTTCCTTCTGATGTCACCTCCTCAAGGCTCGCCATGGCCGGAGCTTCCTTCCTAACTGCTCTCGATCACAGGTTCGAGCTGCTCTGATACCACTTGATAGGATCTCGAACCATCTGCCCAAGAATGCTCGAGTTCCTAGCATAATTCGTCATATTCACAGAGAAATTCAGATGAAACAAGAACAATTTGGTGGAGATCTAGGGTTTTATTGAGATGAAATTGGAAATGCAGGAATTACAATTGGTAAGTAAAATTGCAAATTCAAAAGTAAAGTAAAAGAGAATACAAATATTTCGATACTCATCTGCTCTCTTTTCTCCTATTTATAGCAGCATGTGGCTCTTGGCTGAGGTGGCAATTGTTGGTCACAGCTACTCACTGATTGGTTAGTGTAATGAGCAGATGATGTGCTGGCCAAGTGAGCTGGCTGGTAGAATGACAGTTATAACTGTCTAATATTGGAAAGTAAACAGAGGATGAGCTGATACCAAGCTATGATGTTTCTGATACTAAGTAAACAGATGATAAGCTGATACCAAGCTCTGATGTTACTGATACTAAGCTCTGATGCTACACTGGACACTCATTGTATCATCATTGTGTCCAGTGTCAGTAAGCCATGAACTTGGGTACGTATCAAGTGGGCACTGCAGGAGTAGAACACTACCAAGGCAACAGTCAGCTCTCCTAGGTACGTATCATCAAAATTGGCACAAGTTAACCTGGGATTGCCTGCACCGTCATCGTATTAATTTTCGGTAGTTTTTCCACATAATCAACTCTCTAATTAATCAACTGCACGTGTTTTAAGAATTTTACAAATGTACAAACTCTTGTTGTCACAAACCAAAAACTTTGCCACTAAGTCTTAGTCGCAATGTAATAAAAAAAATATATTCTACAAAGTGATCGAACAAGAAAATCTAGAACCAGAGGGTGCTTCACAAACTGAGTGCAGAGAACCATGCGTTACTGGTAATGCCACATAAAATTAACATATTATTTAGGGTTATTTAGTTTTAGGGTCTCCTCTAATATTGAAAATTTAAGTTTAGATATTCATATTGTTCTATAATTATTTAAAATAAAAACGTAAACATAAATTTTGAATATTATACGAGATCTTAAAACTAAATTTAAATATATAACTGTTGTGCGATTTGAATTATTTAATCTTATCATGACCAATCAAAAAGAAAACTTATGACACTATAATTGTATGTATATGATTATTCTAAATCCAAATATTCACAGTCAAAAGCTTCTCAAGAAAGCTCTCAATAAAAAAAAAAAGTACAAGAGTTGATGATACACGGACGTGACCGTCGGCCCACGTAGCTGCCAATCATTGTCTCCTGCTATTATTGGATCCCATCTGAATCAGGAGTCAATAGAAAATCGTCACGTATTCTGCGGTCACGTCTGCGGTTACAAACCGCGGACAACGTAACAGAGTTGAATGATTAATTGGCTCCTCTCCGAAGCATGTCATTGTATTGTATCAATGACACCTGCCTTTGTAGCGTCATCTGCTCGTAAAAGTTCGCTATGAACTCCTCCGCCTTCGAATCAATCCCTTCTCCCTCTTCCTCTTCAACTTCTTCTGACCCCTCGGTACCCGACTCGTCGTCCTCGAAGAACTTACATTCCCTCTCGCCTTTAAAGAATATCCAGTCCTCCTCGTCGAGATCGACCGAGGGCGTTCTCATGCATGGGATCTTGGGGAACCTCAGCGACGCGGGCCTGCTCATCCTGAAGCCGAACGTCGGGGTCTCGTCGAACGAGAGCTCCCGCTCCATGTAGCGGACGCGCTCGACGCCCGCGCCGCCCCCTCCGGCGCCCCGGAGGCTCTTGAGCGCGACGCGAAGGCCGAGCATTAGCCGCCACCTCCTGAGTGCCCCGCCCTTGCGTGCCCAGAGGAGTGCCAAGCGCAGGACACCCCACGCTCGGCTCGCTGCAGTAGCTTTCTTCTGCGCCATTGGTCTATGTAGAACGGAACTAGTTTCTGAAATTGTTTGATGAGTATAGAGAGAGGAGGGGAGGTTGCATTTATATATATGGATCCTTTGCTTTGCTACGCGGTTTGTTTGAATAATACAAGGTTGGTTTTTTTTTTTTTAGCAGGGACACGGAAGAGAGGGAAAATGGGGCCCAACTCGGTGGATTTGATGGCTTCTTATAACCGGACACGGTTTTGATGCTGTGAGGAGAGGCTTGCGAGCAGTCTTGTCTATAAAGAAACACACTACCAACAATGACTTGACTTAGTTTTTGTTATTTGGTTGAGGTGGAGTTTTAAATTAACAATATGTCTACACAGGACCACGGTTTAAACCACGAATCCATGTGTCGTCTTTTATTGATCAATTTGGGTCCCATAATAGTGAAGGAGAGGGAGGCGCTGGGGCGTGTGTGGAAGCTGGCCTCAGCCAATAGAGAAAGGACACATGGCCGTGGTTTAAACTACCGTCTTCCCCTCGGTTTAAACTACCAATAATGACTTGACTTTGTTTTTGTTATTTGGTTGAGGTCGAGTTTTAAATTAATAATGCGTCTACACAGATCCAGAGGGACCGCGGTTTAAACTATAGTACCACGTGTCCCATTTTTATTGATCGGTTTTGTGTGTGTGTGGAGGCTAGCCTCCAGCCAATAGATGAGGGACACGTGACCGCGATTTAAACAACGTACGGTCTCCCTCTCAATCTGGAATTTTTTTTTATTAAATTAAAGGCTAAATTTTAACTTAAGATCCTCACCAATTTTAATTTTTTTAACTGTATACCTTAAAAAAATTTACTAGACAATTTAATACACTCAACTATTACAATTTTTTAACTTTATACCTTACATTTTTTAATACTTTGTCAGTAGTCAGGATTTACTTTTCCGTAAAAAAAAGACAAAAATATCCTCCTTCCTACCCTACCACACGCCCCGCCGCCAATTCCCTCCCCCACCCCACCCACCCCGGTTGCACCATTCCGTCGCCACCACCCTCCCTCCTAACCCCCGCCTTCGCCACCACCCTCCCTCCCAACCCCCGCCTGCACCCCTGCCTCCCATGGTTGTACCCTCCCTCGCCTCCGGTTGCACCCTTCCCTCCCCCCCCCCCCCCCCCCCCCCCCCCCCCCCCCTCCTCCCCTCACCCGCCCACCGTCGTTACCCTACCCCATCATCGTCACCGGCGCCGCCGAGAAGAAGGGGGAGGGGGAAGTGAATGGGGTTGTAGTTAATTTTATTATTTTAGATTATCCGTTAATGGTATTAGGGTATTAAGTTGTATAATTATATAGTTGATATATCAAGTCCGTGGGGGTGTAGTCCATTGGGTACACCGGAGGGTCTCGTGGGGAGGAGCACGGTTCGAATCTCCCTCTACGCGTTGATTGCCAACACGAAGAAAATGACAACTCAAAAAAAATTGAAAAAACCATATGAAGTTTTTTTTTTTTTCGAGAAAACATAAATTTCATTCAAGTGTTCAAAGGATAACAAGAGGACATGTCTCGAAAGACATGATCATAGATACAATCTGGAATGATATCATGAACTGTGAGAGAGTTCATAGGGTTGTGGGAGAGAGCCTATGACGCTAGTCGATGTGCACAGTAGTTGGCGCTTCTGTGGACAAAGGAGAATGAGATCTCCTTAGCAAAATTCAAAAGCTTCCTGGCATCAGAGATTGTATGACGAGCAAGCCATATTGTAGGTGCCACTCGAGAGGTTATAGAATCAATTAGAGCTTGCAGTCTCCCTCTACTGTGGTTTGATTTCCTTTCAATCAGTACTAGAGCTAAGTGAATTCTCAATGCTTCAGCTTCAACCGGAGAGCCTCCATCTTGGTTCTTCGATAGAGCACCCATGAAGTGCCCCTCTCCATTTCTCAGGACAGCTGCTGCGGCCGTCTTCCCATCCAGGTATGCACCATCATAGTTAATTTTCCATTTGTTTTCTCCAGGTGGTCTCCAAGACTCATTAAGAGCATTCCTGTTTGAGGAAGGACTGCTAGAGGATGGAATCTGATTAGAGGCTTCATATTTCTCCTGCAGAATGGAGGCTTCGTGAAGGATCCGATTGGTGCTGATTGTTGGATTGTCGAAGATAGCTTTGTTCTCGGCCTTCCATATAGTCCACATAAGATATAGACATGTTGACACGTCAACTCGATCACCCTCCTTGAGAAGATTAGAGAGGAGACGGTGGTTTGAGATTGGATATATCTTGCAATTGAAGTTTTTCCTTGCCAAGATATACCTGAATTGGACAATAAAGAATAAGATGGTCAGTTGTTTCTTCACATACATTGCAGAGTGGACACGTAGCTTTAATGTGGTTGATTCGTCGATGAATGTTAGCTTTGGTAGGTAAAGAATTCGTAAGAACTCAAGATCGGCCCTGATGGCATGTGATAAGATTCTCAGTGTAATTTTTTTCCCCCCTTTCCAGCCAGTAGATTATAATCATTATTATCCAATCATCAGTGTTTATAACATGGCAATCTCATTTAATGCCATTAGCAAAGATTATAAGTCATAATGAACCACCAGTTGATTTCAAATTAAAATTTCTTTTCAGGTGGAAGATAATTAATTAATTATATAAACGCCTAAATTTCCCCATACACAGCCCCTATAGCTCAGTGGTAGAGCGTCAGTCTTGTAAACTGAAGGTCTGTAGTTCGATCCTGCATGGGGGCATCATTTTTAACGGCTCAAATTTAGTGTTTGGAGCTCTTCTTTTCAAGAGACATTGTTAACAACATATTCAATTTTCTAAAAATGTTTTGCTTTTGTATGGATCAATTAGTGTTTCTCTCTTCTTTTGTATGGCTGATTTTTCGTCCCGATTGCTACTTTTATTTAGATATATACATGGCCGGTTTAGGGGGATTGGGTTATCCTAGTTGGAGCTAATTTTTGTTATCCGGCCCTTAACCCCAAAAAAGAAAGCATACCATGTTCGGCACCGCAAAGACTCTATTGAGAAAGAGTTGGATACTTGGGGGTCATGGGGTTGCCCTGACCGGGAGGGTTGCTCAAACCGGATAGCTTGTCTGGCTTACCCCAGGACCGGTCCTAGATATATACTCAATCACTCATAAATTACTCAATTCTATTACTTATTTGGAATTTCTCTATGACCGCTTCCTTTTAGGGGTTTTTTTTGGATGCTTGTAATTTTTTGAAAGTATAAAAGCGACACTTTTAACATAGCGTAATGCAGTGTAGTTGTAGCATGTATGACTTTTTAAATATATTTGGATACATACCATTTTGTTCCCCACTAGTGGGAATGATGACATTCAATGTTTGTACGTTACATAAAATAAAATAAGAAGATAGACGAGATGCTATTCAGGGGTAGGGTCCAAATGTACAAAGAATTAGTTAGCTCAAGTGGTTGTGTTTTGGGCTTTCAGTATAGAGGTTGCAAGTTCAAATCTCACTTCTTACATAATCAAAAATTTTACATATTTTATGTATAATGTTTTGCTTCCTCTTTTATAACAATTTAAAAATATTGGTTTTATGTTTTTGCTCATTCTTGTTTGAGTTTTAGTATATTTTTTACTATTGAAGTCCAATTAACATGGCAACTTTTATGATTTTGTATATGTAGTAGCACGGTCCCTCCAAAATTTTAATTATGGTTCCGCCACTGATGTCATTCACTCTCTCTCTCTCTCTCTCTCTCTCTCTCTGTTGAGCCTCAGCATCGTTGACGTACTCCTCGTCGCCCGTCGCCTGAAGCGTTGCGAAGGAACACCATGTCACGCCCCGATTCGTAGAATCGCTCGCTTTGCTTCGATTCACGCCGAATCGATCGTCCTCGCTAAGGCGTGATGCCGTACAAGTCTGGAGTTGCACTTGTACAAGGCTAGAACATGCACATTCATATCATTTGAAACATTAGAAATTAAGCCACAGTTGCGAAAACATTGGAAACACAATATAGGAAGAAGAAATACTCATTTTATTCATAATTGTAGTCAGAATACAACTTTTCTCGATAATATTTGAAATGCCATTTCGGCTACATTGATTCATGAAAAGAAGTACAACTGATAGGCTGCCATGAAATAACTTTCCGTTCCATACATCATGCCCCTTTAGTACTTTGAAATATAAGCAGCTATCTTTTGAAAACTCCGCAATACTTTGTGCGTCTTTAGGGAAAACAACTTGAAAGGAAACAGCAGTTCAGAAAGCTTTAATTCGGACGTGCGCCTGAGCCTTCTCCAGTACCTGTGGAGGAGGGGTCAGCACATTATAACAATACGCTGGTGAGCCCCGTTGGCCTACTCAGCTAAACCAACATTTTATTAATGACAAGCATTTTAAAGATATGAACTTATTAGGGACAGGCAACATTCAGAGTAAATCACAATAATGTAACATGGAATAAACCATGTTTACTTTACCATTGGCCGAATCCAGCTTTCCTGCACAAGATACAGGATAATAATAATATACTTACCGCCCCTGCATAAGACAATCGTTAGCATGCATTCGAACTGGGTCGTTGGTGAGACTACACCATAAAGGACTTTCCAACGGGTATTACGGTGTACCATTCCAGAGTAGGTTGCAAGCCTAGTCGAATGTCCCGCAATACCTCGTGCCACCATAGCACGACCAACTGTTTCCCCCTAGGTCGAGCCGGTCCCCGGTGCCCCAAGTACCGTCCCGAGGAAACTACTCAAACCTTGTGCACAAAGACGTCCATGACCACGCGAATGCATAACCGACTCAACAGTACACAATTTGCATGGTATTAATAAGCCAACATTAGATACGCAGCATTCTCATATTCAACATCTCAGGCATCAATTCATTTCCCACATTTCAATGTTCAAGGGACAAGTATAATTCTCAATGTTGTTAACAGTGTAATCAATTCTTTCAATGTTCTATGGACTAGCATTCATTTCAATGTTCAATATTCAATCTCTAGCTTCTTAGTGGTATTGACTTGTGGCATTAGCAACTGATATCGATCAACGGATGTTGCAAGACAATTATTTAGTTGGCATGAAGGAATAGCGAGAGGGACAATACCACCACAGAGATCCACACTCACCAAATTAGAGAATCGCCGAGAGAGAGAGGAACACTTGCACGCTTAGCCTTCCGTCACGCGTCAGTCTGCATTGGCACCAAAAGTTTGATTAATAATCCATCTCGTTGTGTTCTCTTCTCTCAGAATTCTCAAGAATGAATGCTATGCAAATCGATGAAAACGGGCAAGAATCAAATCATCGAAAATCATTCAGAAAAGCATCCATCAAAACCAAGCAGCAAAACATCCAGAGAAAACTCTTGGACGCATTTCAAGAGAAACCAATCCATTAGTTGGAAAGGTTCTTATGCACTTGTCCGTGATCGATTCGGTGCCGACGGTAAGTTTCCCCAATACTCGGTTCCGACCGAGTTAGCCAAGCCACAAGCCTTACATAGTGAACCGCTCGGAGCGGGACACTACATCCGGTTGCTTCAATTGTGGCGGCATGGGCCACAGGGCATCTGAATGCAGAAAGCGAAGGAATCAGAATCCCCCACGGGATCAACACTATAATCATCGTGGACCGAACAACAATCAGTATCGGGGGAACAACAATCAAAATCGTGGCCAAGCGCCACCAGCCTTACCAGCTCCGAACGGGAATGCACCGAATCAACAACAAGGTGGGCAAGCAAGGGTTTATGCCTTGACTCAGGCAGAGGCCCAGACCGCAGAGAATGTTATAACAGGTACGTTGCTGTACAAAGGCATACCTGCAAGGGTACTTTTTGATTCTGGCGCTACTCATTGCTTTATCTCTTCTGATTTTGCAACGGAAAATAAATTTTGTATGACTCAACTAAAAACAGCTTTGTGTGTTAGTACTCCTTCGGGAGTAGATATGCCTGCAACTTTGATTTGCAGGGACGGCTACATTAAAATTGGAGGCAAGACCTTATCTTTGGACTCAATTGTACTCGACATCAAAGAGTACGATATCATATTGGAAATGGACTGGCTCAGCGCCTGTCATGCAACTATCGACTGTGCGGATAAGAGAGTTGTGTTTCGCCTACCCGGGGAAACGGAATTCTCTTATTCGTGTGGCTCGGCATTCCAAGGACCTATGGTCATATCAGCAGTTACAGCAAGGCACATGTTGTACTCAGGGTGTGAAGGCTTTTTCGCTTCTGTCCAAGACACTCGAATGAAGAGTGTAGGCTTAAATCAGACCAAAATTATGGCAGAGTTCCCCGATGTGTTTCCGAACGAGATACCTGGGATGCCGCCGGATAGAGAAATTGAATTCACAATTGACACATTTCCGGATACTCGTCCGATATCTAAGGCGTCGTACAGGATGGCACCGACAGAATTAAAGGAACTAAAGGTGCAGCTACAAGAATTATTAGACCGGGGATACATTCGCCCAAGTGTATCTCCATGGGGAGCTCCAGTGCTGTTTGTAAAGAAGAAGGATGGGACGATGCGACTATGTATCGATTACAGAGAACTGAATAAGGCAACCATCCGTAACAAGTATCCCTTGCCAAGAATAGATGATCTGTTCGATTAGCTACAAGGGGCGACCGTATTTTCAAAAATTGATCTTCGTTCTGGATACCATCAGTTGAAGATCAGACCCGATGATGTTCCTAAGTCAGTATTTCGTACAAGATACGGACATTATGAGTTTTTGGTCATGCCATTCGGCTTGACCAATGCTCCAGCAGCCTTTATGGATTTAATGAATAGAGTGTTTCGACCGTTCTTAGACAAGTTCGTTGTCGTGTTCATCGATGACATCTTGATCTACTCAAAAGACAGGGAGACTCATGTCGAACACTTGAGGGAAGTACTTCAGATGCTGCGGGACAACCAGCTCTATGCAAAACTAAGCAAGTGCGAATTTTGGATGAACAGCGTGTCATTCCTTGGACATGTTGTTTCGGCGGAGGGTGTTGCCGTCGACCCAAAGAAGATTGAGGCAGTTGTGGACTGGAAGCAGCCTGCATCAGCTAGTGAAATACGGAGTTTCCTTGGTTTAGCCGGGTACTATCGTAGATTTGTGAAAGACTTCTCGAGAATTGCATCACCTTTGACTCGCCTAACTCAGAAGGGAGTCACATTTAAGTGGACGGATGACTGTGAGAGTAGTTTCCAAGGACTCAAGCAGCGGCTCGTCACAGCTCCAATTTTAGCACTTCCAGAAGGCTCCGAGGGATTTCAGATCTACAGTGACGCATCGGGACTTGGGTTGGGATGTGTTCTCATGCAACGTGGGAAGACAATATCTTATGCATCGAGACAACTCAAACAGCATGAGAAGAATTACCCAACACATGATTTGGAACTGGCGACGATTGTGTTCGCGTTGAAATTGTGGCGACACTATCTCTATGGTGTGTCCTGCGAGATCTTCACGGATCACAAGAGCCTGAAATATATATTCACACAGAAAGAATTGAATTTGAGGCAGCGGCGTTGGTTAGAATTGATCAAGGATTATGACTTGACAATCTTCTACACGCCGGGTAAAGGAAATGTGGTAGCTGATGCCTTGAGTCGAAAATTTGTTGGGTCCCTAACAATAGCAAAGGAGGTGCTACGAGATCTTGAAGAGATGGGCATCCAGTTCAGGATTCGTCCGCAGAATGTGCAGTTGGCTCAGTTACAACTTGAGTCGAGTCTCCAGGGAAGGATTAAGATTGCTCAGAAGGATGACCCGTTCCTGCAGAAGATACGCGAGTTGATTATAGCAGGAAAGGCGTCAGACTTTACCGTTGAAGATGACACTATTCGTGTCAAGGGAAGATTGTGCGTCCCTAAGGATGAGGATATCAGGAAGAAAATACTGACCGAGGCTCATTTCGCGAAGTATTCCTTTCATCCGGGAAGCACGAAAATGTATAAAGATCTGCGCACCACATTTTGGTAGCATGGCATGAAGAAGGATGTGGCTATTTTCGTGTCACAATGCATGGATTGTCAGCGTGTGAAGGCCGAACATCAACGGCCAGGCGGAGAACTACAAAATTTGGCTATTCCACTGTGGAAGTGGGATAATATCTGTATGGATTTTATCGTCGGCTTGCCAAGAACTCAGAAGAGAAATGATGCGATTTGGGTTATCGTGGATAGATTAACCAAGTCGGCACATTTCATTCCAATAAAAGTCACATGGGGAGTAGAACGGTTGGCTCAGATCTACATAAATGAAATTGTTCGATTGCATGGGGTGCCAGCTTCTATTGTGTCGGATAGAGACGGGAGATTCTTGTCGCGATTTTGGATAAGTCTGCACTCGGCAATGGGCACAAAGTTGAACTTCGGTACGGCTTACCATCCGCAGACTGATGGTCAGACAGAGAGGGTAAATCAGATCCTGGAGGATATGTTGAGATTGTGCGTGCTCGACTCGAAGACAAATTGGGACGCGCATCTCGCACTAGCAGAATTTGCCTATAACAACAGTTATCAGGCAAGTATCCAAATGGCCCCGTACGAAGCCTTATATGGACGGAAATGTCGATCACCGATATGCTGGGATGAAGTCGGTGAACGGCAAGTGCTCGGACCAGAACTTGTGGAACAAGCCGTCGAGAGGGTTCGCTTAATTCGAGAAAGACTTAGAGTTGCTCAAAGTCGACAAAAGAGTTATGCGGATGTTCATCGACGACCTTTGGAATTCACAGTAGGCGATCATGTCTTCTTGAAGGTCACACCCATGCGAGGTGTGATGCGGTTTGGGATGAAAGGAAAGCTAAGCCCGAGATTCGTCGGACCATTCGAGATTTTGGAGAAGGTAGCCTCAGTGGCTTATCGACTTGCACTACCTCCGGCTCTGGCTGATGTGCACGATATCTTCCATGTATCTCAACTTCGGAAGTATGTGCATGATCCAAGTCACGTAGTGAACTTCGACCAGCTGCAGCTGAGCGCTGACCTATCCTATACTGAAGAGCCTGTCCAAATTTTGGACAGGAAAGAGAAAGTTTTGCGGAATCGGACAGTATCCCTGGTCAACATGCTGTGGCGGAACCATGCTGTAGAGGAGTCGACATGGGAATTAGAGGAAGAGATGCGGGTGAAATACCCTTCGCTGTTTGATAATTTTGAGGTAGGACTTTTGCTTTAAGTTTCGAGGATGAAACTTTTTCTTAGTGGTATATTATGTAGTGTCCCGCTCCTAGAGGTTCACTATGTAAGGCTTGTGGCTTGGCTAACTCGGTCGAAACCGAGTATTGGGGAAACTTACCATCGGCACCGAATCGATCACGGACAAGTGCATAAGAACCTTTCCAACTAATGGATTGGTTTCTCTTGAAATGCATCCAAGAGTTTTCTCTGGATGTTTTGCTGCTAGTTTTGCTGCTTGGTTTTGATGGATGCTTTTCTGAATGATTTTCGATGATTTGATTCTTGCCCGTTTTTATCGATTTGCATAGCATTCATTCTTGAGAATTCTGAGAGAAGAGAACACAACGAGATGGATTATTAATCAAACTTTTGGTGCCAATGCAGACTGATGCGTGACGGAAGGCTAAGCGTGCAAGTGTTCCTCTCTCTCTCGACGATTCTCTAATTTGGTGAGTGTGGATCTCTGTGGTGGTATTGTCCCTCTCGCTATTCCTTCATGCCAACTAAATAATTGTCTTGCAACATCCGTTGATCGATATCAGTTGCTAATGCCACAAGTCAATACCACTAAGAAGCTAGAGATTGAACATTGAACATTGAAATGAATGCTAGTCCATAGAACATTGAAAGAATTGATTACACTGTTAAAACATTGAGAATTATGCTTGTCCCTTGAACATTGAAATGTGGGAAATGAATTGATGCCTGAGATGTTGAATATGAGAATGCTGCGTATCTAATGTTGGCTTATTAATACCATGCAAATTGTGTACTGTTGAGTCGGTTATGCATTCGCGTGGTCATGGACGTCTTTATGCACAAGGTTTGAGTAGTTTCCTCGGGACGGTACTTGGGGCACCGGGGACCGGCTCGACCTAGGGGGAAACAGTTGGTCTTGCTATGGTGGCACGAGGTATTGCGGGACATTCGACTAGGCTTGCAACCTACTCTGGAATGGTACACCGTAATACCCGTTGGAAAGTCCTTTATGGTGTAGTCTCACCAACGATCCAGTTCGAATGCATGCTAACGATTGTCTTATGCAGGGGCGGTAAGTATATTATTATTATCCTGTATCTTGTGCAGGAAAGCTGAATTCGGCCAATGGTAAAGTAAACATGGTTTATTCCATGTTACATTATTGTGATTTACTCTGAATGTTGCCTGTCCCTAATAAGTTCATATCTTTAAAATGCTTGTCATTAATAAAATGTTGGTTTAGCTGAGTAGGCCAACGGGGCTCACCAGCGCATTGTTATAATGTGCTGACCCCTCCTCCACAGGTACTGGAGAAGGCTCAGGCGCACGTCCGAATTAAAGCTTTCTGAACTGTTGTTTCCTTTCAAGTTATTTTTCCTAAAGACGCACAAAGTATTGCAGAGTTTTCAAAAGATAGCTGCTTATATTTCAAAGTACTAAAGGGGCATGATGTATGGAACGGAAAGTTATTTCATGGCAGCCTATCAGTTGTACTTCTTTTCATGAATCAATGTAGCCGAAATGGCATTTCAAATATTATCGAGAAAAGTTGTATTCTGACTACAATTATGAATAAAATGAGTATTTCTTCTTCCTATATTATGTTTCCAATGTTTCCGCAACTGTGACTTAATTTCTAATGTTTCAAATGATATGAATGTGCATGTTCTAGCCTTGTACAAGTGCAACTCCAGACTTGTACGGCATCACGCCTTAGCGAGGACGATCGATTCGGCGTGAATCGAAGCAAAGCGAGCGATTCCCCGAATCGGGGCGTGACACACCAGGCTCAAGATCCTCCCTGTTCTTCAGAGTGTGGAGGTCAGGTCGGGCTGGGAAGTGTCGTCATAAGGAGAGTTGACAGCGGGGGTGCGGTGATGATGGGTCGAGCACTCTGTTCGACCGGAGATGGTGGTGGTCCGACGACGTGGCCACGGTGCACGAGCAAGCGATGGCCGCGATCGAGTTCGTCCTCCAGCAGCAGAGGAACAACAACGACAACGATGCATTCGAGAGTTCGGACTCCAGACTCCACCACCAGCACACTTTTCTTTCTTTTTAGTTGCAAATGAGAGGGAAAAAAAAAGAGTACAAGGACTATATATATTGTGTAAGATATTCTTCTATTTCACCGCACTTGTAGCCACAATCCAAATTGTGAAAATCTGTTTTGCTGCATCCAGTTACAGTAAAAATGGCCCCACCTGCAATCGTAGTTCTCGCTATCCAATCAGCCTGGGCATTCTTGCTTGTCCTTTTTTTTTCTTTTTCTGGGGACTGATTTACTTTATATGAGTGTTTCTTCACTCTAGCTGCAATGATGTCCAACATATCTTGGATTCTTACATGGTCTTTCTTATCTTAGAGCCTTTCCTTGATTGAATTGTTGTTAAAGAGACTAATGTGGAATTAATATAGAATTACCTTCCATTTTTCTTATTCTTTCTTCTTAATTTAATTGTATAGCGCTTTTTTTTCTTTCTTTCTAAAAATAGATAGATTTTCAATCCCACCTTTCGATCATACTTGCTTGCGATGGGTTGTCCTAAGTGGCTCATCGAGACAAAAATATGCTGAACCAGAAATGGAAATAAATATTGCTACATCCTTTAGTTATAGTTTTGTACTTTAGTATGACATCCGTTCCTGATTCAAGCAGTTGCCGAGAGGGCAAGGACCTTTCGATCCCGCATGGGGGGCATAGTTTTTGTATGGCTCAATTAGTCTCCCTTTCTTATTTTAAAGGAGTGATGCTATATGTATCTCCAAAAATTCTATCCCTTCGTGTCCCTCCGTCATGTGTCACTTTCTTATTGACCGAAGCAAATAGTGGAGTAGTAGGGAAAAGACATGAGCGAATATGAGAGGATCACGTGGCGGAGAGATATGGAGCAATGGAATTTTGGAGGTACATAAAGCATTTTCCATTTTAAACTACATATGCAGTTTTCTAACCATGTTTTGATTTTTTTTTTTTTTTTGCGAAGAGATTAGTACTGATTGCCACTTTTATTTTGATATATAATCAAATCACTCATAAACTCATCAGAAGCCAGATGAAAGCTCCTGATACATACAAGAATGCCGCGACTAATTAAAAGGAGAATCAAACTACACGAATAAAACAATATTGCTACTGAAAAAAAAAAAAATTCAACCACAGCCTCTTTCAATCATCTCATCGTACTGCAAGAAGGAGATTTGGCGCTGCATCTTCATTTGCGCGTAAAATTTTGTTATGAACTCCTCTGCCTTCAAGTCAATCTCTTGCTCTTGCTCTTGCTCTTGCTCTTGCTCTTGCTCTTGCTTGCAAATCAACTCACAGCCAGTAGCAGTCTCTACACTATCATCAGCATCATCACTGAACACTTCCTTTCCTTTTTCAACTCCTACATTGCCATCCTCATTACAAATGCAGTTCTCCTTGTTCCACCTGAAGTAGTCCCTGTCCTCGAGTTCGGCCACCGCCGCGGAAGGGTTGACGCACGAGAGCAGCCGCAACGATGCAGGCCGGTGCATCCTGAAGCTGAACGCAGGAGTCTCGTCGAACGAGAGCTGGCGCTCGCCGATGTAGCGCAGCTTGTCGGACTGGCCCTTGTTGCTGCCGATGGCTTGCTGGAGCCACTTCCGGTTCTTGCGCTCGAGCGCACCGCCTTTCCTGGCCCACACCAACGCCACCCTCAGCACGCTCCATGCGGTTCTGGCGAATGTAGACTTCCTTGGCTCCATGGCTACAGGTGAACGAGAGCGATGGTGATGGTGCTCAATGATGCATGAGAGATTATATAGAGCTTCAATCGACGCGGTGTGATTGAAAGCAACAAATAATGTGGCTCTTCCTGGAATGTGCTGAAAACGTACGTTGATGAGCAACTAACAACCTAATGAGCGTTCATTTTTGGGGGTTTGCTATGTGTGTATAACTCCCTTACAACCGCCACTTTTCGGACTTAGCAGGGGAGGTGGGAGTCGGTGTGACCCATGTGTAAAGGGTGGGATATAAAGGTCATAAGATGATTGTGAAAATTTGGTTGTAGACTTAGCATTATTGTTTTTTTTTTTTGTGATATTTAGTTTAGTTTGCAAGTAACAGCTGTCTACATCTAATGAGCATAGTGATGGTCTAGAAGCAAAATTTGAATGATTGGAACGACAGGTTATTAAAAAAATATTGGCTGTAGAATAATGAACCTCTCTTTTTCCTGTTGAAAAGTGCAGCTGCAGTGGCTAGATAAGACGAGCAAAAATCCAATTTGGCAGGTGCATGGTTATATTTTTTGTGCCTATAGCCTTATATCAACACACTTTTATTTGGATCATGATCTTGAAAGAGTTGGAGACTATCAATTCCACATGCATTTGTGTCAATGAGGATCATAGCACAACCGCTCCGTGTGATTGTTGATGTATGCAATTGCATCCAATAGCAGATAATTTGGCTAACATTGATGACAAAATACAGAACTATAGCTCTGTTGCTCAATTACAACATGCAGTTGTAGCTATATCATGCTTTACTACTGTCATCCAAACCATGGCGAGTCATGTTCTTGATAATTAACATTCATCATTGACTAGGCACAATTTTGGCAAAATCGAGGATGAGAGGACTTGACCACTCGTCAATGCCAACGATAACAAAAGAGCGCTACTCAGAGCGTTTTGGAATCTCAATCCTATATATATATTTTGTGTGTACTTATATATATGTCGCAAAAACAAAGCCATTTGGAGAAGGTTGCTCATGGTCTTCTTCCAAATTGTACTCAATTCAGTAATAACAAGAGGATTCTTGTTGATGTGAGAGAAAGGAGTGACTAATTATTTAGTTTGAAAATCACAGCTACATAATTGGAGACACGATCAATTATTATAGACAGAATCATGAGGTTGTTCATGGAAAAAAAAAATGAGGTTGTTCATGCGAATGTATCTATCATTCATGTCATGTGCAAGGAAGCTGGGGGGAAGGTTAAGATACAAGGTTGTTAACAACTTAATTATATATTTTTTTTGAGGAAAAATAAAAATATGCCTTATGACGTTAAATTAAGTTCAAGACTAAAAGCTATATAACAGGTTATTAGTCCATCGCAAGGTTCGTAACGGGTCGTTCAACACTCTTCAGTTTTGCAAAATTTTCAACTACAAATGAGGAAACCTCATCAATTTTAGTACGCGACCGGGTTATCTAGCATTAGGGTCTCACATAATAATGGATATTAGGGTTTGGATCTCGAAGTTCTCCTGATTTGGGTTCGAAATCATTATTTGTTAGCCTACGTGAACATTGGTTTCAAAATTCAAATTTTAATGTTGGACAACATATACGTGTCTTCTTCAATCTTGAAACAAATACTACTGAGTATGCACTTCTCACAAGAAATCCGTCTTGTGCCGATGCCTCCTAAATATAGCTTAGATATAAAACACCAACAAGACGTTTTTAAGTTGTTGATACTGCGAGTACATCTAATTAATTGGTTGTATCGAATGAGTACGACCAGTCTATTACTTGGTCTCGCGCGCACAAAATCCAACCAAAAGAGTCCCTAATGAACCCAACTCCTCTTTGTTTATATGAGTTTAAGTCCTCTGTCATGCTCTTTAACTTTCTTTCACAACTTATCTTTCAAGAAAATATGCATACAATTATTAATCATCATATTGATCTGCAACTAAAAAGGAGAAGTCGATCAAAATTGACCCAAGTAAACCTGGGATTGTCTGCACCGTCATCGTCATCGTATTAATTTTCCTTAGTTTTTCCACATAATCATCTCTCTAATTAATCAAGTGTGTTTTAAGAATTTTACAAATGTACAAACTCATGTTGTCACAAACCAAAAACTTTGCCACTAAGTCTCCTTTTGGTTCACTGTAATGTTAGCATAATCACAATATAATAAAATTAAAAAAAAATTATTCTACAAAGTGATCGAACTAGAAAATCTAGAGCCAGAGGGTGCTTCACAAACTGAGTGCAGAGAACCATGCATTACTGGTGATGCCACATAAAATTAACATATTATAGGGTTATTTAGTTTTAGGGTCTCCTGTAATATTAAAAATTTAAGTTTAGATTTTCATATTGTTCTATAATTATTTAAAAGGCTTAATTGTACTTTGATACCCTCAACTATTTCGCTTTTTCAAGTTGATGCCTCAACTATTTTTTTTTCAACTTGATACCCGAAATTTTTTTTGGACAATAATGTCCTTACCCAAAAATTAAAACTACCACTGAACCCCTCCCCCCTCCACCCCTCCAGTGCCCCCCCCCCCCCCTTCCGGCCACCACCCCCGCCCCCGCCCCTCTCCCCGCCGCCCCGACCGCACCCCCCGCCGCCTCAACTTAATAGTTGAGGTATTAAGTTGTTGAGTAAAAAAGTTTATGGTATCAACTTGAAAAAGTGGAATAGTTGAGGGTATCAAAGTACAATTTAGCCTATTTAAAATGAAAACATAAACGTAAATTTTGAATATTATATGAGATCTTAAAACTAAATTTAAATATATAACTGTTGTGCGATTTGAATTATTTAATTTTATCGTGACCAATCAAAAAGAAAACTTATGACACTATAATTTTATGTATATAATTATTCTAAATCCAAATATTCACAGTCAAAAGCTTCTCAAGAAAGCTCTCAATATATACAAACCACACTGCAACAATAAAAAAAAAATGTACAACAAGAGTTGATGATACGATTAACGAAAATGATATTTTGTCTGTACTTTGTGACTGCGGACGTAACCGTCGGCTCACGTGGCAGCCAATCATTGCCCCCTGCTATTGTTGGACCCCATCTGAATCAGAAGTCAATAGAAGACCGTCACGTGTTCTGCGGTCACGCATGTGGTCACAAACTGCGGACAATGTAGCAGGGTCAAATGATTAATTGGCTCCTCTCTGAAGCATGTCATTGTATTGTATCAATGACACCTGCCTTTGTAGCTTCATCTGCTCGTAAAAGTTCGATATGAACTCCTCCGCCTTCGAATCAATCCCTTCTCCCTCTTCCTCTTCAGCTTCTTCTGACCCCTCGCTATCCGACTCGTCGTCGTGATCGTGATCGTGATCATAATCGTCATTCTCTTGACCCTCAAAGAACTTGCATTCCCTCTCGCCTTCATAGAATATCCAGTTCTCCTCGTCGAGATCGACCGAGGGCGTTCTCATGCACGGGATCTTGGGAAACCTCAGCGACGCGGGCCTGCTCATCCTGAAGCCGAACGTCGGGGTCTCGTCGAACGAGAGCTCCCGCTCCATGTAGCGGATGCGCTCGACGCCCGCGCCGCCCCCACCGGCGCCCCGGAGGCTCTTGAGCGCGACGCGAAGGCCGAGCATTAGCCGCCACCTCCTGAGTGCCCCGCCCTTGCGTGCCCAGAGGAGTGCCAAGCGCAGGGCACCCCACGCCCGGCTCGCTGCAGTAGCTTTCTTCTGCACCATTGGTCTATGTAGAACGGAACTAGTTTCTGAAACTGTTTGATGAGTATAGAGAGAGGAGGGGAGGTTGCATTTATATATATATTGAAGCTTTGCTTTGCTACTCGGTTTGTTTGAATAATACACAATAGTTTTTTTTAGCAGGGACACGGAAGAGAGGGAAAATGGGGCCCAACTCGGTGGATTTGATGGCTTCTTATAACCGGACACGGTTTTGATGCTGTGAGGAGAGGCTTGCGAGCAGTCTTGTCTAAAAAGAAACGCACTACCAACAACGACTTGACTTAGTTTTTGTTATTTTGGTTGAGGTGGAGTTTTAAATTAACAATTTGCTGACATACGGTGTCACGTGTCGTCCTCTCATGATCGATTTTGGGTCCTAAATTGAGGAGGGGGAATTAGAGACTAAATTTTAACTTAATAATCCTCAATAATTTTAATTTTTTAATTATATACCTTAAAAAATTTTACTAGACAATTTAATATTCTCAACTATTACAATCTTTTAACTTTATACCATACATTTTTTTTAAAATACTTTGTCAGTAGTCAGGATTAACCTTCCGTCCAAAAAAGACAAAAATATCCTCCTTCCCTCCCTACCACACGTCCTGCTGCCAATTTTCTCTCCCACCCCCACCCACTCCGGTTGCACCATTCTATCGCCACCACCCTCCCTCCCAAACCCCGTCTGCACCCCTGCCTCCCATGGTTGTACTCTCCCTCATCCCCGGTTGCACCCTTCCCCCACCCCTCCCTTCCCCTTGGATGCACCTGGCCTCCCGCCACTTCCAACCCCACCCCCCTCCTCCCCTCACCCATCCGTCGTCGTTACCCTACCCAGGCGCTGCCGGGGTGTGTGTGTGTGGGGTGGAGGGGAAAGGGGGGGGGGGGGTGGGGGGGGGGGGGGGGGGGGTTGGTCCTGTGGTGATGAGCACGGTTCGAATTTTCCTCTAGTCGTTGCTTGTCAATCTGGAGAAAATGATACCTCAAAAAAATTGAAAAAACTGTATGAAGTTGAAATCAAGTCTAAATTAAAATGAAAAACCCATGCACGAGTTTCGCAATAGCAGTACATGACAGCAAGCGTGTAGCTTATAAATACATTTACAATACCATACGGACACTATAATACATATAATGAGTGTTTCAGAAAACAACAATTATGAATCTATTGGTTTCTAAACCATCATTTTGACTGAAACACGGGAGACATCAACTAGAATAGGTTGTTAAAAAAATATTCACGTTAATATAATAGTGATGGGAGTCTACTATGTTTGTGTTATGTTTGTATGTAGAAATGAAACTTCGAGGATTTGTCATAACTTTATTTTGGCATTCCATATCACTGTCCTGGAGTATAGGCAGAGCTTTCATAATTAATTAATCAGTTACTTAATGGTCTCTTTTAATTATTCAACTGATGCCAATAATTATGGAACAATTGATTGGTTTTAGCATTCTCCATATCGGCAATCATACGTTATTTGTCATGTAGGTGGTAGTCACTTACTAGTGTTAAAAAAAGAGCAACTATGTGAACGAATTTTTCTACAGCAACAATAAATAATAATAACAAACAAAGTAATTGTGTGTTCCTCTTCTTATATTATTAGTGTGATCCAAGTAAACAAAATCCATACATTTTGGTTGGATCGACTCTTGTACGTGACCTATATATAGGATCAACACCAATAAAAAATCCAAATTTGTTCATCAAACGAAATGATTATATGTTACCCATTTAGAGTTCTGATGTGAAAAATAATTGATAACATATATTACAAAAATGTCCTTAATAATATTTAGTAAGTTCTAATACATAAGAAAATTTTCTAATCTCCTACAATTATAATGAGGCTTGAAAACGGCTCAAAAGTGAGTCGTCTAAGCCTTATGTCTATCATCACTTATTAATTTAAAACGAATTAAATTATGTGAAAATATTAAAACAAGTTTAATTTTGTTATATATAACAATGAAATAAATCGAACTCAGCCAACCAAAAAGAATACCTCCCACCTTAACCACATAAGTTAGAAAAAATGTTTGGCTATAATTAGACTAGTGTCATGGCACACGTAATGCGTGTGCAACGCGTTTTACAATTGTTCATACCAATTTATGTAGCAAAGATAACATAAAATTCATCTTATTTTAAAAAATTACTTTTTTCCGATAGTATATTTTTTTATGTTAGAAATATTTATATCGTCTTATTAAACAAAAAAAAACATAACAAAAGGTAATGAACAGAAATATCCACTTTCACTGTAGGAGATCACTCACTTAACAAAAATGCTATAATGTGAAATGTTATTTTTCAACATCTTCATCAGCAGTGCTTTACTACTAAATCTTACTTACATATAAATGGCTAATAATTACATAAATATTACTATTGCATATATGGGCTTCTTCTCCATTCCACTAATATATCAGATAGATTGCTATGCATGTTATTATCTGTAGGGAATGGATATTAAATGTGCATAATGGTTTTTTTAAATGTCTGACATAACGCACGGACTTTGTATACACTGCATTGCATAAATGATAAAAATATTATTTTATATACAATGTACGTGTATTTACTGGTATAAATATTTTTTTTGATGATTTTTAATAAATTTATAGCAATTGGAGGTCTCTTTTGTACTATATAGTACAGGTCCGAATCTTTAAGTTGGACATTTAAAAAAAATTGAGAAATTTTGAGTGGCACCCCAATTTTGTTTACCATATTTACAGTGCACCCCACAAGTTTACAACAATGTAAGGTACCCCCCACTTTTGACGGTTTTCGTCTCCAACTTACGATCAACCCCTTTGACCATTTTTTTGACCAAAATACCCCTGTCTTATTTTCCGTATCCCCCTATGTTTTCAGTGTCTGCCCCCTCCCCGCCGTCTGCGTGCTTCTGCCGCCCCCCTTAGACGGGCCCTAGCGCCGCCCCCCTTCGCGGGGCCCTAGCGCCGCCCCCCTCCCCGACCTCCCCGACCTCGCCATCCGGACCCGTCCCTACCTCCCTCTACCTCCGGCCCACCCTCTTCCAGCTCAAGCGCGACTCCGCCGAGAACCGCTCCCGCGTCTACGACTTCCTCCGCGGCCTCGGCATCCTCCCGGACGAGCTCGACGGCCTGGAGCTCCCCGTCACCGTCCAGGTCATGCGCGAGCGCGTTGACTTCCTCCACTCCCTCGGCCTCACCGTCGACGACATCAACTCCTACCCCCTCGTCCTCGGCTGTAGCGTCGCCCGGAGGGAGCTCGGCGCCGTGCTCGCGCGCTACCCGGAGGGAGCTCGGCGCCGTCGTGAGGCTGCTGGAGAAGAGGCCCCACATCCTCGGATTTGGGTTGGAGGATTGCGTGAAGCCGAACGTAGAGTCGCTCGTCGAGTTTGGTGTCAGGAGGGAGGCGCTGGGGGGCGGCAAGGTCGGGGAGGGGGCGGCGAGGTCGGGGAGGGGGGGCAGCAAGGTCGGGAGAGATCGGGGACGGGGGCGGCGAGGTCGGGGAGGGGGGGGGGGGGGGGGCGGTAGCGGCGAGGGGGGCGCGAGAGACATGGTGGAGAAGACAAGAGGTCGGGGGTATTTTTGTCAAAAAAATTGGGTCAACCCAGTTGACCGTCCATATTGGACGAAAACCGTCAAAAGTGGGAAGTATCTTACATTATTGTAAACTTGTGGGGTAAACTGTAAATATGGTAAACAAAAGTAAGGTACCACTCAAAATTTCTCAAAAAAATTTATCTGGTGCACAATTTTTACTACTAAACAATAGAATATGCTGCTGAAAGTCATTTAAGAGGATAATGGTAGTTTCTTACAGAAAGAAGAAAATAAAGCTTATTTAAGGGATAATTATATTCTCGCAATAATTACTTTATCCTTAGTTTTGATGGCATGTGATAAGATTAGTTCGCGGAATGGAAGGAAAAAGAAATCAATTACTTGGCATTTTCTTTCCTTTGAAAAATTATAATTTCTATTGATTTTTCTTTTCGATGTTTGAAAATGTCAAAAATTTTGGAAACGAAAATGAATACTTCAAAAGTGGTTCCTTGCTTAGATGGATGTAATCACTTTATCCCCTAATTTTTCTTCCATTAAAAATCACTTTATTCTTTTCCTCAATTTTTTTAGCATCCAAACTTAGACAAGTAATCACTTTTTTTTCACCGGATGATTCTGCAAACCAAAAGAGGCCTCAGAGCATCTCCAACCCTATTGTCTTGTTAAGTGTTGTGAGTCTTAGGTGGCTCCTATGTGGCATAAGCCACAAGACAATGTCTTGTTTATGTGGCAAAATTATATCTCAAATGACAATGAGATAGAAAAACTCTCTCCAATGCAAAAGTATTGAGGAGACAATAAAAAATATTTTTTCCAACTTCCAAGGCAACTTTTAAGACAACTACTCATCTTCTTTCTTTTTTTCTAATATTTTTTATTCATAATTGATGACATGGAAGAGAAGACATCGTCAAGTGCATTGTCTAGAACAAGACAATCAACTTCACAATGTCTTCTTTAATTTTTGCCACATAAGCTTCACAATTGACTTGACAATTGCATTGGAGAAGAACTTTTGAATAAAATTTTGTCATTCCTATGTGGCAACAACTTTTTTCCAAAGTCACAATAGGGTTGGAGATGCTCTTAGGTCTCGTTTGGTTCACAGATTCAAGGAAGTAGGAAAGGAAAGTTGTTCCTTTCCTTTGTTTGGTAACCACAAACTTGGGAATCAATTTCCTCACAAGGGGGAAAATTTGAGGGAATATGGTTCCACTCATGACCCATGGGATTGATTTTCCCTCCTCCTTTCCCAACATTTATTACAAAAGTTATGACAAAAGTAACCATGTGTTATTGCTTATTTTATCATTAATGTTATTTTTCATAATGTTATTTTTATTTTATATGTAAGGATATTATTGGAACATTGTTATATTTTTGCTTTCCTTTCCTGCACCAACCAAACAACGGAAAGGAAATGTGACAGGAATCCTACTTTCCGATTCCCATGGAAAATACAAAGGAATGCATTTCCTTTCCGTGAACCAAACGAGGCCTTAGTGTACCCCCTTTCCAATCTTCAATGTTTATAACATGGCAATCTCATTGAATGCCATTAACAAAGATTAAGTCATAATGAACCACCGATTGATTTCAAATTAAATTTTCTTTTCAGCTGGAAGATAACTAATAGATAGATAATTAAACACAATTGTGCCCCTATAGCTCAGTGGTAGAGCGTCAGTCTTGTAAACTGAAGGTCTGTAGTTCGATCCTGCATGGGGGCAACAATTTTGTACGGCTCAAATTTAGTTTAGTGTTTCTCTCTCTTCTTTTTAAGAAACATTGTTAACAACACATGCAATTTTCTAACACATGCAATTTTCTAACAATGTCTTGTTTTCAACACATGCAATTTTCTAACACATGCAATTTTCTAACAATGTCTTGTTTTCAACACATGCAATTTTCTAACAATGTCTTGTTTTTGTATGGCTTAATTAGTGTTTCTCTCTTTTTTTTTGTATGGCTGATGTTTCGTCCCGATTGCTACTTTTATTTAGATATATACTCAATCACTCATAAATTACTCAATTCTATTACTTATTTGGAATTTCTCTCTGACCCTTCCTTTTAGGAGTTGTTTAGATGTTTGTAATTTTTTGAAAGTGTAAAGTGACATTTTCAACATATTTCTACTATTATAAAGGGGCTCCAAAACGGCTCAAGTTTGAGCCGTCTAAACCGTGTATATCATCAACCATTTTCTATTTTAAAAAATAAATTATGTAAAATATTGTTGAAAAAAGTTTAAATTTGCTATATATATTCACAAAATGGGTAAATGAACTCAACCAAATAAGAAGAAAACATTCCACCTTAACCACATGAGCTAAAAAAAAATATTTGACTATAATTGGATAATATTTTTATTATACGTTATCACACGTGGAAAGCACGTGCATTTACTAATCATAATATAGTGTACTTGTAGCATGTATGACTTTCTATAATGTATTTGTATACATACCTTTTTGTTTTCCGCAAGTGAGAATGATGACATTCAATGTTTGTTCGCTACGATATCCAACTCCTACTCTCTCTCTCTCTCTCACTGAAAAGAAAAAAATAAAAAAAGAAGAAGATGGACGAGATGCCATTCAGGAGTGGATCTATATAAGGTCGTAATGTACAAAGAATTAGTTAGCTTAAGTGGTAGTGTTTGGGGCTTTCATTTTAGGGGTTGCAAGTTCAAATCTCACCTCTCACTAAATCAAATATTTTACATATTTTATGTATAATATTTTGCTTCCTCTTCTGTAACAATTTAAAAATATTGTTTTTATTTTATTTTTTGCTTATTCTTGTTTGAGTTTTAGTATATTTTTTTGCTACTGAAGTCCAATTAACATGGCAACTTTAAGAATTTCTATATGTGGTTGTACGACACATCCATAATTTTAATTTTGGTTCCGCCTCTGATGCCATTCACTATCTCTTTCTCTCTCTGCTGAGCCTCAGCACCGTTGACGTACTCCTCGTCGTCCACCGCCTGAAGCGTTGCCAAGGAACACGAGGCTCAAGATCCTCCCCCTTCTTCAGAGTGTGAAGGTCAGGTCGGGCTGGGATGTGTCGTCATGAGGAGGGTCGACAGCGGGGGTGCGGTGATGATGGGTCGAGCACTGTGCTCGACCGGAGATGGTGGTGGACCGACGACGTGGCCGCAGTGCACGAGCAATCGCTGGCCGCGGTCGAGTTCGTCTTTCAGCAGCAGAGGAACATCAATGATGACGACGCGTTCGATCAGTCAGCGTCGGTGAGGTACACTCCGGCGGTGGCGGGGAACGGTGGGAAGAAATAGGACATGCCGAGGAGTTCGAGCTCCAGACTTTACCACTTGCAACACACTTTTCTCTCTTTTTAGTTGCAAATGAGAGAAAAAAAGAGAGAGGGGACATGGACTATATTGTGCCAGAGATTCTCCACTTTTATCCCATTTGCAACCGCAATCCAAACAGTGAAACTCTGTTTTGCTGCCTCCAATCACAGTGAAAATGGCTATCACAACGTATTTCTCGCTATCCAAATAACCTCTTACTATGTAAGGGCTTTCTTGCTTGTCCTTTTTTTTTCCTGGGGAGATTTACTTTATATGAGTGATTCTTTATTCCTAGGTGCAATGATGTCCAACATATCTTGGATTTTTACAGGGTCTTTCTTATCTTATATGAGCCTTTCCTTGATTGAATTGTTGTTCCAGAGACTATGTGGATTTAATATAGAATTTTTTGGATGCCTTCCATTTTTTTTATTCTTTCTTCTTAATTTAATTATTAGCGTTTTTTTTTCTTTCTAAAAATAGATAGATTTTGATCCCACCTTCCGATCATACTTGCTTGCGATGGGTTGTCCTAAGTGGCTCATCGAGATATCAATATGCTGGATCAGAAATGGAAGTCCTTGAGTACGGCACTGCTTCCTAATTGAAGTAGTTGCCGAGAGCACAAGAGTTTTTGTATGGCTCAATTAGTGTTTCCCTCTTTTCTTATTTTTAAGAGCTCCATTGTTAACTACATATGCAGTTTTCTAACAATGTTTTGATTTTTTTTCCTACTTTTATTTAGATAATAGTAATATGCAATGCACCTACGAAAAAAATGTTAAAAACTTAAAAATAAATTTATTATAAAAATTATTAAACTTAGGATTTGAACTCAAGCAACTAAAATAAATACCGCGTACCTTAACCACTTGAATTAAACTATTCAGTTATAAATATATCTTATTAGATTGTTAAATACTTAGTTAATTATTTTTAAAATAATTAATAAAATATTTAGATAGTTAATTATTATTATTTTCAAAATTTATTTAAATAATTAATAATATTCATACGATTTAAATGGCTCACTATTGAGCCATTTTGAAGCCTCCTTATACAGTAGAGGATATAATCAAATCATTCATCAACTCATCAGAAGGCAGATGAAAGCTCGTGATACATACAAGAATGTCGCGACTAATTAAAAGGAGAATCAAACTACACTTATAAAACAACATTTGCAACCAAAAAAACAACAACAATCAACCACAGCCTCTTTCAAGCATCTCATTGTACTGCAAGAAGGAGATTTGGTGCTGCATCTTCATTTGCGCATAAAATTTTGTTATGAACTCCTCTGCCTTCAAATCAATCTCTTGCTCTTGCTTATGTACTTGCTTGCAAATCAATTCACAGCCAGTAGCAGTCACTATACTATCATCATCATCATCATCACTGAACACTTCCTTTCCTTTTTCAACTCCTACATTGCCATCCTCATTACAAATGTAGTCCTCCTTCTTCCACATGAAGTAGTCCCTGTGTAAGCCCCCTGAATTTTCGGAATTTATTTTTGAATTTTCTAAATGAATTATTATCGATAATTTATTTTTATTTAATTAATTTTGATCATTAAATGCTCTTTACCGTGACTTGGATTTCTAGAGCATCAGGGATGCCAGTCTCTAGAAACTTTCTTCTTGATGTTTGTAGTAGACGAGATTATCTTCATGTTGATATATCGTGTCCCACTCGAACTTGTTCCCTTGTGCTCCATTTGCTTCGTGCAACTTTCGGGTCAATTTAGACCAATTTATCGTCTGTCGTAATTCGTGATTTAACTTTCAACTTAATTTTCGGGCCCGACATCGGTCCAATCCAGTCGACCCAATACATAGCCCTGGCCTGTTTTGAGTCTACTATGCACGTGTCATTTGCGTACCACCGAATTGATCTCCCTTGTGCTCCCATTTCATCCGTAATTTTAATTAATTTAAATTATTATTTTAATTAAATTTTGGCCCCAAGCTTGTCCAAACTTGACCGAGCCGGATCCAACGCCCAACCAGATTTTATGTGATCCCTAACATGACTACCCCCCATTTAAAATATCTCTATACAAATATCCTTCTCTCTATGCTTTATCAAAAATATCTTATTTTCTCTTATATATATATATATATATATATATATATATATATATATATATATATATATATATATATAACTCTCTTTTCTCTCTCCTCCTAATAACACCTACACACACACCCCCCTCTCCACCAGCACAATACCCCCACCCTCTTTCAACCGACCTCACTCTCTCTCTCTCTCTCTTTTTCAAATATCTACTTCTCTCTCTCTCTTTCTATTATATACACACTCTCTCTCTCTCTCTCTCTCTCTCATTACACACACACACAACTATCTTTTTTCAACTCACAGCAGCCCATGCCATGGCCGACCCCCCCATGGCCGGAAGCTCCCCAGCCTCCATGGCCGAGCCCCCTTTCTCCTCATCTTCTTCATTATTCTCACAACATCTCCACCATCATCATCATCATCACCCATCTCCACCACCATCATCATCATCTCCCATCTCCACCATCATCTAACATCACCATTAACTACCACCTCCTCCACCTTGCCCGATCGGCCTAGGCATTTCGTGCGTTTGGCACGGGTTTCCGTCGGCGTGAGCTCGAAATGTATCCGAAAATGGCGTTCCGTCGCAGCGACTTCGTGCATGTTTTTTAGGAAATTTGACCGTTGGATCAACGATTTCTTTGCTCCGTCTCAATCTCGGTATATAGCTCTTCACTTCCCTCAATTTTCGTTCGTTAATTTTGTCGTTGGCCACCAAGTTGACCGTTTAAATTGTGTTATTTTTGGACAATTTTACGGAGCCAACTTCGTCGGTTCGTATCTCCTCCATCGCAGCTCCGTCTGGCGTGTCACTGGTTCCTATGTGCATCTGGTATAACCCTCTTCCTACGCCTTAAGTTTCGTTTTATTGTGAGCATGTTTGATTGGTTGAATTCGACGCCAAAGTTGGCCGTCCGAATTCATAATTTCCAAGTTATTAATTTCCATTTTTGAATACGGGACTCCAAATTCAATTTCTGACACCACCAGTAGACTCGTGGCGTCGTTCTGGCACGTTTTCATATAAAATTTATTAGATTTGGAGGACATGGGCCCTGGCACGCATTTCGGTACAAAGCGGGCCCCACAGTCCGGATCAACGGGACTTTTTGACGCCGGCTCATTGGAATCCAATTCTGGATATACCATTGAGTTCATATCATCATTCTGGACTCGTTGACATATAATTTGCTAGGTTTTAGTGGACATTGGTTTCGGCACGTATTTCGGTGCAAGTCGGATACCAATATCCGGGTCAACGGGTCATTTTGAGATCGGCTCATCAGAATCCAATTCTGGACATATTGTTGATTTTGTATCGTCATTGTGGAATCGTTGACATATAATTTGCTGAGTTTTGAGGACATTGGCTCCGACACGCTTTTCCGTGCAAATCGGAATTTTAACGTCCTGTCAACGGACCAATCTGAGATCGGGCCATCGGAATCCAATTTCGGATATACCGTTGAGTTCGTATCGTTATTCTGAATTCGTTGACATATAATTTGTTAGTTTTAGTGCACTTTTATTCTGACACATTTTTCAGTACAAAGTGGGTCCGACACGGATACCGTTTTGATCCGAAATTACCTTTTTATCCCTGTGTCCAAATTGGACTTATGGATAGGCTATCCTAGCTAATCTGACCATTCTAGACACGTTGGTGATGGTTGTTTCAACATCCGACAACATCTGTAGGTTTTTACCCTATTATTATAATCTTTCTCCTTTTGTTGTATTTTGAGATCCATCGATTCCAGTAATTTCACAACCACTGAAATTGAATATGTTGACCCTGTAGATGTTTATAGAGACTAGCCTTGACCTTGTTTGACCATGGTTGACTACTTTGACTGAACGTCGAAGTAGAGTCAACATTTGACCTGGGTTAGACTAATTTTGACCTTGGTTGACCACGGTTGACTATTTTGACCAAAATTCAATCGGAAGTCAACCGTAGCCTAAAATTGACTAGAACTTGACTGAGGTTTACTAGTTGACCCAAAGTCAACTGTTATTCAACGTTAGTCAAGTTTGACCTGAGTTGACCAAAAGTCAACTGTAAGTCAACCCTTGACTTAGATTGACCTAGTTTGACTTGCTTTGACTTGCCTTGGTCTAGTTTGACTTTGTTTGACCTAGTTTGACTTAGTTGACTGAGTCTGACCTAGATTACATAACTTATACTATAGAATCAAGCCTAACACTGTTGAACCCTAATTAGCTTATATATCTTATCTTTATGTCTGTGGCATCATTCTGAGCAATGACCCCATGCTCAGGACCGCAGACGAGTACATTCTCTGATAGTAGTTCCTTGTCTTGATATTTTCTGTATCCGATTCAGTTATAGTATTTTACTTGATTCTCGTCACGATGGTACACGGACTAGTATATACCGGATTCCTGTCATGAGATGTCATTCTTGGATTTTCTTGGGATACTGGTACTTGCTCGATCTTGTTCTTGTACTTGTATTGACACCGATTCCTGAGAAGGAGTAGCTACCTTCTTAGGGAATCTCGTGCCATGACGTGCTATGTCCGGATCCGTATACTATTCGGGGAATGGGGAATTTTATAGATAGTGTGATCAATGCCCATCTTGAGTTACTACTTGTATCATAGCTATACCCTCACCTCACGATGGGTATAGCTTGACCTGTGCTACTACTTGCTCCATAGCTTGCTATCCCGACCGGGCCGAGTCCACGTACTTGTAGCCGGTCGGCTGGAAGCCTGATCTTGACCCATACCGATCACATTATGCTATAATATTCGAGACACATTTTATATTTATTACATCAGTTACATATTACAGTTCCGCTTACTTTCCCTGCGTGATTCACCTTGACATGATTTCCAGTTTATATATCCTGTTTTACTTACAGTCTTGATATATCATCTTGTATTCCATTATGATTGTTTCTTACAGCATTTGTCAATACTATGAAACTTTTGTTAGTTTATGTACTCGTTTCCATCCTGACTGGATACGTTGACAATATTTTAGGAGTTGTTATACCACTATTGGACTTCATGATGTTGCTAGCTGAGGTGGATCTCACTATTCTTCTGTGTGAGTTGCCTGGTAGTTATTCTTAGTTTGTCTTGTTTTTCCTTCTTTATTTTCCTGTCTTATGATTCCTTCTAGTAGTTTCTAATTGTTCTGGTGCCTTAATTATCTTTCCTGTCTTATCTTCTTTAGACGTTGGGTTATGATTGAGTACATTTGTAGTTCATGGACCTTCTAGATGTAGTGTATATTTATTGGGTACTAGACTGCATTCTACCGCCGATACTGCGGCGTAGGCTGGACGTGGCCCACGTATTCGTATCCGTATATCCGGGTGCGGGTCGTGACACGTTTTTAGTGATGGCCCATGCAGGTCAGTCTTTGCAATTGATGCAAAGTCGTGGTAGTACTTGAGCTTATCTGTACTACTGCGAGCCTGCCCTAGGATTAAGGTTGAGTCATAGAATATTTTAGGAATTTGGTACTCAGTCACATATTAGGAAACTCTTAGTAGATTCCAGTGATGATCCCTGGGAATCTTATTTTGAACTTTTTGAAACTTTTTTCATTTGTTTCTATCCGTCCTGATTTCTGAAACATCTTTCCGTTATCAACTGTATTCTTTCTTTGGAATGAGTTTATGGACCCCAGAGGGAAGGTATAAGTGGGACTTATATATCTTCTAGGTTGAGACGAGAATATGATTTGCCAGTCTCATATCAGGTTGAGATTGTTTTAGATTATATTCCAATGATTTCCTTTTATTTTGACCTAGATAGTACCTTTGGACATCTCCTGAGAATTTTTTTCTAAACTCTACCTCGGGATCTGTTTCCGCTAGTTTCCATCTACTTATCCTTGATTCGATGTTGAAAATTTTGAATCTTGACGTTCGTTGTTGAATTCGATTTTGAATTTTTTTGAGATAAGTTTTTAAGTGAGTTAAGATATCCTGATAAACATATTTGATGGAGATGATGGGAATGGTAAATGTCTACTTTATTCATGGGGTTTAGAATTTATCGCAGCCATATTAGCTAGCATGACAGGGACATGGAGCCTGATTTTGGATATACTATCCTAGTTATGGAATTTAGATTCTCTTGTAGCCATACCGGTTGGCATGATTAGGAATCTAGATGACATGATTATAAGGTGTATACCTTAGTTATGGACTCTATCGTTTATTGCAGCTATGCTTACTGGCGTGGCATAAATTATGGCAGCATGGTTTTGGATAGACGTGTATGGTTATCAGGTCGTATCTTAAATTGATTCACTTCTTTTTGACCAAATGATGAGGATAATTCATACCCTTATTTCTCGACTTATCATTCATTTCTTTTCTCATCGTATGATGATTTTCCTATCTTGCCATCATTTTCTTTGACTTATTTAGCTATGTCTTGATTACACCAATCACCTATCTCATATCTACATCTGTCATCTACACTTGAAAACTCTAAATGTTTTTAAATTTTTATATCTCAATTGCTTCTTAAATTTCGATATTGTTAAGATTTTGATTTCCTTTTGTCCATGACCAATCAATTTTGGTCGTCTTGTTATTCATGCCAAAGAGTCTTGGTTGCTGACTAGACTCTAGATAACTTCAAATTCCTTTGTGACTTGGATTTTCAACCTTGGATTCTCGTGCCCATCCTTCGTTGATCTTATTCTCCATCTTACCCAAATTCTGATTTACTCGAAAGTTGATCAACTTAGATCGTGTTGAGATTAATTTCTTTGTCGTGGTTGGATTTTAATGCTATTAACCCTCATGCATTGCCTTCTGATTTTGATCATGTTTGGATTTTGAATACTCGTGCCTAAACTCTTTTCGACCCTGATTTAATTTTCTGATTATATCTGAACTTATTGTGCTTAGTCGTACCCAGATGACCTGGCATGACTAAGCCGACTTGAATCATTTGATCGTGATTTTAACGATCATAATTATACATTTTATCTTGCCTCAAACTCGTGCCTAAAATTTTTGACTTTCAATCACGACTGTTTCACTTAACAAAAATGCCAAACAAAAGTTGGATTTTGAAAATAAAACGAGAAAAAAAGGTACAAGAAGTACAAATTTGATTTTGGGAAAGTATTGCTATGGAAGTCTGATCTGTAAATGATCACTTTGTTCCTTGGACCATATGATGATGATGAAGATCACTGCTTGAAGTAGAACAACTTAGAAGAACTAAGTCACCAGAAAGGTATCGACGCACTTGGGCACTGATGGCGAGGCCAAATGCTTTCCTGCTTTGCTTCACTCTGTTCTGAAAGAAAAGTTGAAGAAGAATGCTCTGGAGAATCAAAATCTCGAAGTTCTGATCTCTCTATTCTCTCCTGTCTCTCCGTCTGTCTCTCTGTCTGTCTCTCTGTCTATTGTTATGAGAAAAATAAGTCTATTTATAGACTTGGGCTCTTGTACGTAAAAACTCAGCAAAAGTTCCATCTTTACGCTAACAACTGCCACCCATGATCGAAGCCATCCTCTGCATATATTGACGTGTGTCCCATCACTTCAGTAAGGATAGGATGCATGTACACACGTTCTTCGAGAAGAGTGGCATGAAAGCCACGTAAGCAAACCACGTTCCAAACTGGTGGAAGAGAATAGGGCGTAAAAAAATAGCCCAATGTACTCTGAGCGTAAAGCAGTAGATTTGGCATAAAATAGCCTTGACATAGACTTCCCGCGTAAAGTGGTTATTAAATAACCTTGAGCGTAAAAGCAGCTCAAACAGACTTTACGCACACGTCGACTGTTGAGCGTAAAGGCTCGTATAATCTTCGTACGTAAAAGAAGCCGTAGTGTGAGCGTAAAGTAGCTCAATCCACACACTAAACGACAATATTGGTCTCTGTGTAAAGACAAATCCCTTTGTGATATATGCCATCATTAATATCTCCATGTCAGAGTTTGCATTAAATGCGAGATTTGACAGCTTTGTCCAGCGTAAAAGAGGCTGCTCTGTCCTTGGCGTAAAATCATAGGTGTAGACCCAAGCGTAAAATGATCAGCCTGCTTAGGCGTAAATTGATTAGCCTAGTCTTGGACGTAAAGAGATTACCCGCTCTGCTAGGCGTAAAAACTAATCACTTATGAATGAGATGACTCTTTCTTTGAAGCACTTTTTACGCTCCTACAAGTCCCCCTTCAAAGTTTTCAAATATCTCCAAAATTTGAAACACTTTGAACAGAAGCGTAAAAGTTGAGATTTGATCTGCCAGCGTAAAAGTTGGGATACGCAACCGTCATCTGCGTAAAAGCGGGGATGTCCAACAGTCAGCTTAATTTTCAAAAAAAATAATGTCGGTCAACACTTGACCGCCACAATAAATTTCTTTCTCGAAACTTTTCGAACGTCTCTTTATCTTCCCGAGTGAACAGTTTCCAATGAGGAATATTAAGAGTTGTTTTGATTTATATAAATAAGGATAAATTCTTTATTCTTGACATTCATCCTCGTTTTGTCATGGCGCCGAAGAATGAGATTACCAACAAAGAGGCTTCGAGCTCCAGGCTTGACTTCGAGCGGGCGTGCAACTTTTTTGAGTGTTTTGGGGTAACTCCTGCCGTCTTTAATCGCATTGATGGTGGTCCCCCAACAGCATACGAAGGCTCAGGAGATGCAGAAGCGTTTTTAAATCTGATGCGTCGCTCTGGGATCCGCAACATGCACAAATTGGGTGCCTCCCTTCGTCAACCCAACGAAGGAGAAAGAAAATAATATTCCGTGTATTGCGACTCTCTTATATGTAGGGGTCCACTCCCCCCTTTATAAATAAAATCTTGATGTTAATCTCATCTGTTGGTAGATAGAACTGTTCAACACTTATTTTGACTGCTTCTATGGTTGTTCATTCCCAAGAAACAAACCGACACGTGGCGTCTGTCTTGTGGTTACGAGAGCCTTTAAATAGGATCTTCCCCCGAAATAGGCTCATCCCAACAGTTTCTTCAGCCTTTATAAATAGCCGAGAATGTTTCATATATTCTCGTACTCATTCCTCTGAAGATAACTTTCTGTGATGTTGTTCTCCAACAAATGAGGATGGCGGAGCTTTCCCACGGTGTTCTTTTGTACGCCCAGTCTTCAAACATGGATTCAACCACTATTAGAGCCAAACCATTCAACTTAAATGGTAAGTCCGATCGTAAGCAAATATCCGTCTTCGAAATTTTTTTTTTTGTTGAAAACATCTATTCATGAGCGTAAATTCTTGACGAGCGTAAAAAAAAAAACTTGCTGAAGCACTGGCGTAAAAATCTTGCTGAAGCACTGGCGTAAAAAGCCTTGCTGAATCACCGCCGTAAAAGCCTTGCTGAAGCACTGGCGTAAAAATCTTGCTGAAGTACTGGCGTAAAAAGTCTTGCTGAATCACTGGCGTAAAAAGCCTTGCTGAAGCACTGGCGTAAAAAGCTTTGTGATCTGTTTTCAGTTAGCGTTTAATACGCGTCTGATAATACTTCTGTTTTAAAACACTTCTTCTTTGTTATTTTTCTGCAGAAGTTTGGCTGAGCAGCTTTTCCAGAACCGTCATTGGCGATTTTGACGCTGTGAGGAGCGTTCTTCTGACATCAACATCAGGGAGCTCATGCGCTTTTGACGCGCAAATCAGACAACTCAGAACTCTTTGTGGGATAGAAGGGTCTTCCTCTGTTGGTAGGAAGAGCCTTTATACACGGAGAGTTGGATGGTGGAGTCAACTCTACCCCGAGAAATAGGGTAGTAGAGTTCCTTTCACGGCAGAACTAGGAATCGTATCCCAATGCTGGATACATTCCTATCTCCTTTGAGGTGCCGCCACTAATCCACCAATTGTATTGGCAGCAACACGCCTTCGGGCTGCCATACTCTGGGGTTCTCCTCTCGTCTGAGAGAGAAGACCAGAGTTTGATTCCTGCTGTTCTGGTTGCCACTGGAGCTCAGACAGTCAGGAATTGCCACCAACAACGAACCCGTCAAAGAAGATCCGAAGAAGAAATAAATCTCCATTAGGTTATCGTTGGTGTATAAAATGAAAATCCAAGAATGTAAGAGATTTCCATTATAAAGAAAAGTCTAAGAAATGTAATAGACTTTTATGGTGATATGAGAGTAGAAATGATAATTCTTCTATGCTCAATGATTTGTATCTATCTGGATGTAATATGGACATGATAGATAATAAAACCTTCTTTTCTGATTTAGAGTACACAATACTATCAGAGGTAATATGGACGTGATAGCATGTAAGAACTCAAAAGAAAATTAGATTAATATCTATGCAAAGGTCAAATAGAAGTGATAGATAGGAAAAGAAAGCAGATTTAATATTTATTCAGAGGTCATAAAAACATGATAAATAGCGAATCCCACTTTCTAATCAATTGATAAAATAGAAGATATAAAATCCCTTTCCCAGGAAACAAGAAGTCAGCTTAACCAAACCTTGGTAGCTGGGGAATAAGAAGACATATATTGTGAGCATATACGTCAAAACGATGGACGAACCAACGTATTTCTTGGGAACAGAAAGGACGATTCAATTCCATAATTAAATGGATGAACTTGGTAACATGAACGGACGAGTCTTTTCGGAATTGAAAAGTCATTTTCAATTTCAGAGACTAGTTCATTAGTAATCCTCCTCTATAAATAGGTGAGAATTCTCTGTAATCATTTCATTCTTATTTCTACTCCTCTATTGGAAATGTCTTCCGAGGATGTACAACGAAAGAATGAAGTCCCCCGGAAAATCGAGGGCATCATTGAGACGTTCCCCGTTGAGCTCCCTGTATCAGGCTCATCAGGCTCAACCGAAATAGGTGGAAGCTCTTCTGCGCCTAAGCCCACCGAAGACATCCTTGCTTTTTTTAGTAGAGCCAGGGAAAACTCCTGAAGAAGAAGCGTCGAGGATGGCTGTCTGCAAATTTTTCATGAGTTCAGGAAACGACGCCTTCTATGCATTGGCCGACTATGTATTCAATAACGAAGGAAGTGGCCCTCGTCCTTAGTCTCTTGTTTCAAACAAAAATAATAAAAGGAACTTTATTTTCATCCTCTTTTTTTTTATACATAGTATTTCTTAAGAAACTTGCCATTGATTGGCATCATGAGCAGATCTCCATTGGGCTTTGATAATCGATAGGCGCCATTGGAAAACACGGACTCAATTACATAAGGGCCTTCCCATTTTGCTTGGAATTTCCCTTTACTTTTATGAGTCATTACCATCGGTCTCCGAACAGCTAATACAAGTTCACCAACTTTGAATACCCTCTCTTTAACTTTACGATTGAAAGTTCGAGATATGCGGGCTTGATATAGTTTAATGTGCTGTTGTGCTTGAAGACGCTTCTCATCCAATCCTTCAAGTTCCTGGAGTCGTAAGCGATCATTATTCTCTGTAGTGAGCTCATTAGCAATGGCTATTCGTAGAGAAGGGATCTGGATTTCCAATGGAAGAACAGCTTCGCATCCATAAACCAATGAGAATGGTGTAAAACCAGTAGGAGTCCGTACTGTTGTTCGATAAGCCCATAAACATTCTCCAAGTTTCTCATTCCAATCACGTTTATTAGAAGAGACAAACTTTTTGAGAAGTTTAATGATGTCTTATTGAAAGCTTCAGCTAAACCATTAGCAGCTGGATTATAAGCCGTAGAAGCCAAATTCTGAATTCGATTCTTGTCACAGAATCGATAAAATGCTTGACTGGCAAATTGTGGTCCATTGTCATGAATTATTCGTCGAGGAATCCCGAAGCGATAAATGACATGATGTTTAATGAAGCTGATTACATTAGATATTTTCACTTCAGCAAGGGGAACTGCTTCTGCCCACTTCAAAAAGTAATCGGTTATAGCTAGTATAAACTAATGTCCTTTGACAGAAGGAGGGTTAATAGGACCAATAATGTCCATACCCCAAGCTTCGAAGGGCCAGGAGGCTGCTGTAGGATGTAGAAATTCAGACGGCTGATAAATAAAATCAGCATGAATCTGACATGCTTTACATCTTCTGGCATAGTCTACAGCATCTGCTATCATAGAGGGCCAATAATACCCCATTCTTTGAATGCGATCTTGCAACTTTGGACCCGGTTGATGAGCACCACAGACACCATCATGAGCGTCACGTAGTATTTATTTGGCTTCACTTTCTGAGAGACAGCGCAGCAAGAGTCCGTCATATGAACGACGATATAGCATATGTAAAGACGAATCATAATAGAATCGAAACGATCGTCTCTTAATTGATGCAGCTTCTTTAGGATCTTCAGGCAAAATCCCATGAACTGTATAATCAATGAATGGAGTTCTCCAATCTTTCTGCTGGGAACTTGACTCTGTAACATAACTTTGTTCAATATGCAGATTACTCTTCACACAGGACAAGTCTCGGTCCAACAAAGTAATTATATTTTGCCTTCGGATTGGGACAGCCAAGTCTGCAGCTAAGCTGGCAAGAGCATCAGCCTCCATATTATGAAAACGTGGTACAAATTCAATGAAGAATCCTTTGAATGATAGGACCAACTCGACTACCATCTGATGATAGGGGATGAGATCAGGATTTTTGACTTCATAAGTCCCTCTAACTTGATTAACGATCAATTGAGAATCTCCATAAGCCTCTAAGAATTCAATATCCAATTGTTTTGCTACTTGGAGACCAATCAATAGAGCATTATATTCTGCTACTTTGTTAGAGCATGGCTCATTAAGAGAATAGGCACGGTATATGACCATTTTGTCAGGAGAAACCAAGACAATTCCTACCCCAGAGACAATATTGCCTTTAGGTCCCACTCGTGATGCTCCATCAAAATATAATTGCCATATATCATTCTTCAAAGTCATGTTACAATCCACTACTTCGTCTGGAATGTCTTCATATAACTTCGAAGTTTCAGGTATAGGATGAGCAGCTAAGAAATCAGCTAACGCTTGGCCCTTTACTGATTTTTGAGGCACATAAATCATGTCATAAGGAGTGAGCAACATCGCCCAGGTAGCTAACCTAGAATTAAGAATGCTCGGTTTTCTCATTAATACCCGAATGGGATTTATTCTGGAGATGACATGAATAGTCTGTCCAGTGACATAATGCCTTGTCTTTTGGACGGCAAAAACCAAAGCTAGACATTCCTTTTCCACAGGAGTATATCTGTGTTCAGCTCCGACCATCATTCTGCTCAGATAATATATTGCTTGTTCATGACCCATATCACTTTTCTGTGCCAGAAGAGCGCCAAGTGAATGATCCAAGGCTCGAACATATAGCAAAAATGGTCTTCCTATCACCGGGGGTACCAGAACAGGCAGGTTTGTAAGATATTGCTTAATGTCATTGAAGGCTTTTTGACACGCTTCATCCCAGACGAAAGATACCCCTTTCTTTAATAGACGGAAGAAAGGTTGACATCTCCCAGAAAGATTAGATATAAATCTTCTGATATAAGCAATACGGCCCTGAAAGCCATGGAGTTCTTTCAGATTACGAGGAGGACACATTTCAAGGATTATTTTAACCTTATCAGGATCAACATGGATACCTTGAGAGGTAATGACTCCTAGAAATTTGCCACTAGAAACCCCTAAGAAAGACTTAGTAGGGTTCATTTTCAATTGATGTTGGCGCATCAATTCAAATACTGTCTTCAAGTCCTGAATGTGATCATTCTTTGACCGACTTTTAACAGCAATGTCATCTACGTAGCATTTAACTATTTTCTGTAGATGTTCTTGGAAGATATTGCTCATAGCCCGTTGATATGTGGCACCGGCATTTTTAAGACCAAACGGCATAGCCGTATAGCAGTAAACCCCAAGGGGTGTTCGAAAAGATGTATGCTTCTCATCTTCTGGATGTATCTTAATCTGATTGTATCCTGAGAATCCGTCCATGAAAGACATACGTTCAAAACCACATGTATTGTCTATCATGACATCAGTAATGGGAAGTAAAAATTCATCCTTTGGACAAGCCGTATTAAGATCTCGGTAATCTATACAAACTCGGACTTTTTCGTTCTTCTTCATAACAGGATCAATATTGGCCACCCAATCTGGGTGTTGTTCTTCACGAATAAAGCCACATGTAATCAGTTTTTTGACTTCTGCTTCAATTGCATCCATCATATCTGGTCTGAAGTGCCGTTGCTGTTGTTTTACAGGCTTGACATTAGGCAAAATATTGAGTTTATGAGTAGCAACTTTAGGATCTAGCCCTGGCATATCCTCATAACTCCATGCAAAGATGTCAATGTAATCTTTTATAAGTTTTATCAGCTCTTCCTTTTCATCTTCAGAAAGATTCTTACTAATGAATATTGGTTTGGACGTAATTCCATCTCCAACATCAATCTGGATAACCTCATCTTCTGTAGGTGGCTGTCGCTGTTCAAAACGAAGTTCCCATTGAGTATCCATCTATTGAGCCCAAGGGTCATTCTTAAATGGCTCTGATTCATCATCGGCTTGAACCATATTGACTGAGAATATTTGCCCAGATTCACAATATGAGGAACGAGACATATCGGATTCGATGAATAGAATTTCTTCCGAATCTGATGATTGCGAAGAGCTAGAAGAGAATTCTTCTTGTATATCATTATTAAACATGTGGGACGGATCATATCCCAACCCATGACGAGTCTTTTGGTATAACGGATCACCACATAATGGTAGTCGTCTGCCCTTGCCCTGATTGAGACCTTGCATAGTCTTCAAATCATACCCCATGTTCTGGATGATCTTGATAGATTGTTGACTGTATTTGTCAATTCGGATTCTTCCTTTATCTTTATCCTTCAGATTATCTGTCTGAGTAACAGGGATATTTCTAGCCAGGCCAAACACAATTTGACGCTTGTTTTTCTTATCAGACGGGACCATGAAATAGGATTCTTTGTGACGTCTGAAAGTTACGCAAGCTTATGATGAAGCGGCTACAGGAAGCAGATAGGGAGAAGATGTCAAGAACTTTTGAGCATAAGGTCCGACATCGACATGAGGAGGAAAAGAATTCTCCTTATGATCAATATATAAAGTTTCTTCCGGTTCTACGTTGTCTTTATATTGATGACTTTGATTATCAGAAGATAAAGTCATTCTCTCAATAAACTTGACAGCCATATACTCGAACAGGAAATCTTCATTGATATCAAAAAGTACAGAATGATCAATATTTACATCATTTACAATCTGATTGCTACGCTTCGGATTAATTAACAGTGGACCATCATCCATCTTCTGCGTAGATTTGCCAAGATTGACAATCAATGGTGATTCTGGATCATTCGTACAAGAAGTATGCCCTTTAACCTTGATCATAACAGGTTGAACTTGGCTCTTAGCAGGAATATTTGTTGATCCCTCAGATGAAGTTTGAGTTCTTCCTTTAACCTTGATTATCAAAGGTTGATCATTGATAGGTTGGGATTGGATTCGTCCCTTGACTATGATCTTCAAAGGTTGCTCCTCTGGCGGATCTTCATTAATAGACTGATCCTCAGAAGATGATTGATCTTCAGCCATGTCTTATATATCTTTCACATGCTCTTGTTTATAAAGCCTTGAATCAGAGAAGTAGGCTTCGACACCCTTGAACGGATTAATATCAGCAAACTCAGTTTTCACAACTCCTTGGGAGTCCACATATTTGAAACATTGGTGAAGAGTTGAAGGCACAATATTGTGCTCATGAATCCACGGTCTTCCAAGAAGAATATTGTAGGATACGTCCGAGTTGATAACATAGAAAGTTACCATAGTTCGAAGATCACCAATCTGAATTTGCAGACGAATCTTCCCCAGTGGTTTGCTCTTGCCAGAGTTAAAATCGACTATCGTAGTACTAGTGTAAGTCAGCTCACTAGTAGGAATCCTCAGGGGTCTAAGCATACTCTGAAGAATTATACTAATTGAAGACCCAGGATCAATGTAAATCCTGTCAATTTCAGTGGATCCGACATATCCAGTGTAGCACAGAGGCCTATCATGCTTGTTGTGTTTCAATAGCATATCCTCTTGTGTAAAGGTGATGTTAGGAATTGCTTCCATCATACTATGACATTGCGGACATGACACTGGTATATTATCAGGAGTCTTGAGTTGAGCCAAGCATGAATCTGCTTGAAGTAAAGCTTCGCTCAAAGTCTCTCTGCTTTCTCTGGAAAGGCGAAGCAGTTCAAATATAGATAGTCTAGCCGGAGTATTGGCTAACTGAGCTAGAATGTCAAACTTGTAAGGCTTCATCACCACCCCCTGATCGGAAGCAGACTTCAATGGGATATCAAAGCGTACCGCCTTCTGTTTCCCCTTTTCAACCACAAACGGTTTAATAGGAACAGGAGAAGGTTGAACTGGTAGAGTTTTCACTACATCTTCTGCTTCTTTGTAGGATCCCACATAGTCTTTGTGGTACTCTTTTCCAGATCTTGTACCAGCAAAAGTTTCTTCTTCAGACTCAGAAGAAGAAAGTACCATATTACAGGATTTAGTCTTTCTTTCCTTAGCCTTCTTCTTGTGAGGGTTATTACGAGGAACTTCAGAACCCAATCCAGCAGTGGAATTCTGATTTTGAATTTGTAAAGGAAGACGTATTCCTTTATCATAATTCAAACCTTCTGCCTTTTGAAAGTCGTAACCCATCTTCCTCATGAGAATGACAGATTGCTGACTATACAAGTAGATAGGCAGTGAACTTTGGACAGGTGTTTCAGCATAGGAAGAGGAAGAAACCACTACAACTACAGGAGAATGAAGCATAGACGTCTCTGTAGTTAAGGGAGGAGAAGGATTCGGGATACGAGAAGAAATCCCTGTTGGAGCTTTTTCATAAGCAGCAAAGACTTATTGTGCCCGGTATAAAGGAACACTATTCATGGCTAGCCACTGCTGATGAGTAAGCTTGAGCTTGGTAGGAGGAGCTAGACTTGGAGGACAGATATTTAATCCTTTCAGTCTATCTTCTAGAGGAAGGTCATCCCATAGATGATCCAAGTCATCAGAATTTAGAATAACATGAGAAATCATGTTGCAGGTTTTGACTTTCTTACCTTTCTTGGATTTTAAAGTTTTACCTTCATTTTCTAATTCAGGTACTAAGTCAGGATGTACCCACATGATTTCACCATTCTTCAATGTGAGCGGCAGCAATCCTGTATTTTCTTCTCTGGCAGGCGGGATATTCACGATCTTCATCGTCGCCTTCGGAATTAGGATAATTCCATCTGGGACTTGCTGTAGAGGAAAATTCCCGAACTGAAGAGAAACCATATTGGTCGTAACCGTATGGTCATCATTGGTTAAAGCGATAGCGCCACCATTTATCAGCTCTTGGATCTTCTTTTTTAAGACATAGCAAGCACTGGCAGGATGATTAATGTATCTATGATAGATACAATATTTGGGATTGTCAGTCAGATTCACCTCATTAGGCCTTTTTGGCTCTGAAATCTGAAGTTTACCACTTTTTACCAGACATTGAAATATCCCTGGGATATCACTTTCGTCAAAAGAGTATTCTTTCTTTGGCCTGGAAGATTCCTGATTATTTGGCGTCATTTTGTTCTTAGAAAGATTGACCATAAGAGTATCTTTTCCTTTCACATTACGATTGCCAGGATTATTACCAGGATTACTTTTCTTCCCTTTATCTTCTGAAGCGAAAATCATCCCATGCTCTCGAGCCAACCTACCATTGGTCTCGGCAGAAACTGCTGCTATGATAAACGAAGCCCAATCTGTGAATTGGGAACCTGTGAAGACAGCAATAGATGGTCGCAAATTCGTCTTACATGTATCAATCAACGCTGAATCTGGCATACCAGGAGGCACCTTTAGAGTAGCCTGTCGGAAACGTTCAATGAACGTCCGAGTATCTTCTTTCTCCTTTTGTTTGATTTCTATCAAGGAGGACATGTTCATGTCCATACCTCCTTCATAGAAGCGGGAGAGAAACATTGCCTTGAATTCGTCAAAAGACGAAATAGAGTTATCGGGTAAGCTACGATACCAGTCGTAAGCTGAACCCGTCAGGCACCCGATGAACACTCGAGTGAGAAGAGCATCATTTTTCTGCAAGTGTACAGTCATAATATCAAAGTAATTGATATATTGACTGGGAGATGCTTTTCCATCGAATAAAACTATGGATTGTGGCTTGAACTTCGGTGGAAAGGGTACATCATTCCAATGAGGAGGATAAGGTTGCTTAATCCCTAACCTCTGGAGCTGATCTTTGTGCCTCAAAACTTCAAACTGTGCTTTGAGTTCACGCACTGCTTGAATGGCTTCACTGGTTTGAGGAAGCACATTTGATTGAATAGTCGTTGGATGTACCGTAACCCCCACTGGAGGTGGTACATCTTCTGGAATGATGGGATCTGGCGATGCAGAATTTTAATTAACAGCAGGCTCTTGAATATTCAAAGGTATATCAGCCCCTTGACTATCTTTAGTTTGTGCTGCTACTGGTACCGGAGTTATTACTGTAGGTTGAGCAGTTTGCTGATTCAAAATTATCTGATGCATGCTTTGTACCATGTTAAGTATGTCTTTCAATGATTGCTCTACGGCAGTAAGACGTTGTTCCGTATTAGCAGATGACGTCTCTGGTTCATCTCCAACAGCGTAGGATTCAACCTCTCTTGAAGATATAGTGGGATTAGTATAGAAGTATGAATCCACACTATCGGTATCAGACTCAAAAGATTGAGTACCCCCAGCTTCTGAATTAGAAGTCTGCAATTGTCTTTGTCTTCTTGATCGAGTATTCTGATATACTCCTTCAAAGGAATCAAGAAGCCTGTTGAATTGTTGTTGACCTGGGGTTTGGGACATATTCCGTCTTGGATGTCGTTCTCTGTTAGTATGAGATGCCATGTTGACTGACATATATGACAGCTCATGTTCTTGGTCTTCAGCTTGATGTTGAGGCGAGTTAAAACTTAAACGATCAAAAACTGACTGTTTTGAAGCCGAACAACAACAGTTGATCACAACCTGGTGATATTCACAATGATATTTTTCTTGGGGGAATATTACCGGAGATTGTCTGTTCTTACGTTTTTGCATTAGCAATTCACGTAAATCAGAAGGAACAGATGGAGTATTCTTCTTTATTACATTTGGGGTAGAAAAACGTTTAGACCCTTGTGTATAAAGAAGATTACTGGCTGCATTCGCAGAACCAAACTGTACATTTTTACGCGTTTGGAGTTGTGTGCGTAAATCTTGAGATTTAGCACGAAGGACTCCATTTTCATAGCGTATAATTTGTAAGTTTGGTACTTTGCATAAAGCAGTGTAAGAAGGTTGTTGGTGTAGGACAGAAGCTTTACCAACGACATTTTTACGCTGCACACGTTTAGGTACATTCACATTAGATGTGCCAACATCGTTATGAATTTTATCTACACTGTCAAAGACAGGAGACTTACCTTTACGCGTGGAGCATAAAAATTGATTATCTACCACATCACAGACGGGAGATTTTGCTTTACGTGAGGAGCGTAATTTATTTGGGCCTACCACGTCACCGACGGGAGACTGATTCTTACACTCAGAAGTATAAACTTTAGAGTCTGCCCCATTAAGAATGGGAGATTCATTCTTATGTACTGAGCGTAAAATTTGGTTCTTACCCACTGAGCGTAAAACTTGATTCTTACGCAGTGGGCGTGAAACCTGATTATCTTCACCGTTACAAATGGGAGATAAATCGTCACACTTTGAGTGCAACTCTGAAGTAAGGACTGCCTCGTTACGAACGGGAGCCCCTACGACAGGAGTGGGAAGAATTCCCTTGTCATCAGAAGCAACAGAGAGATCAGAAACCACTTTGGATTTGAAAATCCAAGCTTTCGTGCTTTGCGAGACTTTTGAACATTGGAGTGGCGAGAACCACCCCCAGTTCGGAGCATTTCTTCATAGGCAGTCTGGTCGAAGTGCACAACCAGAGTCTTCTTGGTCGAACCGACCGAAATATCATCATATTGAGCAATCGCCTCCTCGTTAGAGGAGAAGGTCGTCCCCAGCAGAGTCGCCATTTTGTTTCACTTAACAAAAATGCCAAACAAAAGTTGGATTTTGAAAATAAAACGAGAAAAAAAGGTACAAGAAGTACAAATTTGATTTTGGGAAAGTATTGCTATGGAAGTCTGATCTGTAAATGATCACTTTGTTCCTTGGACCATATGATGATGATGAAGATCACTGCTTGAAGTAGAACAACTTGGAAGAACTAAGTCACCAGAAAGGTATCGACGCACTTGGACACTGATGGCGAGGCCGAATGCTTTTCTGCTTTGCTTCACTCTGTTCTGAAAGAAAAGTTGAAGAAGAATGCTCTGGAGAATCAAAATCTCGAAGTTCTGATATCTCTATTCTCTCCTGTCTCTCCGTCTGTCTCTCTGTCTGTCTCTCTGTCTGTTGTTATGAGAAAAATAAGTCTATTTATAGACTTGGGCTCTTATGCGTAAAAACTCAGCAAAAGTTCCATCTTTACGCTAACAACTGCCATCCATGATCGATGCCATCCTCTGCATATGTTGACGTGTGTCCTATCACTTCAGTAAGGATAGGATGCATGTACACACGTTCTTCGAGAAGAGTGGCATGAAAGCCACGTAAGCAAACCACGTTCTAAACTGGTGGAAGAGAATAGGGCATAAAAAAATAGCCCAACGTACTCTGAGCGTAAAGCAGTGGATTTAGCGTAAAATAGCCTTGACATAGACTTCCCGCGTAAAGTGGTTATTAAATAACCTTGAGCGTAAAAGCAGCTCAAATAGACTTTACGCACACGTCGACTGTTGAGCGTAAAGGCTCGTATAATCTTCGTGCGTAAAAGAAGCCGTAGTGTGAGCGTAAAGTAGCTCAATCCACACACTAAACGACAACATTGGTCTCTGTGTAAAGACAAATCCCTTTGTGATATATGCCATCATTAATATCTCTATGTCAGAGTTTGCATTAAATGCGAGATTTGACAGCTTTGTCCAGCGTAAAAGAGGCTGCTCTGTCCTTGGCGTAAAATCATAGGTGTAGACCCAAGCGTAAAATGATCAGCCTGCTTAGGCGTAAATTGATTAGCCTAGTCTTGGGCGTAAAGAGATTACCCGCTCTGCTAGGCGTAAAAACTAATCACTTATGAATGAGATGACTCTTTCTTTGAAGCATTTTTTACGCTCCTACAACGACTAATGTCAACCCCTTGACCAAATATTTATTATCATATTTTTTTTCTATTTATTTATTTCAATTGTCTCATATAATTGTTGTGTTTTACAATTGTTTTAATTAAAAATCTAAAAGGGACCCAGGGGTAATAAAGGTTATGACAGGGGCCTCATTGTAAAATAACCAAATTCAAATTTCTTTAAATCGAACTCACAAACCTGTTAATTTGAATTCAATTTGAATTCGAATTAACAACAGATAGGATCAAATCTTTGATTCTCTTCATCTCCTTAAAGTTTTGATCGATCAATTAATGCATATATATGGGTAGTACCAGCCGATCCTCACCATCTAGAAACCCTAAGATTTTCCCCTGCGCCTCCCCCAATTTACGAAGGATACTGTCAGGAAGTCCAGAGCAGAACAATTACTCCTCCTACAGGTAATCCCCTACTCTTCCTAATTCCATCATGTGATCCTTTAAATTGTTAAATGTTTAGGATTACTCTGCAATGCAAGTGGTTGTGGTAATATGTCTAAAGAGATTAGATGATGATGTAGATGGGAAGCACCCTGTCACTAGTAGAACAACCCCACCATTCGTCTATGGGCTGTTTGCCATTAAAATCTTTTGATTAAATTTCAATTACAAATAGAACGGTGTTACAATGTTGGACTTAGAACTTAGACGTAGTCCTAGTAGTACACTTTTGTTTATCTGGGTCCCTTGTGCCGATGGAGTGAGTGGTAATGCGTTGACTCCGTTGACGATCTGACGACGGTTCTCGGTTCTCTGAAGGTCTGAGTTGCTCTGGGTGCTGGAGCTTGTGGAGAGGAAGAATATGTTGAGTGTCTGTATCTGCCTCTCTGTATATGTATATCGGTGGTTGTGTGATGTGTGTGTGTAAGAAGGAAGTGATCCCTCTATTTATAGCTTTGCAGGCTGGCTGCTCATGCGCATATGTTGGATGTACCTGTACGCGGGGACGCCACCTGGTGATTGTTGATGGAGACGCTGATTGAGGAGTTGAACCCTTCTTGTTGCCTTTGTGGGCTACGGCCGAGCTGACACGTAGCAATGGAGAGGATCTTTCAGTTGCTGAGATCTTGGGTGATTAGCACCCCTTCATAGGCTGAATCAAGTCAAAGGACGCGTGTCGTAGGTCCATGGTTCGAAGATGTCGGATTTGGTGGGGAGTGATCTGATAGGATATGCCTGGGATTGGGCGCATGAGGAGACTTTGGCTCGTAACCTTTAGGAGTCATGAACCAGTCGGGGCGCATGGCTTTTGAGGCGCATGCGGGACTTCAGTAGTGACTTTACTTCTGTCTTTAGAGGGATCAGAGAAAAGTCTGAGACGTACGACTTTTGAGGCACATGCAGAGATTTAGGCGCACGGCTGAGGAGGCGCATGTGAGATGGTTTGGCGGCCACGTGGCTTGTAACCGCCGGAGGGGAGCAATGATGATGCTGACGTCGGCGACGCTTCGTCTTCTGAAAAAGCTGTCAATCGTTCAGTCCTCGGGGGACGTGCTGCCAACTCTGTCAAACTTCAGCATTTAATGTTCTTGACAGGTGATGGGCTGTTGAGTGGGCACATCGATCGGCGTTCCACTGGGAGCATGGGGACGCATGGGGCACATCCTCGTATGGCGCTTGGTGCTGATGGACGCATTAGTATGATGCACGGTCTGGCCGGCGCATACGCTTTGCATGACACGTCTTTATGGGCCCGACTGTTACGTTCTTCGAGTGCTTTGAATAGCCGTTTTTTGATTTGGCTGAATTCGAAGTGTCAAGTTCATCACCGTTAATGCAAATTCATTGCACGAGATTCGAAGAGCCGGCCACTTGGCGCATGGGTTTGATTTGCCCGGCCTATAAATAGTGGCATGGAGAGGGTTTGCTTCTCGTTCTCTCACGTCCTCCCAAAATGAACTTGTTTGCTCGAGCACATTCTGTTGACGAGATGCTCCTGAGGGTGAAGATGCGACGCGTTGTTTTCATTGATGCACTTGAAGGTGACTGTTACATCCAAAAGTCAGAGTCGAGGGCTTCTGAGACAGGCAGAAGGTGCATATTGCATCCAAAGATCAGGATGCTCGAACCTCGTCTCCGTTATGCTGGAAGAGCCGCAGATCGAAATTGCGGTGCTCCGATCATCTTCCTTGGGCTTTGGAAGAGCTCCTCCTCCCGCTAGAGTGGGTGTTGCCCATTCTGGTTGGGTTGAAAGCTGCTCCTTTAGCCGCAGGTTGATTTGCGGTGCTCTTCTCTTCCTTGGTTTGGAGAGCTCTTCCTCCAGCTAGAGGGTTGATTGCCACCCTCATTCTGCTCAATAAATGCTTCATTAGTCGAAGCATTTGATGGCGCATATGCTGACACTTCATGATGCGTCTGACTGGGGCGCTGAAGGGCGGCACATAACTGAGCTGCTGAAGGGATGCACATAACTGAGCCACTGAAGGGATGTACATAACTGAGGATGCACATAACTGAGCTGCTGAAGGGATGCGCCTGGCTGAGAGCGCATGGCGAGATGCGCCCGTTTGAGAGCGTATGGCGAGATGCGCCTGTTTGAGAGCGCATGGTGGTCGCTGCGCCTAGCTGTAGACTTAGGATCTTTTCTTTGCAGAAATTCTCCTTTGTACAGCTCTTTTTAAGACATGTAATAGACTTTTATATGAAATAAAAATATTCTTTTAATGTCTATGCTTTGCTATGCCAAGTACTTCATCTGAGCTCCCTAGCGCATGCGATGTTAGGCGCATAGGATTTCTGGTCCTGAAATTCCATGCTTCTATATGGGTAAGGTATGAGATGATAGGCTAAGTAGCAGGACAGTACAGGAAGGGTGAGTCATGGTTAGGGCTATACAATAAATGTTTTATATCAAATCAGTGTGATCCATTATGCACATAGGTACTTACACCTATCCAGACATCTATATGAACATCCATTGTACCCCAGGGATACTAACTGGTGAATCCCCTTTGTATCAACTCGATGCCAACACAACAGACCATATCCAGGTCTGTACAAACTGATACACTGCGGCGTAGGCTGGGCTTGGACACGCTTCGTATCCGAAAAGCGGATGCGGGTCGTGACAACTAACTAGTATGACTACGAAATTAGTCGTGTTAGAATTAAACATGTTTGACTTTCTACCGTGCCTAATTGACTTGGGTTCCTTCCTAAATTGTGCTTTTAGGACCTTGATTTTGAATTCATAATTTTATCGGCATTCACAACTGAACTTGGACCTTGTTCGTGCTTATGTGACCTATAATCTGATTTCTATCAAATCTAACTCTCAATCGTGCTATACTCAAATTTTTCTCTCTATTTGCTTCTCTTAGCCTTATTTTAGATCATGACTATTCGACTTTGATTTTCATGATCTTGATAATCTTAATCCTCAAATCGTGCTAAAATCTTGAACCCTAATCGACTGTGTCGAAATAGATCTCTTTCGTACTTAAATTATGATTCTCTAGTCACTCATGCTCAGGTTTCATTCCTGATCATGACTAGGTTTGCAATTTTCGTCGCTCTACTCTAAATCATTCCTAAGTGGTTAATCATCACAAATTTTTAACGCATCTGAGTCTTGATTTCACTCATGCCCAGATGGTTAATCCTTGATCAATGTTTGTGCTAAACATCTGATTATTCCTAACAATGTCCAATCACGTCATTTTCATCTTGATCGTGCCTATGTATAACCCTAAATCTAATTTTATCGAGCTGAAATCCTGTTAATCAAATTTTTGACTTGATTGTAATCGGACGAAGCTCAAGTTTTGATTTCATTATCATACCTCTATCGTGCCAAGTGAACTTAGACTATTTTCAATTTTAATCACGTTCGAACTTGGATCGTATTTCATGATTTTATTAATCATACTCCTCAATCTTTGATCGGACCTATAAGACCTTGACTTCGATTTTTGTTTGTGTCTGAAATTTTATCTCAACCATGCCAAACCTTGTTTTGGTCATGATTAGCTTTTCATCTTGATCGGGCATGTGCGACTTTTGGGTTGATTTCTATCAACCTAAGTCCTACAGATCACCCCGTACTTGAACTTCATTTATATCTTCGATTCTTCTAATCGCCTCTAAAATCGTGCCTCAATGACTTGACTTATTTCTGAAATCATGCACATATAATTTTGTTCATATCGTGATTCTATCATGCCAAATCCTTCATCGCACCTGAACAATTTTGAATTGATTATCTTGATCGTGCAAAACTCGTCATTCTTGGATCGTGCCTAAAATATTGCTTAAATCTTCTATCATATTTTAACCCCACTACCAACCTTTAATTTCGAGGACAAAATTTTTATAAGGTGGGTAGGATGTAAGCCCCTTGAATTATCAAAATTTATTTTTGAATTTTCTAAATGAATTATTATTGATAATTTATTTTTATTTAATTAATTTTGATCATTAAATGCTCTTTACCGTGACTTTTTCTAGAGCATCAGGGATGCCAGTCTCTAGAAACTTTCTTCTTGAAGTTTGTAGTAGACGTGATTATCATCATGTTGATATATCGTGTCCCACTCGACCTTGTTCCCTTGTGCTCCATTTGCTTCGTGCAACTTTCGGGTCAATTTAGATCAATTTATCGTCTGTCGTAATTCATGATTTAACTTTCAACTTAATTTTTGGGCCAGACATCGGTCCAATCCAGTCGACCCAATACATGGCCCTGGCCTGTTTTGAGTCTACTATGCACGTGTCACTTGCGTGCCACCGAATTGATCTCCCTTGTGCTCCCATTTCATCTGTAATTTTAATTGATTTAAATTATTATTTTAATTAAATCTTGGCCCCAAGCTTGTCCAAACTTGACCGAGCCGGATCCAACGCCCAACCAAATTTTTTGTGATCCCTAACATGACTATCCCCCCATTTAAAATATCTCTATAGAAATATCCTTCTCTCTCTACTTTATCAAATATCTTATTTTCTCTTATATATATATATATATATATATATATATATATATATATATATATATATATATATATATATATATATATATATATATATAACTCTCTTTTCTCTCTCTCCTCCTAATAACACCTACACACACACCCCCTCTCCACCAGCACAACACCCCCTCCCTCTTTCAACCGACCTCTCTCGCTCTCTTTTTTTCGAATATCTACTTCTCTCTATCTCTTTCTATTATATACACACACTCTCTCTCATTATACACACACACACACAACTTTCTATTTTAAACTCACAGCAGCACATGCCATGGCCGACCCCCCATGGCCGAAAGCTCTCCAGCTGTGAGCCCTTGACCCACTACAACAAAAAACCCTTTTAATGACGGCTAAAAAGCGTCATTAATGACGAACTATGACGCTTTTTTTTTCCACAGCAACCGTTATGAAAACGGGTGTTATAAATGTTTTTTAAAAGCGTCATAAAATAACCGTCATGAATAGTTTCTATAAAAGCGTTATGAATAGTTAATATATAGTGCACAATTCAGAACAATTTTAAAACGTCATGAATAGATAATATGTATAGGCTCAATGCAGCACATTTATAACACTCATATTACTGAACTCATCACATTTATAACACTCAATACTGCACATTATATATTACTTTTCAAAAACTTCTCAATTCAATTTTAAAACAACAACTTTGAACTATATTCACAAGAAAAGATTGAAATGTTATATCACCATCTTCATTACATTATCTCAAAATAGGGGAAAAAATACATATATTTACAACTACTACTTAAATGAATCCTCAAAACAAGTAACTACTTTGGCTTCAACTTGAGCACATCAAAACTATCAACATCACGTGTAGCAAATTCCACCACTGCATTGCATCTTCATGTGCACCTGAGAAAGAAAATTAATACTAGTTAGCTTAAATAACTAAATGAGAATGTACATAATTTTACCTTAGAAATATATGGAATGAGTTTGAATCTCGAATTCCTATAAGCGTCATCTCCTCTAATAATCTTTGCAATAAGGGAACATTCTCCACCTGGGTATTCATCATATAATACAAAGCAAGACAATATGTGGTTGAACCAGAGACATGGGATCAAAATTAGGATGAAATTTTAGGAAGACCACTTGCATATTGGGGCCTGACATCTGTACAGTATTGGAGATGAAGAACATCATATTCACTTGTATGTTCACAATAAAGAAGAATTCACTCCCTTCTTGTGCAGAGAAATTAAGAAAATGCACCCAGCATGGGTATCGAAAAAAAACATATTGTCAGGCTGAAGATGCATATGGGTAAAATGTACCTGAAACTTCTGAAAGGGAAGAAAAACAAATGGAAGCTGAGCGATCAACGACTCCAAATCACCTACAATTATTTCATTTGTGGTAAAATATGTACATGTACACAAAATGATAAAGAAACATAACTAATCATTTTCATGAAGAACAAATAGTAACAATTGAGCCACTATATTCCAAATATTTCACATATGCTATGATTATGGGCACATACAGTTCTGTTGCTGCAAATATACATTTTGTGAACACACATTTCATGCCCAGATTCTGAACTACAGTTTGTTGTTGAAAATACAGAATTTGTGATACATAGTAGTTTTCAAATCAGTATAGAGATTGGTTGCCACTATGGAAGCTTTTGAAGTACTGAGAAAATGAAAAACGAGAGAATGAAAATGATAGACACACATAAGAACTTGTATCATAAATCTTTTTCTCAGAATAAGGATCAGTTTCATGATTTGTTGACAAGAAAGAGAGATCGAAAATGATAGACACATAAGAAATATGGCTAAATTTGAAAGGTTGAGTACTCACCTTAGTAGAACCATCAGCCCAAGGAGGATATAGCACAAATACAATCATGTTATACTTCTCCATAGCTTCCTCTGGAGGCATGTCACCCAATTTCTGCCATGCATATCACCAAATTTTGACATCTTCTATTAGTTAACTACTGATAAGATAATGTGAAATCAGAGTAAAAATATTTGTGTGTGTGTCTGTGTGTATGCCAATCAACCCAATTCCTGGAGTAACAATTCATATGAATACAACCCTAAGCAAATCCTACTTTACCAAAACACCTTATAAATCCTACTGTAATTCAATAAAATTGAGAATTTCCCAACTGGACCATTTTGTACCAAAAAGAGTTTTTTGTTGTAGTGAATATACCAAACAGCAAACAACTATTCATCTTGCCATTTAAATTCTAATGTCTCACAACATCTTCAATGAACCGGTTCTGCACCATCAAGGGACCAGACCTTTGTATTTACACAAGGCTAGAATTCTACTTAGCAAATGTCCATTCAAACCTAGACACAACAAATTGGTCCCCGGCAAAATATATAAAACTTATACAACTCAAATGTTTCCCTGATACTTTGATTTAACAATATAAGAGGATCGGACTAAACTTACATACAACGATTCAGCTCCAATTCGTACAGCAGTGTCCTCCCCCCGATCCTTCGTTCTCCTGACCTAGTTATTCAAGTTCACCAAAAGAACATCTCAAAGGTTTGCTAAGAAAATACAGATCGGCAATCTGAGCTCTGTAACCACAGATCTAAACTTCAAAATTCCTTGTGACTCCACTGAGTGTTCGTCAAATCTTCAAGGATGAACCATCGAACAGGGAAACCCGACCAGATCTGGACCAACAATCCGATCAATTGGTTCTGAGAAACTTAATAAAGACTTCTTTCTAAAAAAATCTTTGCTCACCTGTTGCCGGACCAGATCATGCGGAGGAGATCACCTCCCCGTCGGAGAAAAAAATTCGGAAGTTTGCTCACCGAGAAAGCTCGTTGCCGAAGATGGGAACGAGCTGCTCGAGGTCACCCGTCAGTGGAGGAAGCCACGAACTACTCGAGGAGAAGTCGTCGTCATCATCAGTCGCTGGTGGAGGAGAATCGCCACCGCCTCCATGGTTAGATCCAGATTTTTGGGTTGGGGTTCGGTAGGCGAGAGGAAATGGAAAATTTTAGGGTTTAGAGTGAGACCTAGAGCTAGGGTTTAGAGTGAGACCTAGAGTTAGGGTTTGTGGGAGATTGAAAGGAGGAGATGGAAAATTTTAGGGTTTGGGAAGAGGAGGGAAGAGGGGGCAGAAGGAGAGTAAGGAGAATGAGAGTTCTTCTGAGTAAAATCGGAGGGGGGATGAAATATATTACAGAAAGTTTATTACAAGTTTGCCACCGCTCTAAACTATTAATAACGCTTTGTTTTATAAACGTTATAAAAAGCCCAGAATTAGCCCAAACCGTCATAGAAAAAAGGTATTTTTCAACTTAATAACGCTTATGTATCAGCCGTCATTAAAACTCCTTGTCGAGCGTCATTAAAAGGGTTTTTTGTTGTAGTGACCCGAAATCCTCATTTTTTATTTATTATTAACTTACTGAATTATTAACTAATGTATAGAGTATTGTGAATTTATTAAGCATTTTTGTAAATAATAGAGTAGAAGGGGGCTTTCCCTAAAATTCCCTAAACCAAATAGATGTAGTTCACAATTAGCCAAACATGAGGGACTGGAATGTAAAATTCCCAAAGTTTAAGTTCAAATGGCCAATGGCAGAACCGAACTTTTTAAAACCCAAACACTCAGGGGTTTTATTGCAAACTTGAAAATTCAAATCCCTTTCCCAACCGATTTCCCATACTCAGTTTGAATTCGAAACAAATTAGGATGATAACTCCTGATATCTAGATGAGAGGAAATTGATTTCCTTCTTATCTCCTCTAAAAGCTCATACCACCAGCATATATAGGTGATAATAGCAGCCGACCCAAGTCCTTTCAAACCCTAGAAAACACTCCTCCCCGTTGCAAGCTCTGTGAACCTGCCTTTGCAAGGCTGCTTGCGCGACACCAATATCAACCTCAGGTTCCATCGTTGAGGTAAGAATCTAGACTCCCCTTCCTATTAAGCATAACACACCACATAGTTGATATAATACCTGAGATAGATATGATGGTGGTAGTGATGGGAAACCGAGTATTAAGCACAATAGTACCTATGATACCACTTTGATCATCGAGTCAGGGCCGATATCAGACCAAACGCTGAAGGCAGTGGGTATGTGGCATATATTTCACCTTGGTATCAGGCTGGTATTTGGTGTCAGGATTGGGAAATTAACACTAGATAAGATACTTGAACTTTAGATAGTAGGTTGGTTGGGTGTGATAGGTCTAGGTAGGCAAGTAACCTGGGGACCAGGAAACAGAGTATACGCGAGGATGTTCACCCCAGAATCCATATCCAGGTGGCCTAACATGACATAACTAGAATGTCAGCAGTGCACCATTTGGATGGGTTTGAAGGGAGAGATAATGTGATCATGATTGCTGCGATTAATAGACAAGATATTCTTGATCCAGCACTTGTGAGGCCTGGGCGTTTGATAGAAAAATTGATATTTCAAAACCTAGCCTTACTGGTCGTATAGAGATTCTGAAGGTTCATGCTTAGAAGAAGCCTATGGCTAATGATGTAGATTATATGGCTGTGGTTGTTGTGAATTTCTCTGATATGAAGAATATTGAGTTTGTACTGTCTGATGATCTTATTCTTTAGCCTTCTTTTAAATTACCGATTTCTGCTTACAATATCACTAACCACCTTTTCCTTCTAGTTACTGATCAACTTGATTGTAGCATATCGATCACCTAGGAAGTTATCTTAGTCTCTTAGACTCTCAAATTGTTACCATAAATGATGACCGTATGGGGAGTCTATTCATGCCATTGGTTTTATTCTTCATTTTGCCAACACGGGCAGTCATTGTTCCTAACCATTGTTCATACTTCATTGCTTTTACTACCTACTCACTATTTGATCAGCTGTTGAGGCTTTTCCTATGTGCTTTCTGTGAAGCATGACTTCCAGCATTTGGTCTCACAATTACCTGATTGGGAAAATGCATAGAAGAAAGACTCTTATATTATTATTGAGCAAACTGCTTTAACAAAATGATATATATCTAATGCATCCAATCAGTTTCCTTTTGTTGCTTACTCTTTCAAGGAATGAATACTTTGTAATATTCTATTATGCACCAGGAAGAATGTTGCTTCCATAACATTCTTTCCATGGGCTTGTAGCAATATCTATTTGATGAATTGTTCCTTTCCCTTAGTCATAATTTACAGTGCTCAATGTATTGGTAATTAAAGTGCTTTGAGTTTTCCTGTGTCCCAGTTAGAGGTGTGTACAAACCTGGAATTCGTTTATACCCAGGAGTGTGCGCGTAGGGCAGGCCAACAACCCAGGTCTGCAAATAATAGGTAGGAATTCAGTGGACTATACAAATAGATCCTTGGGTTTAAATGTAGATTTCAAGGATATAGATAGCAAGCTAGGAAATGAAACCAGGTACAGGAGCACAGAGAGAAGTAGACTACAACATGGAGGAGGGCTCGAATTGATATTAGATGTAGGATGATAGGGTTGTGGTGGTGGTACGTATGACTGATCCTTAGTAAATATAAATTTTGACTTATATCAGACGTGATGATTGGTCAGTTGACACCTGCATTAATGTTCACTTTGTGTTAACTTCCTTGGTATCAATTTCACCTGCCCAGTTGCATTTGGTACCAGATATACTCTACATCAGGACTACACGCAAATGTATCTAATTACCCACAGTGTAACAGGTAGTACCAAATATGGAATGTACAGACATGATGCAACAAGGGAAAACCCGAGCCTTGCTCTAATAACACAAGAATAGAATTAAGGGTTGACTTTCATATTACATCTATTAATCATAACGATGTTGAATATAGGTTTTGTGGACTTGGATTCAGACTCTGAAACTTATCAACAGCTCAGGACCACAGGCAAGTATACCTTGCCAACTTGTACAATACAATTTATATGCGTGTTCATCATCTCGCTGCTATTCTTTTTCTTACATTCGTGATTGCTTTATTCCATGTCTAGTACACTCATCTTGCTATAGTTTTACTTCACATATTTATAGTTCTTGCTTCTTTTCTATTATGATAGTTTTCTATCTGTTACACTGTGTTAGCCTCATATGTATTGCTTGATAGAGTTGTCTAGTTGTACACCACGATTCCCTCGACTTGACTTGACTTGACATGACCTGAGTAGGACTTGACTTTGACATTCTATAGATTGTGAGTACTTACCTTGACTACGGTCTATAGGATTTTATACTAGGATTGGCTATTGTCTTGGTTGTGAGTACTTGCCTTGACTGCGATTGAGACATTATAGATTGTGAGTACTTGCCTTGACTGCAGTTTATAGCCAGCCATTTCTAGTATGTCATGCCAGTGTCTTAGGAACCTTGCGTTTAGATCTTGTGTCTTAGTTCATTTTGTCTTACTGGATATTCTTGATTGTTCCTTACTTCTTGGTATATTTGTACTGTTACCTGTTGGCTTGTATATTATGTATCTTGCTAGTCCTCTGAGGACCTGATGGTCTCTTCAGGTTTAGCCGAGTATTGAGCCAGGTGCACGTGAGCAGTTGGAGCTAGCATTGGACCACGGTGCCACTACAGCTGAGGGTACTTTTGACAGTTTGGACTCTGTTATTTCATTTTCATGTTTCTATGTTATTATCGTCTATTGGTAGTGGATTTGTGTCCACCGGACGTGACTGAAAATTTTTGATAAACTGGATACTCTATTTATATATTCATTCAATATTCAGTTTCATTTGTGTTAGTGGATTGTATCATATATTGTGGATGAGATCTAGATTGCCTCTGTGACTTGGTTATATACTAGACAGCGTTCTACCGCCGACACTGTGGCGTAGGCTGGACTTGGACACGTCTCGTATCCGAAAAGCGGGTGCGGGTCGTAACAAGTTTTTTGGTGGCCCATGCAGGTCTACGTTAATCACTTCGGTTACGTCACTGTGCCGTCGTGAGCCTGTAACAAAGGATTAGAAACTTAGGATCTCATCCACGTGTCTTGGAAACAGTATTGATCTCTGTCCTTGATTTCTACTTGAATCTTTCACTTGCATCCTGCTTGAAATCTTCGTGCCATCTAATGTTTCCTTTTATTGCAGAATAAATGGATTCTCAAGACAGGAATAACGCTTTCCTAAATACTCCACCGGCTACAGGAGGATTCTTCTCGTATATGACTCCGCCAACGCAGGAAGGCCAGCTTACTCATCAGGGCGACCCGGCTCAAATGCAATACTCGAGATTTCGCAGAGACGACTTTCCTCCACCAGCACCCTTCCATCAACCTGCACCCTTCCAGCCAGCATATGTTCCACATACAGCACCTACCCTGCACCCTTCACCAGCGACGTATCCAGCGCCTACCATGTACCCAGCACATGTTCTACCTCCGCCACCTCCGCTGGACAACGTTGCCCTCCTCGGGTCTTCCCGCAGCTCATGACTTCTCAAATGCGACATGCTGACATTTTCTGCGATACTTTGAGAGAGGCTATCCAGACTAGAGACGCTCCACGACCGCGCCCTGGAACTTCCAAGAATTTTACGGACCTCAGGCCCAGAGAATTCAAAGGAACAGAAGGGATTCTCTACACGGATAAGTGGTTAGAGAACATAGATCGCAACCTTCGGAGGGCCCGAGTTCCTGAAGACCTGAAGGTCGAGAATGCCGGTATGCAGCTCTACGACATCGCCTACACGTGGTACAGAGACGAGCCTCGGTTCACCGTGCCAGACGTGACTTGGGAGGAGTTCAAAGAACTATTCAAGACGAAGTTCTATCCTGAAATAGCCCGCGAAGAGTTGGAGAACGAGTTCGAGAGCCTGGAACAGGGCAACCTCTCCGTCGACGAGTACATCGCAGAGTTCTCCCGCCTCAGCCGCTTTGCAGACGCCTTGACCCCTGCAGCCAAAGCCAAGAAGTTCAGGAAGGGACTTTCATATGAAATCTGCATAGCCATTGCCACCAGCCAGGCCACAACTTACGAGAAGATCTTGAAGGTCGCACAGGCGGTAGAGACAGAATTGAAGTGCAAGAGAAAGAGAGACCGAGACGCGTATGGAGGAGGCAGCAGCCGATCAGGAGCAGTGAAACACCCCAACATTCCAGCACAGCAGCATCATCAACAGCCAAGAGACGCCTCAAATCGAAAACTTCTAACATGTCAGTATTGCAGAAAGAAGGGACACTTTGAGAGCGACTGCCGCCAGAGACTGGGCCAATATTTAAACTGTGGTTCGGATCAGCATCAGTTGCGAGATTGCCCAAGACGACGACTTGTAGCACCAGGAGGGCAAGCTTTTGTCATGATCATGGAGGATGAGCCAGCACTACAAGGAGGAGCTGACGGAAGTTCATAATAGATTATAGTAATAAGTACCATTGAGAGTCCTATATTAGATTTTGTGAGAACTTGAAAATATTTTAGTAGCAGCAAGTTTTGACTATTCATTTATATCACAACTTTATTTGAATTTCGAGGACAAAAATTATTTTAAGGTGGGTAGATTTGTGAGCCCTTGAACCAAAATCCTCATTTTTTTATTTATTATTAACTTACTGAATTATTAACTAATGTACAGAGTATTGTGAATTTATTAAGCATTTTTGTAAATAATAGAGTAGAAGGGGGCTATCCCTAAAATTCCCTAAACCAAATAGGTGTAGTTCACAATTAGCCAAACATGAGGGACTGGAATGTAAAATTCCCAAAGTTTAAGTTCAAATGGCCAATGGCAGAACCGAACTTTTTAAACCCCAAACACTCAGGGGTTTTATTGCAAACTTGAAAATTCAAATCCCTCACCCGAATCATCGTCCTCGCAGGGGGCGTGATGCCGCACGAGCCTGGAGTTGTGCTCGTGCAAGGCAAGATGACAAGTTCTCAAATGGTTATCTTTTGATTCGATATTAACAACGATAGGAAAACAGAGTATACGAAACAATTCTCTTTATTGATATTCAAAACTGAGGTTACAATAGCTTTCGATAGCCTAACAATATGTCACCCTCACTTTTCCCAGTTAGAGGTAAAATGGTAATTTTCCATTTTATAATATTTTTGGGAATTTTATTTCATGAATATTATTATTTAATTATTATAGGAGTCGGGTTCGAATTTCATCGCATTCCGAGTTAATTCGGGACCCCGGTGAATTTCGACTTGAGCTGTATTTAGCCTGTTAGCTAACCATGGCCCACCACACTAAATTTTAGGGTTTAAGAGTTTGGACTAGTCCCCCATGAGTAATCTAGTTTAATTATAATTTTTATTTATTTTTAGCAACTTCCTAAACCTAATTTGGAATTTATTTAGTATTAGGCTTAGGGAGGGGCAAACTTGTAATTTACAAGTGCCCCTCACCCACACCCATGCCTTGCCATGGCCGGCCACCTATAGCCCCCCCCCCCCCCTTTTCCTTCTCCACCAAGCAACACACACTCTCTCTCTCTTCCAAATTAAATTTCTTCTCAAGCCTTCTTCTTCCTCCAACCTACTAATCTAGGTATGCATTAATCTCTTCATTTAATTCTCTTTTGCATATAGTTCATTCACCATAAATGGAGAGGAGAAGATTCTCTACCATTTGCCCACAAATTTGTAGGTTTTCCATGGAAAAATAGGTTAATGATTTATTAAGGTTTAATCCTTTTGAATGGTATATATATATATATATATATATATATATATATATATATATATATATATATATATATATATATATATATATATATATATATATATATATATATACATGTGTATTTATGTGTGTGAGTGTGTGTATATATTTTGTTATGGAATTTTTGTCATGAGGATGAGAGTGGTGAGGATGTGTGTGTGTTTGTGTTGTGTGAGGATGTGTGTGTGTGTTTATATATATATATATATATATATATATATATATATATATATATATATATATATATATATATATATATATATATATATAGTTATATGAGTGTATTTATATATATATATATATATATATATATATATATAAATACACTCATATAACTATATATATATATATATATATATATATATATATATATATATATATATATATATATATATATGAGTGTATTTATATATATATATGGATGTGTGTATATGGATGTGTGTGTGTTATATATATTAGAGGGATGGATATATATATATATATATATATATATATATATATATATATATATATATATATATATATATATATATATATATATATATATATATATATATATATAACTAGATATCTATCTATATATATATATATATATATATATATATATATATATATATATATATATATATAGATAGATATCTAGTTATATATATATATATATATATATATATATATATATATAATATATATATATATATATATATATATATATATATATATATATATATATATAGATATCTAGTTATATATATATATATATATATAGATATCTAGTTATATATATATATATATATAGATATCTAGTTATATATATATATATATATATATATATATATATATATATATATATATATATATATATATATATATATATATGAAAAAAATATAGATATATATATATGAAGTATATATATATATAGGAAAAAGTAGAAGGAGATGAAAAAGAAGAAGAAGAGCAGCCCAGCAGCAGCAACATGCTGCAGTAGCAGCAGCAGCAGACCTGGCTGCTGCCAGGTCTGAACCCCCCCATTTGGCTTTTAAGCCTATTTAGCCCCCCCTTTCATCTATGCATATATGTATATATATATATATATATATATATATATATATATATATATATATATATATATATATATATATGTATTATATATGGTTAGAATCGTAGAGAAGAGTAGAAGAAGATTATGAAATGAGAAGTTAGGAAAGAATTAGAGGTTAGAAGGAAGGATTGAAAGAAGTTAGAAGAATAGGAAAAAGGCTAGAATAGAAATAGGGAAAAAACCGAGTTAGAGGGCGAAACGGAGCTCGGAGTATCGGATTGAGTTGAAACTTGGCGTGGGGCATGAATACGTGATTTAGATTTTGTGGGTAGGCTCCCGGGTGGAAATCGGGGTTGTAGGGCGCCGGTATCGCGCCGTACCATTCCGTATCTTGAAATATTCAAGATACCGGCAATGTGCCGTAACATGGACTAGATGTCCATTTTACTTAGGTATCTTGGTAGGTAATATATGTATAGGCTAGTACCTTACTAACCTAGGGAGCTCGGGTCAAAATACCAAGCGTAGGTAGGCTAACTTGATAGTTGCCGAAGCTAGAATTTTACCCTTTTTAAGGGTAAAATATGATATTGGCCTACGGCCAAGATATGAGTTTCCAAGTCCAAGATGGACTTGAATATGGGTTGTAGAGGTTGGTAATAGTTAGAAATAGTCGCCTAGACCTAGTCTTGACCCCGGTTGACCACGGTTGACTTTTTGGACCAAAAGTCAACTATGGGTCAACGCTTTACCCAAATTAGTTCCAATTTCCATTAGACTTGTGTAGTTGACCAAAAGTCAACTATTAGTCACCATTAACCTAGGGTTGACCAGGGTTGACCTAGAGTTGACCAGAGTTGACCAGAGTTGACCAGTTGACCAAAAGTCAACTGTAGGCCAACTCTTGACCCCGTTGACCTAGATGTTGTTCCTGGATTTCTGGGTATATGGGTACACTCCCTGTCTTGTTCCCTGTACTTGTATAGACACCGATTTCTAAGTAGATTTGCTACCCTCTTACGAAATCACGTGCCATGACGTGTCATGTCCAGATCCATTGTACTATTCGGGGATGGGAAATTATTAGGGGCTATGTGATCCAAGCCACCCTGTCACTATTCATATGCTCGCGCCACTCTTCCCTCATGAAGGATGTAGCGAGATCCCTTGCCTTGTGCTTGTTATCCAGGTTGGCCGGCATGTCTCTCCGTTGAGGTCACCGCGGATTGCCGGGCCAAGTGGATAGCCTGTCCTGTCACTTATCCCAAGCCGATCACATATCGCTCTAATAATTCAAATCACATTTTATATTTACTTTATCTTATCGTATATTCTGCTCTGTTCTACATTCAGTATTTTCTCACCATGCCATGATATACAGTTACTCACATGCTCTACTTGCCTTTACATTGTACCTTGATTGGAGACTAAGTTCTGCTCGGGAGAAGAGTTACGACCCCGGTCCTTGTTTGGTTTAAGGGTTGTAACTCGACTTCCGAACGGTTCCCAAGTCTTCATATATCTTTTTCTTGTAGTTTATTATACTGTCTCTTATAGAATTTGTCAATTCACATGGAACTGCTGTTAGTGTTTGTACTTGCTCATTTTCCTGACAGGATACCGTTATGATATATTACAGATGACTCTGAGGCGGACTGCTCGACCTATTATGGGCTCGAGTCAGATGGAGTAGCCTTAGATCGTGGCCTTATAGTAGAGCCACTAGATTTTGTACTTCCAGAGTAGTGTAGGTTAGCTAGGTTTGACTGGACTGCGATCCAGCTAGCTTATCAGACTGTAGTTCTATATTCTATTTGGATACCCTGTGATGTATATATCTGGGCTTGTATTGGACTCTGCACTTATTTACTCTTTCATCTATCATATGTCTTTCCTCTGAGATATCTACCTTAGTTTTATTCTGTGATTGAGACTGTATTGATATGTCACCTCCATTCGGAGAGTATATACTGTACAGGTACATTTTAACTGTTAGTCGTAGGTATTTACAGACGTTATATACATCGTTCTACCACCGATTCTGCGGCATAGGCTGGACGTACCCACGTGCTCATGCCCCTCATAAGGGTGCGGGTCGTGACACATTTTTATGGTGGCCTACGCAGGTCCAGTATCGCAATTAGTGCGATCTAGTAATGGTGCTCGACTTAGAGTACTAATTACGAGCCTGCAATTAGGACGTAGGACTTAGGACATGATAGGAGTTTCTCAATCACACCTAGGAAATTTTTGATCTTTTGATTATCATGATTATTCACCTTGTATTAAATTAACTGTCCTTTTTTGATAATCTACTCATGTGCCATATTGATCTCTTTGTTTCAATTCGTCTCCAGGATGACGAAGACGCACCCGCAGGCCTCTGGATCGAGTAGTTTTCCTGAGAGATCTGATCAGGCAGAGGAGAAGGTTCATGAGACTGCCCTCAGTGATTCTACTATTCTAGAGACCCAGGCAGTTGCACAGGGAGGTCTACCACCTCCACCCCAGAGGGTTACGGCCGTTGTTCCATAGATACTGCCGCCACCACCACCGGTACCGACGGATACGCATCATATGTTCCTTCTCCTTCAGCAGATGATGGAGACACAGCGGGCCCAGGCAGAGACATCGCAGCGCCAGTCGGAGGCGTCACACCGACAGATCGAGATGCTGAGGCACAGTATGGAGAACTCGCATCAGCTTGCCCTAGCAGCAGTAGAGAGAGTGGCACCGGGTACGGTACAGGGCCATACTGGCCAGTAGCCGTACCAGCAGCAGTCCAGGCCGGGGACAGTATTGGACTTCAGGAAGATGAGCTCCAGGGACTTCACAGGCACGAAGGGCATCCTCTATGCAGACGACTGGCTAGAGGATGTACAGCGAAGCATGGAGCTGGCAGAGCTTCCTAGAGCGCTTTGGGTTTCGGCCGCAGCCAGCCGATTCTTCGACATTGTGCTGACATGGTACTGCACGGATCCTCGTACGTCGGTGAGAGGGCTGACTTGAAAGAACTTCCGGAGGCTCTTCAAGGAGAAGTTCTTCCCGGACGTGGCTCTTACAGCATTGGAGGGCCAGTTCGTGGGTCTAGTTCAGGAGAACTCGTCGGTGGACGAGTATGTAGCTGAGTTCTTCCGCCTTAGCAGGTTCGCTCCCGGTATGATCCAGGATGAGGGGCAGAAGGCTCGTAAGTTCCGCAGGGGACTTATTCATGCAGTGCGCACCCGCACCTCGGGTCGCTGTGACGCGACGTTCGATCAGATACTGATGGACGCACAGATCGCAGAGGAGGACTTCGGCCTCAAGCCGAAGAGGAGCGGAGATACTATGGGGGCGAGTTCCAGTACAGGACCAGCCAAGCGCCTTCACTTTTAGCAGCAGCAACAGCAGAGGCCGTTTCAGCAGCAGCCTCTGTTGCAGATCCAGCAGGCACCAGCGCGTGCCCAGCAGTATCAGGGACAGGGCCAGAGACCGGCTACACCGTATGGCTTCTGCGGGAAGCCGGGGCACACCAGGAAGGCTTGCAGGAAGAGGTTGGGCGTCTGTCTCTACTGTGGGGTGTCCGATCACCGGCTGAGGGATTGCCACCTTCGTGGAGTCAGAGGAGGCCAGGACAGAGTACAGCCGGCTGGAGGACCAGCGGTTCAGCAGAGGGGTCCTTCACTCCAGACCCAGCAGCAGCGTTTTGTCCAGCACCAGAGGGGAGCACCCGCGGGCAGGGTGTTCGCTTTGGCAGCAGAGGAGGAGGCAGAGCCCGTGGAAGATGTTGTTGCAGGTCATGTTCTCCTAGATTCTTTTCCTGCTTTCGCCTTATTTGATTCTGGGGCGACCCATAGTTTTGTGTCTGTTTTTTTTTGCTCTGAGACACAATATCATTGCTGAATATATGGGTAGGACTTGCAAGATTATGACCGGGGGAGGTATTATCCTGGTTAATAATATTTGCAAGGGGCGGAGAGTCACTCTGAGAGGCCGGGACTTGAGTGCGTGTCTGCTCGTAATGCCCCTACCGAGGTACGATATGGTACTCGGTATGGATTGGTTGAGCATGCACCATGCTAGCATTGATTGTAGAGGAGGCAGAGTTCTTTTTAGGACACCGGATGAGCCAGAGATCGAGTTTGCTCGAGGAGCAGCGGAGCCGGAGGCTGGATTCTGTGGAGCTTTGTTGGCGGGGCAGAATTTGCCACATCCGTTGATTGCTGAGTTCTCGGATGTCTTTCCCAAGGAGTTGTCGGGGATGCCGCCAGACAGGGATATTCAGTTCTCCATAGACTTGGTGCCGGGCGCCGAGCCCATCTCGCAGCATATCTATATGGTGAACAACAGCGAGTTGATAGAGCTGAAGAAGCAAGTCGACGAGCTGCAGGACAAGGGGTTCATCAGATCCAGTTCTTCATCCTGGATAGCGCCAGTCCTGTTCGTGTCGAAGAAGGACGGTACGTCCCGCATGTGCATTGATTACCGGGCGCTCAACAACCTCACTATCAAGAATATGTACCCTTTGCCGAGGATCGACGACTTGTTCGATCAGCTGAGTGGGGCAAAGGTCTTTTCGAAGATAGATTTGAGGTCCGGGTATCACCAGCTGAAGGTGAGGTGGGATGACATTCCCAAGACGACATTTTGGACTCGGTACGGCTAGTACGAGTTTACAGTGATGCCATTTGGGTTGACCAATGCTCCCGCGGTGTTCATGAACTTGATGAACAAGGTATTCCATCAGTACCTTGACAAGTTCGTGGTGGTCTTCATAGACGATATCTTGATCTATTCGAAGACGCAGGAGGAGCATGAGGAACACTTGAGAGTTGTGTTAGAGACTCTGAGGAGGGAGCAACTCTACGGGAAGCTTTCGAAGTGTGAGTTCTTCTTAGACCAGGTGGAGTTCCTAGGTCATGTTGTGACCGAGCACAGGATTTCAGTAGACCAGAGGAAGATTTCGGCAGTAGAGTCTTGGTCTACGCCCAGTTCAATTGTCGAGGTTCGGAGCTTTCTGGGTTTGGCTGGCTATTATCGGAAGTTCGTCCAGGACTTCTCGAGGATTGCAGAGCCGATGACTAGACTCACCAGGAAGGACGTGGAGTTCGTCTGGACTGATGAGTGTCAGGCTGCATTCGATGAGCTGAAGAGGAGGTTGACTTCAGCTCCGATCCTGACTTTGCCATCTGGGTCAGGAGGGTTCTTGATCTTCAGCGATGCTTCCGGGAAGGGTTTAGGGTGTGTTCTTCAGCAGCACGGGAAGGTGATTGCCTATGCATCTAGGCAGTTGCGTCCTCATGAGAAGAAGTATCCTACTCATGATTTGGAGTTGGCCGCGGTTATTTTTGCTTTGAAGTTATGGAAGCATTACCTGTACGGAGAGCGAGTTGAGATCTTCACAGATCACAAGAGCTTGAAGTACGTGTTCACTCAGAAAGAGTTGAACATGCGGCAGAGGCGGTGGTTAGAGCTGATAAAGGACTTTGATATATCATTGCAGTACCATCCGGAGAAGGCCAACGTAGTTGCAGATGCCTTGAGCAGGTATCATGTTGCTATATTCTTGACGACAGATCGTTACTTGTTGGCCGACCTGGATAGTTTAGGTATCGAGGTCATCATTCCAAGCATAGAGATCCAGATGTGGGGTTTGCAGATTCAGTCTGAGCTGATGGATAGAGTCAGGTCAGCACAGTATGATGATGTTGCCCTGAGGAGCATCAGAGAGCAGGTGAGGATGGACTTGCTTGACGATTTCTCTGTAGCCGAAGACGGGTCGTTGCGGCACGGTACTAGGCTGTACGTTCCGCGTGGAGAGCTTCGGGAGGAGGTTCTTCAGGAGGCGTATCGCTCTCAGTATTCTATGCATCCTGGAGCCAACAAGATGTATAGGGACCTGAGAGAGCACGTATGGTGGTATGGCATAAAGCGCGAGGTAGCTCAGTTTGTATCTCGTTGTCTTGTGTGTCAGCAGGTAAAGGCCGAGAGACAGAGACCAGGTGGATTGCTACAGCCGCTACCCATTCCCGAGTGGAAGTGGAAGCACATCACCATGGACTTTGTATCTGGACTTCCACGGTCGCCAGGAGAGAAGGACGCGGTTTGGGTCATAGTTGATAGATTGACCAAATCGGCCCATTTTTTGCCTTTCAAAGTGGGTTTGTCTACGGAAAGGCTGGCTAAGCTGTATGTTCGTCAGATCGTGAGATTGCACGGAGTTCCGGTGAGCATAGTTTCATATCGGGATAGCCGATTCACTTCCCACTTCTGGAGGAGTTTGCAGGCTAGCTTGGGCACCTCGCTCAAGTTTAGTACTGCTTATCATCCTCAGACAGACGGACAGTCGGAGAGGACCATCCAGACCTTGGAGGATATGCTTCGCACATGTGTGCTAGATCTCGGGGGTTCTTGGGAGGACCATCTTCACCTGGTAGAGTTTGCTTACAACAACAGCTACCAGGCCAGTATAGAGATGTCACCATTTGAGGCTCTATATGGACGGAGATGCCGTACTCCCTTGTCTTGGGACGATGTTGGCGAGCGGGCGCTTCTTGGGCCGGAGATGGTTGTGGATGCGGCCGAGAAGGTCAGATTGATTAGAGACAGACTCCGGGTGGCTCAGGATAGGCAGCGGCATTGGGTCGATAGTCACCAGAGACCGTTAGAGTTTGAGGTTAGTTTCAGTTCTTGTCGTGTTTGTTGTGATTGTTTGTTAGTTGTGTGTTGAGTTTTTGTCTTGTGTCTAGGTTGGTGACATGGTATTTCTGAGGATATCCCCGACACGTGGCACTATTCGCTTTGGCGGCGGTGGGAAGCTCAGTCCGTGCTACATCGGACCTTTCACCATCTTAGAGAGGATCGGTGCAGTAGCCTACCGACTGGACTTGCCTACCAGGCTCGAGGGAGTGCACAACGTGTTTCATGTATCCCAGCTGAGGCGGTACGTGGCAGATTCTAGCCACGTATTGGACCATTCAGCGATACAGGTGAGACATACTCTCAGCTATCCAGAACAGCCAGTGGAGATTCTGGATCGCAGGAAGAAGGTGCTCCGGAACCAGGTCATACCCTTGGTTCGGGTTGCATGGAGACATCACTCTCCAGGTGAGTCTACCTGGGAGAGGGAGGACGACATGCGGGAGCGTTTCCCTTATCTTTTTGCGCCCTGAGGTATAAATTTATTTCTTTTAATTCTGTTTGTGATTTCCTGTGCTTGTTGTCTTCAATTTCGAGGACGAAATTTTTTTAAGGTGGATAGACTTGTCACCCTCACTTTTCCCAGTTAGGGGTAAAATGGTAATTTTTCATTTTATAATATTTTTGGGAATTTTATTTCATGAATATTATTATTTAATTATTATAGGAGTCGGGTTCGAATTTCATCGCATTCCGAGTTAATTCGGGACCCCGGTGAATTTCGACTTGAGCTGTATTTAGCCTGTTAGCTAACCATGGCCCACCACACTAAATTTTAGGGTTTAAGAGTTTGGACTAGTCCCCCATGAGTAATCTAGTTTAATTATGATTTTTATTTATTTTTAGCAACTTCCTAAACCTAATTTGGAATTTATTTAGTATTAGGCTTAGGGAGGGGCAAACTTGTAATTTACAAGTGCCCCTCACCCACACCCATGCCTTGCCATGGCCGGCCACCTATAGCCCCCCCCCCCCCTTTTCCTTCTCCACCAAGCAACACACTCTCTCTCTCTCTTCCAAATTAAATTTCTTCTCAAGCCTTCTTCTTCCTCCAACCTACTAATCTAGGTATGCATTAATCTCTTCATTTAATTCTCTTTTGCATATAGTTCATTCACCATAAATGGAGAGGAGAAGATTCTCTACCATTTGCCCACAAATTTGTAGGTTTTCCATAGAAAAATAGGTTAATGATTTATTAAGGTTTAATCCTTTTGAATGGTATATATATATATATATATATATATATATATATATATATATATATATATATATATATATATATATATATATATATATATATATATATACATGTGTATTTATGTGTGTGAGTGTGTGTATATATTTTGTTATGGAATTTGTGTCATGAGGATGAGAGTGGTGAGGATGTGTGTGTGTTTGTGTTGTGTGAGGATGTGTGTGTTATATATATATATATATATATATATATATATTTTTTTTTTTTTTTATATATATATATATATATATATAAATATATATATATATATATATATATATATATATATATATATATATATATATATATATATATATATATATATATATATATAGTTATATAGTTATATGAGTGTATTTATATATATATATATATATGGATGTGTGTATATGGATGTGTGTGTGTTATATATATATTAGAGGGATGGATAGATATCTATATATATATATATATATATATATATATATATATATATATATATATATATATATATATATATATATATATATATATATATAGATAGATATCTAGTTATATATATATATATATATATATATATATATATAGATATATATATATATATATATATATATATATATGAAGTATATATATATATAGGAAGAAGTAGAAGGAGATGAAAAAGAAGAAGAAGAGCAGCCCAGCAGCAGCAACATGCTGCAGTAGCAGCAGCAGCAGACCTGGCTGCTGCCAGGTCTGAACCCCCCCCCCCCCCCCATTTGGCTTTTTAAGCCTATTTACCCCCCCCCCCCTTTCATCTATGCATATATATATATATATATATATATATATATATATATATATATATATATATATATATATATATATATATATATATTATATATGGTTAGAATCGTAGAGAAGAGTAGAAGAAGATTATGGAATGAGAAGTTAGGAAAGAATTAGAGGTTAGAAGGAAGGATTGAAAGAAGTTAGAAGAATAGGAAAAAGGCTAGAATAGAAATAGGGAAAAAACCGAGTTAGAGGGCGAAACGGAGCTCGGAGTATCGGATTGAGTTGAAACTTGGCGTGGGGCATGAATACGTGATTTAGATTTTGTGGGTAGGCTCCCGGGTGGAAATTGGGGTTGTAGGGCGCCGGTATCGTGCCGTACCATTCCGTATCTTAAAATATTTAAGATACCGGCAATGGGCCGTAACATGGACTATATGTCCATTTTACTTAGGTATCTTGGTAGGTAATATATGTATAGGCTAGTACATTACTACCCTAGGGAGCTCGGGTCAAAATACCAAGCGTAGGTAGGCTAACTTGATAGTTACCGAAGCTAGAATTTTACCCTTTTTAAGGGTAAAATATGATATTGGCTTACGGCCAATATATGAGTTTCCAAGCCCAAGATGGACTTGGATATGGGTTGTAGATGTTGGTAATAGTTAGAAATAGTCGCCTAGACCTAGTCTTGACCCCGGTTGACTTTTTGGACCAAAAGTCAACTATGGGTCAACGCTTTACCCAAATTAGTCCCAATTTCCATTAGACTTGTGTAGTTGACCAAAAGTCAACTATTAGTCACCATTGACCTAGGGTTGACCAGGGTTGACCTAGAGTTGACCAGAGTTGACCAGTTGTCATGACCCGCACCCTAGAATAAGGGCACGTGACGTAGGTACGTCCAGCCTACGCCGCAGTATCGGCGGTAGAACGCTGTCCTAGGTCATAACATCTAACAGATAAGGGTAATATACAGTTATACTCCCCGAATGGGGGTGACATAACAGAAATAACTCAACCACATCTAGGATAGAACAGGAATGAGATAGAAAGATAAAGATAGATAATATCCAGGAATGTAACATCACAGAGATACAAATCCAGAATTCTAAGTGACTAAAATAAATACATATCTCAGAATATCCCAGAATCTAAATACGGTGATCCAGAAGTAAAGACAATCCTAATCTAGGAAGTACCATCAACTGCTATCAGGTCCAAGTCACTAGTGATGTCTAATGCTGCACCAAGAGGGATAGACACCAGAGCCTCATCATTCACTGTAAAATTTTCAACAGGTCCAGTCAGGACGGGAGTGAGTACAGTACATCTCAACAAAATCATAACCGGTTAGGAAATATAAACATGCTAGAGAGTAAGATACAGGATCTGAAGAATAATATGATAAAAGAGAGAGACTGTAAGTAAATAGCCACAATATATAGAAAACTAACAGTGCTAGTGATTCAGAGCACAAGATGGTTATGTAGACGGCACGATGTTATACACGAGTAATCTACAGAGGTTTGTACACGAGTAATCTACTGGATTGAAAACATAACCACTTCTACTCCCCCGTCCCAATCAATACACAAGGATCCAGCTACGTTATGTTATTGTACACGAAGGTCATGTGAAAACATGATTATACACGATTCACACATTTCGTATACGAATGTAACAAATACAAGGAGTACACGATGTTCCCGATAAAGTACACGAACACGAATACCCGATGTATCCGCTAAGGGGATAACATCGCACAACCAGATCCATATAGTACTAATCCGTGTTTCCAACGTGTCAACATCAGGTAAAGTAATCTAAAGCAGGAATATAATCCTAAACAAGATATGAAATGATCAGAGAATGTACTCGCCTGTAACCTGAGAATCTGGAGAATATATATACTGTCCGAGGAGTGGTGTCTGGCTCCTATTAGAACAGCACAAGTCACTATGAGTCTACAATGATAATACAATGCAATTTAATGCATTCTACATGAACTAGGTCAATCTAGACCAAAGTCAACTCTTGGCCAACTCTGGTCGACCTTAAGGTCAAACCTAGTCAATTGTCAATTCTAGGTCTCACCAAACCATTCTAGGTTCTAACAAGTCTACTCTAGGTTATACTATGGCTAAAAGCCTATTAGGAACATCTAACCCATACTCTATAACATCATAACACAACATTATTATCTACACTACATTAGCCCTATGACATTCCATATTCTATGACCCATATCACAACCCCACAAAACATTACACATATATATACCATACACTATATTATGGTATCCCATACACTATATATATATCTAAAATATATACACAAACATATATGAGAAAAATATATATATAACAAACTCAAAATGTGAATACATATAGATATGGAAAGAGAGGGAACAACCTCTAGTGTATGTGTACCATAACCAGAGGGTGTGTGTCAAGCTAGAGAGGACATGTGTGTGTGAGTGGATGTGAGGGCTAAAATCTGTGAGTGAAAAGTGGTGTATTGTAATGAAACTGGAAAAAAAAACAGGGACATAATCTAGGTAATGAAAACAGTTTAACAAGGTTGAATAACAGCTTAACATCTTGAACTTATCATTTCAGTTCAATATATTTAATCTAACAGTCCAACAATACACAATGTTTAACCCCAAAACAGTCAATAATAAAATCCTCATTCAGTTTACACAGTGAAGGTTCAATTTACAGGAAAAGAAATCAGTCATTTAAGCCACTATAGTTCAAAAGAACCATTCTCAGGTTTGTATTAACTGGAGTAACCAATCTCAGGTTTTATTCTCGAAATAAAGGGAATACTCAGGTTTGTGATCATTCCATTTCAGGTTTTAAAACCAAAACTCAGTTTAATAGATAACTGGAAATGCATCCTATATCAACAGTAAACTAATTTAAATGCCAGGACAAAAAGGAAAGTTCATTTCAGGTAAAGAAGGGACTGGGAATCAAACTCAGTTAGCAAAACAAACCAAACTCAGGTTTTGAAAGCTAAGACTTAGATTTTTAATCTATACAGGAATTTCAAATAGTTCAAGTGGGAGAAGATCCCAGGTTTGAAATGGAACTGGAAAACACACAGAAATATCTCAGTTTTTTTTGACAATGAAAGAAAGGAATCAAAGAGCAGTGCCAATCCAGGTTAATGATTTTTATTTCAGTTTTCAATGAACTCAAAGTATCACAGGTTTAAGGAGATTGATACACAACAAAGACCAATCAAGAAATCAGTTAACAGTGAAAAATGGTTCTAATTCATCACAGTTCAATAACAGTTACACTAAACATGGAAATTCAGTTAATAGCAGTATACAAATAAGCATGAAATTCAGTTTGCAGTGAACCAAGGATCCCCTCTCATTACATTCTCAGTTTTGTGAAAACTGAGAACTAATCTCAGGTGTTAACCCATATATCAAGACAATAATAGTAAAACCAAACAAAGAGTTTAACAGTCCAAAATGAAATCTCAGATTTAAACTTCATTCACAGGTTATGTTGAAACTGGAATCATCTCACAACCAATATCCCAATATCAGTTATGAAGAAACAGTTTCGAAAATGAACTCAAAATCCAACTCAAACTCACAACCAAGGCCTTAAATTGAATGAATAATTTAGCTAATAAGCATGTAACATGAGGGAAATCAATGACAGATGAAAACATAATATAAAAGAGGATTAAAACTGTTTGGAAAAAACTGGAAAAACTAGTATCAACATATATCAGAGTATTTCAGTTCAATCCCAACAAAATCGAGCCAAAACTCTAACAAAACCAAACAATTATGTAGGCTTGTAAAATCAGAGATTAACATGGTATATTGAACCTAACTAAACATTAAAACATCAATTAAAAACATATCACATACAGGAAATTAAATGGTTTGAAAAAAAACTGGAATTCAAGTATCTGGACAGTATCAGACTTTACACTGTTCTACAACATTTCGAACCAAACACCACTCAAAACCCAAACCATTAAGTAACATAGTATAACAGGGATTTAAACATGATAATTAGGATCTATTAAATCATTTAAACCTAATTTAGAATCATTTAAAAATGATTTAATATAACAAAACATACACAGCACACGTACGCACACACAGCTGTCCAGTGCACACAAAATAACGTGTCCGACACGACACGAGGACTCGTGAAACTTTGCGAGCCTCGTGTCAGTCATCGCCCCTATCCCTAAACCAAATTTCACGTGTCCACGTGGAGAAACGAGTGCGCAATAGCCCCCGAGCAGCAGGGCACGCACTGTGCCCGCGCGCTCGCACCCGCACTCGTGTCCCGTGTTCCCCACGACTCAACAAGACACGAATAATAGCACATGACACAAGGAATCCCTAGACAACACCTAGGGCTAGCTTCCTCTTCAAAAGGATTTCAAAATCTCGACTGAAAAGTCCTTTAGGACATTTCGTCGAACACCTACACCATAGCTCTGATATGTGTCCGATACGGACACGAAACGAGCCCAAAACCTAGGGTTAGCCTACCCTACAGTTGGGTGAGGGCTAGGGGATCCCTAAAATGATTTTTGACAGAATTTAAAGGCATTAAATAGGATTATACCTATAGGTGTTCAAACCCCCAAAAAGCTCCAAAGAGAAGGATCTCTCAAACCACCAAAAGCTCTCCAAATTGTTTGCTCCCTGTCAAAACTTATTTCCAACAGCAAGAACACAATATTTAGAGCCTATTGGAATTTGTTTGAAGGAAAAAGGACTTGAAATGAATTTAATAGGAATTTATGAAGATGGAACTTACCTCTTTCTAAAAACTTGATAAACCCTAAGAGAGAGGCTAGCCCTAATCCCTAGGAGAGTATTTATAGAAGGGGGGGGGGCTGTCATGTGGCTGGCCATAGGGTTTAGATCTAGGGTTTTGCCAAGTTGGTTGAGTCCTAATTAGTTTAAGTCATGATTTTGACTTGTGACTTCACAAGCCATTCTTAGACCAAACTAATTCCTAATTTCACCAAATTAATCCCAATGAGTTCATCCTCATGAACTTAAGTCAACCTAGGTTCTCAAATCCTAATCTCTAGTCCAGTCCTAGGTTAGCCACTAGGTTAGTCTACAAGGTCAACTTAAGTCAAAGTCTCTAAAACACCAAAAACAATTATTCTAAAAATCACTCAAAAATCACAATAATTATAAATAATAATAATAATTCAATTTAAATTCTAAAATTTTAAAAAAATGACCAAAATACCCTCATTTGGAAAATTGGGTGTTACAATCCTACCCACCTTAGAAAAATTTCGTCCTCGAAATTAAAATGATCGTACCCCTCCTAGGTCAAACCCCCACAAACAAAGTCTCAGAAACCTATTTAAATCATCCAGTTGGAAAATGTAACCTATGGGGTCATGGCATGTAATATCAGTTTGGGGTCTCATCTAGTTACACCAACATGCTACAGTACTAGGCAATCACAAGGTATCAAAACATACAACAATATGGTAGAGTGTATCAATTTCAAAGACTGGCTAAGATATAGGTCAAGGACTCACCTCCAACTAGGTCTGGTGGCTGGAACTCCCTTCCGAAGGCGGAGTCCTGGCTGGGATAAGTGCAGCAGGACAGTCTCGCAGCCTGTGTGCAGCTGACCCACATAACAGGCACACTCCTCTTCTCTTCCTACAGATGTCCCACACATGTCTAGGCTTCTTACAGAAGGCACAGGTAGGAACTCTCTCAGCTGGCCTCTGCTGAATAGGAGTCTGGACTGGGTTACCTGGTCTAGGCTGATAGTCTGGGTGCTCATGGGGCTCTGGGTATACACTGCTCCTCGGCCTCTTAGAACTAGGCTCCCCTCCTGAATGTACCAAATCCCACAGCAGTTGGATTCCACGACCCTGCTCCTTCAGGATCTCAGCCTGAACTCTCTGTGTCTCCAACACATCCCGGAGAAGTCTGGATATCTGAGCTCCGTCAGGAAATAAACCTACCGAGGGTATGGTATGGGATACTGCTCCTGGAGACAGAGGAGGAGACTGGGAAGGACTCTTGGTCTCAGATGAGACTGCCACTCTCTCCTGAGTAACAGGTGAAGGAGGGGATTTCTCTGGTGAGGATGCTAACACCTCCTCGATGGCGGGAGGTGCCACTACCTTTGGGTCAGCCTGAGGGGTCACTACCTCCTGAGCAATAGGAGGTGGAAGCACACTGTCAGTAGCTGCAGCTGCTCTCAGGCGACAGGCTCGGGTCATGGGTGCCATACTGGAAAGGATAAAACACAACAATCATTAAGTCTGTACAGCAGTCTACCATCCTATCTGTAAAACTGGTATTTATCAAGAAAATAAAATAACTACCAATCATCTATAAAGGGTACTATTTAAGAAAAAACATAACCAAAAGTTTAAGGAACGAAAGTCAATAGCATTGAATTCAATCACAATCTAATATATATAGAAGAGAGAGTGTTAGAGGGAAAAGCTAACATTATGCAAGGGTCATGTGGTTTGTGGCATATACATGAAGGTGTTATAGGAGGATTTGGGTCTCAACTATAGCTATCAAGTTACACTATTCATGGCATATTAGTTAAGCAATCTACAAGGCACAAGCTATTACTCCTAACATGCATGGCTAACCGTGTATATATGTATATCTATATGGCTACATGAACATAACATAGAGATGAAGGGTTAGGTTTTCATGGCAGTTGTGAACATTAGTGTAGAGTGTTAAGTGTACATGGGTTAAAACTTGAAATAAAGGGGTTCAATCATTCGGTTTAGCTCATCATTACATATTAGATCTGAAATTGAACTACACATATTGATAGCAGTGTAAAAATGTTAACATGAATTCAGTTTTTAAAATTTTGGAGAATTCGAGCATCAAAACCAACTCAATGTTTACCACAACCACAACCTAACATGTAAGAGTATGAACCTAACATTATATACCTGCACACAACCATGTATACGGCTCAAAATATTACAATTTAAAACTGTAATTTGAACTAAACTCTTAGAATCCAAGGTTAAGGGTTTACTATGTACACAGTCTCAGATTTGACAATTCAACACAAAACTCAACCAAATTTTTTTTTTTTTTGAAATAAGGCCCTGTATATAACATACATGTGTAGTGATGTAAGCAACTAATAACATGAAATTTAAATTTAAATTACGAATTTAATATGGAGAGCATAGAACTAGTCACTGATACTGCACTATATTGGAAAACTAGGATTTTGAGAACTTAACATTAATCATGTTAACATGCATTTAGATAGGTTGGTAAACAAGTGTAGTATGCATACGTGTCAGGCAAGTATCTGTGTCCACTATATATATTAGGGTAATACAAGAATCAATGGCAAGAAGAAAATAATGATAAAATCTGTTCGGCCTATCTGTTTAAAAAAAAGAACTATTTTGAAACCAGAGTTACAATATCAAATCTAAGTCAAGGTCTAGCAAAATCACCAATTCATTGTATTAGAAGAATTTATTGCAAGAAGTTACACAAGGTTATAGTAACAGCTAGGCCACTCCTACTCATACTCCTACTCCTAAGTTATTTGATGATGGGGTACAATTATACAACAGAATGGTACGATAGAGATAATATGTTTAAAACCTTCTCAAGATACAATCTGATAATCATATGCGTCTGTCCAAAATCATGTTACTCAGAGTCCTCGCCATGCCAGTAAGCAAGGCTGCGAATAACGATAGATTCCATAACTAGGATATGCACCTCTACAATCATGTCGTCTGGAAATCTCGCTATGCCGACTAGTATAGCAACGAGAATTTCCAAATCTCATAACCAAGATACGTACATCCGAAGCCAGGTCTCCATGTTTCTGCCACGCCAGCTAATATGGCTGCGATAAACTCTAGGTTCCATAACCAAGTAGACGTTTTACCATCCCTGTATTCCTGTCAATATATGCTATCAGAAACCATCGTAACTCAGGCTATAAAATTCATCTCGATAGGAAAATCAAAATCAACAACAATTCATCAAAATCAAATTCAATAATCAAGGAGTGAGAGCGAACAAACAAGGGAAAGGATTTCAAATTGAAGTTTAAATAAGATTCTCAAGGGTCGTCCCAGGAATCTTTCAAGGAATCCTAACTGTGATTGAGTACCCTTAAAAAAATATATCCTAATCCTACTGCAGGCTGTAGTGATACTCTAGTTCGAATACCACTACATAAACTCGACCTGCATGGGCCACCACTAAAAACGTGTCACGACCCGCACCCTAGAATAAAGGCACGTGACGTGGGTACGTCCAGCCTACGTCGCAGTATCGACGGTAGAACGCTGTCCTAGGTCATAACATCTAACAGATAAGGGTAATATACAGTTATACTCCCCGAATGGGGGTGACATAACAGAAATAACTCAACCACATCTAGGATAGAACAGGAATAAGATAGAAAGATAAAGATAGATAATATCCAGGGATGTAACATCACAGAGATACAAATCCAGAATTCTAAGTGACTAAAATAAATACATATCTCAGAATATCCCAGAATCTAAATACAGTGATCCAGAAGTAAAGACAATCCTAATCTAGGAAGTGCCATCAACTGCTATCAGGTCCAAGTCACTAGTGATGTCTAATGCTGCACCAAGAGGGATAGACACCAGAGCATCATCATTCACTGTAAAATTTTCAACAGGTCCAGTCAGGACGGAAGCGAGTACAGTACATCTCAACAAAATCATAACCGGTTAAGAAATATAAACATGCTAGAGAGTAAGATACAGGATCTGAAGAATAATATGATAAAAGAGAGAGACTGTAAGTAAATAGCTACAATATATAGAGAACTAACAGTGCTAGTGATTCAGAGCACAAGATGGTTATGTAGATGGCACGATGTTATACACGAGTAATCTACAGAGGTTTGTACACGAGTAATCTACTGGATTAAAAACATAACCACTTCTACTCCCCCGTCCCAATCAATACACAAGGATCCAGCTACGTTATGTTATTGTACACGAAGGTCATGTGAAAACATGATTATACACGATTCACATGTTTCGTACACGAATGTAACAAATACAAGGAGTACACGATGTTCCCGATAAAGTACACGAACACGAATACCCGATGTATCCGCTAAGGGGATAACATCGTACAACCAGATCCATATAGTACTAATCCGTGTTTCCAACGTGTCAACATCATGTAAAGTAATCTAAAGCAGGAATATAATCCTAAACAAGATATGAAATGATCAGAGAATGTACTCGCCTGTAACCTGAGAATCTGGAGAATATATATACTGTTCGAGGAGTGGTGTCTGGCTCCTATTAGAACAGCACAAGTCACTATGAGTCTACAATGATAATACAATACAATTTAATGCATTCTACATGAACTAGGTCAATCTAGACCAAAGTCAACTCTTGGTCAACTCTGGTCGACCTTAAGGTCAAACCTAGTCAATTGTCAATTCTAGGTCTCACCAAACCATTCTAGGTTCTAACAAGTCTACTCTAGGTTATACTATGGCTAAAAGCCTATTAGGAACATCTAACCCATACTCTATAACATCATAACACAACATTATTATCTATACTACATTAGCCCTATGACATTCCATATTCTATGACCCATATCACAACCCCACACAACATTACACATATATATACCATACACTATATCATGGTATCCCATACACTATATATATATCTAAAATATATACACAAACATATATAAGAAAAATATATATATAACAAACTCAAAATGTGAATACATATACATATGGAAAGAGAGGGAACAACCTCTATGTATGTGTACCATAACCAGAGGGTGTGTGTCAAGCTAGAGAGGACATGTGTGTGTGAGTGGATGTGAGGGCTAAAATCTGTGAGTGAAAAGTGGTGTGTTGTAATGAAACTGGAAAAAAAAACAGGGACATAATCTAGGTAATGAAAACAGTTTAACAAGGTTGAATAACAGCTTAACATCTTGAACTTATCATTTCAGTTCAATATATTTAATCTAACAGTCCAACAATACACAATATTTAACCCCAAAACAGTCAATAATGAAATCCTCATTCAGTTTACACAGTGAAGGTTCAATTTGCAGGAAAAGAAATCAGTCATTTAAGCCACTATAGTTCAAAAGAACCATTCACAGGTTTGTATTAACTGGAGTAACCAATCTCAGGTTTTATTCTCGAAATAAAGGGAATACTCAGGTTTGTGTTCATTCCATTTTAGGTTTTAAAACCAAAACTCAGTTTAATAGATAACTGGAAATGCATCCTATATCAACAGTAAACTAATTTAAATGCCAGGACAAAAAGGAAAGTTCATTTCAGGTAAAGAAGGGACTGGGAATCAAACTCAGTTAGCAAAACAAACCAAACTCAGGTTTTGAAAGCTAAGACTTAGATTTTAATCTATACAGGAATTTCAAATAGTTCAAGTGGGAGAAGATCCCAGGTTTGAAATGGAACTGGAAAACACACAGAAAGATCTCAGTTTTTATTGACAATGAAAGAAAGGAATCAAAGAGCAGTGCCAATCCAGGTTAATGATTTTCATTTCAGTTTTCAATGAACTCAAAGTATCACAGGTTTAAGGAGATTGATACACAACAAAGACCAATCAAGAAATCAGTTAACAGTGAAAAATGGTTCTAATTCATCACAGTTCAATAACAGTTACACTAAACATGGAAATTCAGTTAATAGCAGTATACAAATAAGCATGAAATTCAGTTTGCAGTGAACCAAGGATCCCCTCTCATTACATTCTCAGTTTTGTGAAAACTAAGAACTAATCTCAGGTGTTAACCCATATATCAAGACAATAATAGTAAAACCAAACAAAGAGTTTAACAGTCCAAAATGAAATCTCAGATTTAAACTTTATTCATAGGTTATGTTGAAACTGGAATCATCTCACAACCAATATCCCAATATCAGTTATGAAGAAACAGTTTCGAAAATGAACTCAAAATCCAACTCAAACTCACAACCAAGGCCTTAAATTGAATGAATAATTTAGCTAATAAGCATGTAACAAGAGGGAAATCAATGAAAGATGAAAACATAATATAAAAGAGGATTAAAACTGTTTGGAAAAAACTGGAAAAACCAATATCAACATGTATCAGAGTATTTCAGTTCAATCCCAACAAAATCGAGCCAAAACTCCAACAAAACCAAACAATTATGTAGGCTTGTAAAATCAGAGATTAACGTGGTATATTGAACCTAACTAAACATTAAAACATCAATTAAAAACATATCACATACAGGAAATTAAATGGTTTGAAAAAAAACTGGAATTCAAGTATCTGGACAGTATCAGACTTTACACTGTTCTACAATATTTCGAACCAAACACCACTCAAAACCCAAACTATTAAGTAACAAGGTATAACAGGGATTTAAACATGATAATTAGGATCTATTAAATCATTTAAACCTAATTTAGAATCATTTAAAAATGATTTAATATAACAAAACATACACAGCACACGCACGCACACACAGCTGCCCAGTGCACACGAAATAACATGTCCGACACGACACGAGGACTCGTGAAACTTTGCGAGCCTCGTGTCAGTCATCGCCCCTATCGCTAAACCAAATTTTACGTGTCCACGTGGAGAAACGAGTGCGCAATAGCCCCCGAGCAGCAGGGCACGCACTGTGCCCGCACGCTCGCACCCGCACTCGTGTCCCGTGTTCTCCACGACTCGACACGACACGAATAACAGCACACGACATAAGGAATCCCTAGACGACACCTAGGGCTAGCTTCCTATTCAAAAGGATTTCAAAATCTCGACTGAAAAGTCCTTTGGGACATTTCGTCGAACACCTACACCATAGCTCTGATATGTGTCCGATACGGACACGAAACGAGCCCAAAACCTAGGGTTAGCCTACCCTATAGTTGGGTGAGGGCTAGGGGATCCCTAAAATGATTTTTGACAGAATTTAAAGGCATTAAATAGGATTATACCTATAGGTGTTCAAACCCCAAAAAGCTCCAAAGAGAAGGATCTCTCAAACCACCAAAAGCTCTCCAAATTGTTTGCTCCCTGTCAAAACTTATTTCCAACAGCAAGAACACAATATTTAGAGCCTATTGGAATTTGTTTGAAGGAAAAAGGACTTGAAATGAATTTAATAGGAATTTATGAAGATGGAACTTACCTCTTTCTAAAAACTTGATAAACCCTAAGAGAGAGGCTAGCCCTAATCCCTAGGAGAGTATTTATAGAAGGGGGGGCTGTCATGTGGCTGACCATAGGGTTTAGATCTAGGGTTTTGCCAAGTTGGTTGAGTCCTAATTAGTTTAAGTCATGATTTTAACTTGTGACTTCACAAGCCATTCTTAGACCAAACTAATTCCTAATTTCACCAAATTAATCCCAATGAGTTCATCCTCATGAACTTAAGTCAACCTAGGTTCTCGAATCCTAATCTCTAGTCAAGTCCTAGGTTAGCCACTAGGTTAGTCTACAAGGTCAACTTAAGTCAAAGTCTCTAAAACACCAAAAATAATTATTCTAAAAATCACTCAAAAATCACAATAATTATAAATAATAATAATAATTCAATTTAAATTCTAAAATTTTAAAAAAATGACCAAAATACCCTCATTTGGAAAATTGGGTGTTACACCAGTTGACCAAAAGTCAACTGTAGGCCAACTCTTGACCCCGTTTGACTTTCTTCGACTTGTTTTGACCCGTGATGACTGGTAAGACCTAGGATTGACTTGGTTAGGCTTAGATTGACTTGATATAACTTGATTTGACCTAGATTGACTTGACAAGACTTAGTGTGACTCAGTAAGACCTAGTTTGACCAAGATTGCATATCATTCATTGTAAATCATTCCTAAACTTGTTTAACCCTAAATTAACTTACAGTATCTCATATTTAGGTCTTCTGATACCGCTCTGAGCATTGATATACCATACAGCTCAGGACAGCAGGTGAGTACATTCACTGATAGTTTTCATTGTCTTGATATTTGCTATATCCGATTCAGTCGTAGTGTCTTACTTGATTCTTAGTCACGATAGCTCACGGACTAGTACACATTGGATCATGACATGAGATGTTATTTCTGGATTTCTGGGTATATGGGTACACTCCCTGTCTTGTTCCCTGTACTTGTATAGACACCGATTTCTAAGAGGATTTGCTACCCTCTTACGAAATCACGTGCCATGACGTGTCATGTCCAGATCCATTGTACTATTCGGGGATGGGGAATTATTAGGGGCTATGTGATCCAAGCTACCCTGTCACTATTCATGTGCTCGTGCCACTCTTCCCTCACGAAGGGTGTAGCGAGATCCCTTGCCTTATGCTCGTTATCCAGGTTGGCCGGCATGTCTCTCCGTTGAGGTCACCGCAGATTGCCGGGCCAAGTGGATAGCCTGTCCTGTCACTTATCCCAAGCCGATCACATATTGCTCTAATAATTTAAATCACATTTTATATTTACTTTATCTTATCGTATATCCTGCTCTGTTCTACATTCAGTATTTTCTCACCATGCCATGATATACAGTTACTCACATGCTCTACTTGCCTTTACATTATACCTTGATTGGAGACTAAGTTCTGCTCGGGAGAAGAGTTACGACCCCGGTCCTTGTTTGGTTTAAGGGTTGTAACTCGACTTCCGAACGGTTCCCAAGTCTTCATATATCTTTGTCTTGTAGTTCATTATACTATCTCTTATAGAATTTGTCAATTCACATGGAACTGCTGTTAGTGTTTGTACTTGCTCATTTTCCTGACAAGATACCGTTATGATATATTACAGATGACTCTGAGGCGGACTGCTCGACCTATTATGGGCTCGAGTCAGATGGAGTAGCCTTAGATCGTGGCCTTATAGTAGAGCCACTAGATTTTGTACTTCCAGAGTAGTGTAGGTTAGCTAGGTTTGACTGGACTGTGATCCAGCTAGCTTATTAGACTGTAGTTCTATATTCTATTTTGATACCCTGTGATGTATATATCTGGGCTTGTATTGGACTCTACACTTATTTACTCTTTCATCTATCATATGTCTTTCCTCTGAGCTATCTACCTTAGTTTTATTCTGTGATTGAGACTGTATTGATATGTCACCACCATTCGGAGAGTATATACTGTACAGGTACATTTTAACTGTTAGTCGTAGGTATTTACAGACGTTATATACAGCGTTCTACCGCCGATTCTACGGCGTAGGCTGGACGTACCCACGTGCTCGTGCCCCTCATAAGGGTGCGGGTCGTGACACAATATATGCCAGATTGGCTACAACACTCAGGTTCTCTCTTGCCCACAAAGGATTTCACCGTTCCATACATCATGCCTTCTATATCTCGGCCGCGTCAATCCAGCTACGTAGTCCGAGCGTCAATGCGATCGCACGCTTCAATATGCTTCGGCATTCCAAGCCTCAACGCGTTCAAGCACGCTTCACCGCGAGCAATCCATTCCCTGTACCATGCATGAAGCTGGTGGGGGATCAGTACATTCGTCCTCGCATGTACTGAAGCAAAGATTATCTTTTTAAACCGATATTTTAATCTTTATGTTGAATTATGCAATTTAGCTTATAATCTTGCTATATTCTCCTTAGGATCAATTTTATGGCATATTTGGAAACGTAAAGCATGTTATCATAGCAGCATGTTATCGAATTGAATAGGCAAGCAAACAAACAATCTCGTGTTTGATTCGTGGTGCGACTTACCAAGTCGACGCACTCGCCCTTGCACCGACGCAAGGTGAATACGCCGTAATCCTTCCCTGTCATGTTATTATGCATCTCTAAGCAGGATCTCTATGCGGGATGCATATGCGCCTACACTTTCAATCTATCGTTCCTTAACTATATGAGGGCCATTGGCGTATCCGCGCCGGAATGGACTAAAGGAGTTCCTTTCTTTTCTCTCCTTCTTTTCTCTCTATTTGGTCGGGTTGCCCGGCGTTTCATGGGTTGGGTCACCTCCCAACAACCGAAACGTTCCCGCTGCATACCATAATTTGCGGCTTTTTCCATCTTGTTTAAGGATGTACGCCTACAAAGATTATTCGAATCCCTCCGCGGCCAATCGGTTCCGGGGCGCTCCTCCGGCATTTAACCGTTTTGGGGGAAACACCCGTACACGGGCGATATCACATTTTATCTCGAGCCCATTCCAATCGACCATGCAACGCCCTATCATTCAAGTAATCAAATTCAAACAACCAAACATAGTCTTGAGTCCGAGACTCAGACTTATCATCTCGCATCTCTTTCGTTAGCTTTTTGTGTTCTTACGTTTCATACTTCGTTTCAATGATTCAATGGCATCGTACCTTAACTCAATGCTCGTCAACCGAACGACCCGAAGGTCTTGAACACCTTTCGAGGCACCATATCATATCCGACAGTTCCGCCACATTCATGCCACAACTGTATTCTCTCGCAACGAAGCCATCTTTTATTATCCCGTGCACGTAGGCATGTTTCGATCGTATCCCCATGTTCTATAACTTAGCATTCAATGTTCGGGGCTTGCGCGCTAGGGCGCTCGCCTATTGTCTTTCAATGTTCTAGCCGTCTAACTCGTACAGCAAAGGCACGATATGGTTCGTGCACTAAGGCACTCGCCGAGTACAGTTATTCCATGTTCTTATGGCTTGCGCACCGAGGCGCTCGCCTTAGCGATATCCAATGTCCCATAGCGACTCGTGCATATTGATACACGTTTCATTTCAATTGTTCTAACTTAGTGTTTGACTCACACTACGATTTTATCTCCGATCGGACCACGCCCATGGCGTCGATAGGTTAACTTTAGCATACAATGATATATTTGACTTATCGAATGAAGGAGTAAAAAGAAGTCAATCCTCCCACCTTGAGTCGATATGCCTTCGTCGTTTCGTCGAGTCGATGCGGCTCGATTTCATAACTTTGTTTGCATGGCCACTCTCCTGACTTAGCCATTCGAGCACTTCGTGCTTCATTGAGTTATACGTCTGATTTGCCTTAGCGTGCCCAAGTCTCGGCCCGTCGCAAGGCGACGATTTGATTTCGCGGATCCCTTACTAAATATTGTAAAAGATCGACCTCTAATATTTTCCCGTCAACGTATAACCTGTACACGAAACAACTAAAATCAATACTTGCAACAATTCGGACTTACGCCTTGGTCGATTCGATTTTTTAGAATCTTCGAGCCGATTCAACGTACTCATCCTTCGGGGCAACGCGGTGCTTCGCATCGATTCAACTCGATGCATTCTTTCCGGGCAAGGCAACTCTTCGCATCTACTTAGTTCGATGCATTGCTCGGGACAACGTAACTCTCTTATCGTTTTGCATCGATACATTTCCTTGCGTCAACGTGACTCGTTGAGTCAACGCTTCAGCGTAATGTGCCGTGCGGAGCGGGGCATTGCAGAATATACCACTCAAAATAAGGTTCGTCCTCGAACCAAAACCAACACTCCGACTAAGTGTTTTATAGATCGTTTCACGATCTCGTCCCACCAATGTTGTTCAGTTTTACACTATCTCGTAAGCTTTTCATTAACATTTCAAAGTCATACCTGCAGCTCGATTTGAATTTTGTATACAACTCGATTTGGATTCGTACCTATATTCAAGGCATCCCGAAGATATATGTATTTCGACCAAGCCTAGTCGTAGCAAATTAGAACAAAGCTGACAGGTAAATTTCAATCCTATGCTTGCCATCTTATACTCTCATTCGGACTTATCCTTAGCAACTGTTCTCGAAATTTCATCGCATATGCATATTGATACACACGCGATTCATTCAACAAAGTCACTGCACGCGACGCGATTCAAAATCGCATTTCTCATTTCGTATGTTTTATCGGGACTATCAATTCTACACGTCGCGTCAAGCCGTCGTGCATCCAATCACAACGAGTCTCCGTAACACCTTGCGTTCGACGTCGCTACCCAACTTATTTCTGAAGTCTGGCTATGCACTTATCTCGATTATGATTTTCTTCGTTGACTTGTAATTGCATCAACATTCAGGGCTACGTCCGCTAGGTTACTTACATAGTCCCCGTGCTTAACTTCTCCCGACGAAACTATAAATTGACATTGCACAAAGGCCACAATCTATCCGACACAAAAGTTTACATCAAGGCGACGGTGCTCAAGACAACGATCGCCTTGACACGAAGTCTCTACGATGCCTCTTACATCCGATTTCCTAACGACTAGGAATTTACTAGCCAAATTCCCAACTTACCCATCTCGCAACATCGAATGTAAATTTCGATTCATGCAAGCTCAATTGTAAGGTGAATCCAAATCTAATGACATAACTCGTAAGTCATTCCCTTATCATTCCCTCTCGTGCATAGCACGTTTCTCGCAATCGCCTACTCGTATCACCAAGCTCGTTGGTGAATTTCTCATTCGACTGTCGACCAACATAACCGTTCAAGTATTCATCCGACGAATATTCAAAATCTAACTATATCATTCTCAATCGAAAGCTGTTCCAACAATTCTCGATCGCCTAGACTTATCGTCAATATGCACCGTGTTATATTTGTTATCGGTGCAATCTCATATGCGATATCGCATGGGTCATCTTACGGTCTGCAGCATTCAATTTGATTTGGCGGTCAAGTCTTCTAGGGTCGGCTGCCCCGAAGCTACGCTCGATAACTGTGGATCATCACCGAAGGACAGTTTACTACGAACCATGCTATATCTTATTTCGGAGCCAAATTACGTTCCGACGATTCTATGCGACTACCCAATTTCGGACAAAACCGTTTCTATCGGCACAACTGATGCGCAACTATCCTCTGAGTCAAGTCATGCACTGTCGTCGATGATTCCGCAATTTACGAAACATCTAATCGCATCAAGTTCGAGTCTATCTTATTCACGGGTGGACACATGAGATGCTATACGCATCGAGCAATCGTCGATGACTTATAGTCTCATCTTGATTAGTCACAAAATTTACGATCAACCAAGTTCGTTCATTCTCGTATCGTTATTTACAAAATTTTGATAGCGCAAGGTGCACTCCATTTTGTATTCAAACATCGTGCCTACGTTTCCTTGCATATCAATCTTGATAGTTCATATCAATTTCGATAGCAAGTAGGTCGACTTCGAATCTGTTTCAATGTCAACTTAACTCGCATCGCATACATCCAAGTTTGCAACAAACTTTTCCATACGCATCCACTCGTTCTCCGATTTTTCGCATCCCGCTATACTTTGATCGCGTAACCGAGTTACCGATTATCCAACATCGTGCCCTCGAGTTATACGATCTCGTCCTCTAAGTTTCGCGTGTTTTCCAGTCGTACTCAAATGAGTGTCGCCGTAACGTAACCAACTATTTCTTAGGCACGATTACTCACATCAACCAACTCTTCACCGAAGTCGCACATCGTACGATTCGATTACAATTCGCATCGCCTAACATTTCTATCGAAATCACAAGTCGTGCGATTCGATTCGTCTCGCCCAACATTTCTACCGAGATCGCAAGTCGTGCGACTCATTTGTAAGCTCGAGTATTCCTTTCCCGTCGATCCGATTATTGCGTTAAGGCATAATCGTTTCGCTAGTCTCGGTCGTCCGACCAACTTATAACTTTCGTCCGACGTATCGTTCATCGATACGAGTCTCGCCTTATCGTCCCAACCGATTTTCGATGATCACTTGCATCAACATACCGTCATACAAAATTTCAATCAAGTCTCGGTACTCTCCTGTCCGTTGCGGACAAACCTTCCGTAATTCTTACAACACATCGATGCAAATCATCGTACAAGTGATACACCATATACCACTCAGAATTGAGTCATTCATCGCCTACATGGTATGGCATATACCACTCGGAATTCAAGCCATTTCCCTCGCGCTATACTTAGTGTAAACGAACGATCTTTTCCGACTCACGATTTCCGCAGTGATCGTGCTTGATCACAACCGTAACTTTGATTCTATCAAGTCCGACACAACTCGGTCAATGTTCTCGTTTGCTAACATAAGTTTGGTGTGCAACCGAACGATTCGTTCTATCGATTTACGATTTCAATTATTTCCTTACGTTGTATCTCGTACAACAATTTATTTAGATACGCGTTGCACCCCGTGCAACAAATTTCACTTCCGATACGCATTGCACATCGTGCTACGATTTATTTCTGACACTTTCATTTCACTTTGTACAACGATTTATTTCCAATTTCCTTTGCACTTCGTGTAACGATTAATTTGATATGCGTTGCACCACGTGCAATAATTTTACTTTCTAATACGTGTTGCACATCATGCAACGATCATTTCCGATATTTACCGCACCTCGTGCAACGAATTACTCTCGACTTTCCAAGTCAATGCACAATCCGTTTAACACATTCAGTATTGGCTTATCACTTCTCACTTTCATTTTAACGCATATTTACCATTAACTCGCTGCACTTCGTACATTATTTTTATTTCTCATTCAACATGTTACATTGCCACAATATCTCAAATCATATTTCACAATTTGTTGCGCTTGCAGCAACTAACATTTTTACGGCTCGTTTGCATTCAATGCAATATACCCTTCACGACTTTCTTAGCAAACATCGTGTAATTTCCAAAACACATGCGGCAAAATTACACGATTTGTATTAGACTTATTGTATGGAACATCCAGTGCGGCGTCGAGTAGAGTCAAGAGTGATATCAAGTGGTGGTGGGCAACTTTTCGAATTGAAATGAAGCGAGCGTCCAGAGGAAATTGAGCGTAGAGCTCTGATACCAATTTGTCACGCCCCGACCCAGAATCACCCGAATCATCATCCTCGCAAGGGGCGTGATGCCGCACGAGCCTGGAGTTGCGCTCGTGCAAGGCAAGATGACAAGTTCTCAAATGGTTATCTTTTGATTCGATATTAACAACGATAGGAAAACAGAGTATACGAAACAATTCTCTTTATTGATATTCGAAACTGAGGTTACAATGGCTTTCGATAGCCTAACAATATATGCCAGATTGGCTACAACACTCAGGTTCTCTCTTGCCCACAAAGGATTTCATCGTTCCATACATCATGCCTTCTATATCTCGGCCGCATCAATCCAGCTGCGTAGTCCGAGCGTCAATGCGATCGCACGCTTCAATGCGCTTCGGCATTCCAAGCCTCAACGCGTTCAAGCACGCTTCACCGTGAGCAATCCATTTCTTGCACCCTGTATGAAGCTGGTGGGGGATCAGTACGTTTGTCCTCGCATGTACTGAAGCAAAGATCATCTTTTTAAACCGATATTTTAATCTTTATGTTGAATCATGCAACTTAGCTTATGATCTTGCTATGTTCTCCTTGGATCAATTTCATGGCATATTTGGAAACGTAAAGCATGTTATCATAGCAGCATGTTATCGAATTGAATAGGCAAGCAAACAAGCAATCTCGTGTTTAATTCGTGGCGCGACTTACCAAGTCGACGTACTCGTCCTTGCACCGACGCAAGGTGAATACGCCATAATCTTTCCCTGTCATGTTATTGTGCATCTCTAAGCAGGATCTCTATGCGGGACGCATATGCGCCTACACTTTCAATCCATCGTTCCTTAACTATATGAGGGCCGTTGGCGTATCCGCGCCGGAATGGACTAAAGGAGTTCCTTTCTTTTCTCTCCTTCTTTTCTCTCTATTTGGTCGGGTTGCCCGATGTTTCACGGGTTGGGTCACCTCCCAACAACCAAAACGTTTCCGCTGTATACCATCATTTACGGCTTTTCCCATCTTGTATAAGGATGTGCGCCTACAAAGATTATTCGAATCCCTCCACGGCCAATCGGTTCCGGGGTGCTCCTCCGGCATTTAACCGTTTTGGGGAAAACACCCGTGCACGGGCGATATCACATTTTATCTCGAGCCCATTCCAATCGACCATGCAACGCCCTATCATTCAAGTAATCAAATTCAAACAACCAAACATAGTCTTGAGTCCGAGACTCAGACTTATCATCTCGCATCTCTTTCGTTAGCTTTCTGTGTTCTTACGTTTCATACTTTATTTCAATGATTCAATGGCATCGTGCCTCAACTCAATGCTCGTCAACCGAACGATCCGAAGGTCTTGAACACCTTTCGAGGCACCATGTCATATCCGACAATTCTGCCACATTCATGCCACAACTGTATTCTCTCGCAACGAAGCCATCTTTTATTATCCCGTGCACGTAGGCACGTTTCGATCGTATCCCCATGTTCTATAACTTAGCATTCAATGTTCGGGGCTTGCGCGCTAGGGTGCTCGCCTATTGTCTTTCAATGTTCTAGCCGTCTAACTCGTGCAGCAAAGGCACGGTATGGTTCGTGCACTAAGGCACTCACTGAGTACAGTTATCCCATGTTCTTACGGCTTGCGCACCGAGGCGCTTGCCTTAGCGATATCCAATGTCCTATAGCGACTCGTGCATATTGATGCACGTTTCATTTTAATTGTTCTAACTTAGTGTTCGACTCACACTACGATTTTATCTCCGATCGGACCACGCCCGTGGCGTCGATAGGTTAACTTTAGCATACAATGATATATTTGACGTATCGAATGAAGGAGTAAAAAGAAGTCAATCCTCCCACCTTGAGTCGATATGTCTTCGTCGTTTCGTCGAGCCGATGCGGCTCGATTTCATAACTTTGTTTGCACGGCCACTCTCCTGACTTAGCCATTCGAGCACTTCGTGCTTCATTGAGTTATACGTCTGATTTGCCTTAGCGTGCCCAAGTCTCGGCCCGTCGCAAGGCGACGATTTGATTTCGCGGACCCCTTACTAAATATTGCAAAAGATCGACCTCTAATATTTTCCCGTCAACGTATAACCTGCACACGAAACCAACTAAAATCAATACTTGCAACGATTCGGACTTGCGCCTTGGTCGATTCGATTTCTTAGAATCTTCGAGCCGATTCAACGCACTCATCCTTCGGGGCAACGCGGCGCTTCACATCGATTCAACTCGATTCATTCTTTCGGGGCAAGGCAACTCTTCGCATCTACTAAGTTCGATGCATTGCTCAGGACAACGTAACTCTCTTATCGTTTTGCATCGATACATTTCCTTGTGTCAACGTGACTCGTTGAGTCAATGCTTCAGCGTAATGTGCCGTGCGGGACGGGGCATTATAGCTGCTTGTGCGACACCATCAACCTCAGGTTCCATCATTGAGGTAAGATTCTAGACTCCCCTTCCTATTAAGCATAACGCACCACATAGTTGATATAATACCTGAGATAGATAGGATGGTGGTAGTGATGGAAAACCGAGTATTAAGCACAATAGTACCCATGATACGACTTTGATCATCGAGTCAGGGCCGATATCAGACCAAACGCTGAAGGCAGTGGGTATGTGGCATATATTTCACCTTGGTATCAGGCTGGTATTTGGTGTCAGGATTGGGAAATTAACACTAGATGGGATACTTGAACTTTAGATAGTAGGTTGGTTGGGTGTGATAGGTCTAGGTAGACAAGTAACCTGGGGACCAGGAAACAGAGTATACGCGAGGATGTTCACCCCAGAATCCATATCCAGGTGGCCTAACCTGACATAACTAGAATGTCAGCAGTGCACCATTTGGATGGGTTTGAAGGGAGAGATAATGTGATCATGATTGCTGCGATTAATAGACAAGATATTCTTGATCCAGCACTTGTGAGGCCTGGGCGTTTGATAGAAAAATTGATATTTCAAAACCTAGCCTTACTGGTCGTATAGAGATTCTGAAGGTTCATGCTCAGAAGAAGCCTATGGCTGATGATGTTGATTATATGGCTGTGGTTGTTGTGAATTTCCCTGATATAAAGAATATTGAGTTTGTACTGTCTGATGATCTTATTCTTTAGCCTTCTTTTAAATTACCGATTTCTGCTTACAATATCACTAACCACCTTTTCCTCCTAGTTACTGATCAACTTGATTGTAGCATATCGATCACCTAGGTAGTTATCTTAGTCTCTTAGACTCTCGAATTGTTACCATAAATGATGACCGTAGGGGGAGTCTATTCATGCCATTGGTTTTATTCTTCATTTTGCCAATACGGGCAGTCATTGTTCCTAACCATTGTTCATGCTTCATTGCTTTTACTACCTACTCACTATTTGATCAGCTGTTGAGGCTTTTCCTATGTGCTTTCTGTAAAGCATGACTTCCATCATTTGGTCTCGCAATTACCTGATTGGGAAAATGCATAGGAAAAAGACTCTTATATTATTATTGAGCAAACTGCTTTAACAAAATGATATATATCTAATGCATCCAATCAGTTTCCTTTTGTTGATTACTCTTTCAAGGAATGAATACTTTACAATATTCTATTATGCACCAGGAAGAATGTTGCTTCCATAATATTCTTTCCATGGACTTGTAGCAATATCTATTTGATGAATTGTTCCTTTCCCTTAGTCACAATTTGTAGTGCTCAATGTATTGGTAATTAAAGTGCTTTGAGTTTTCTTGTATCCCAGTTAGAGGTGTGTACAAACCTGGAATTTGTTTATACCCAGGAGTGTGCGCGTAGGGCAGGCCAATAACCCAGGTGTGCAAATAATAGGTAGGAATTCAATGGACTATACAAATAGTTCCTTGGGTTTAAATGTAGATTTCAAGGATATAGATGGCAAGCTAAGAAATGAAACCAGGAACAGGAACACAGAGAGCAGTAGACTACAACATGGTGTAAGCCCCTGTTTTTCAAAAATTATTTAATTAGTGTTAATTAATTATTAATGTCATTTTTAGCCTTAAAATATTTATTATGATTTTTAAAAATTTTTTTAGAATTTTTAATTAAGTTTTAAATAAGTTTTAAATACTAAAATATCAATTTGCAATTTTCTAAAATATTTTAATTAACTTTTGTAATTAATTAGATTGTTTAAATATCATTTTGTAAATATTAAAATTGTTTTAATATGGTTTTGTAATTTTTAGAATTGTTTTTATATCAGTATGCAATTTATATAATTGTTAATATATCAGTTTGCAATTATTAAATTGTTTTAAATTGCGAAATGCAAATTCTAATTTGCATTTAGACACTGAGAGTACCTAGTTGTAATTACCTAAACTACCGGGACCTAAACGCTAAACCCTAATCCTACCCACCCCCGACGACTGGCCAGCTGCCCCCGCCATTTCCGGCCGACCTAGCCCTGTTCGACCGCCTCTAAACCCCTATAAATGACCCCCTCACTCGCCCCGACCCAACCCATATCACCCCGACCACCATCGACGCCCCCCAGCCCCATCTCTTCCCCCATTTCTCCTCACCGTAACCCTAACTCCGGTCATACCCCACCGCCACCTCCACAGCAACTATCACCACCATCCACCGCCACCTCTAGACGCGCCCCGACGAGCTGAGTGCAGCGCCACCCGAGTGCCACGACGACGATGCCTCTAGCCGCCGTCAGCACCCTCCACGACCCCCAGTTCGCCGGACACGTACGTGTCAACCCTATTTTCGTGTCGTATGTGTCTCGTCTTCACATATATGACTCGCCAGGACACGCGCGACGTAATGGTTAGTCTGGACACGTAAAACTCGTGTCGTGCGTGTCAAAATCGACCCGGACACGTAGATTCCTGTGTCCCTAACTGTCAGGACACAGGACTGTGTTTATATTTTTTTATTATTATTTAAATGCTTAAAACCTAAATAAAACTAATCTAAATCCTAATTCTAACACAACCAGTGGGCTGACCCCCTGGCCAGCCCGACCCGACTTAACCCCCCCCCCCCCCCCCCCCCCCCCCCCGCGTGCTCTGGCTCGAGTTCGAGCCCCCCCTTGCTGTTGCATTTATTTCTTTTCTTTTCCTTTTTCTTTTTCTGTTTTTTTGTTATTTATATCTATATATATATATATATATATATATATATATATATATATATATATATATATATATATATATATATATATATATATATATATATATATATATATATATATATATTAGTATATATATATATGTATATACTGTATATTGGCAGTATTTTTATATATGTATATATATTTTTATAGTTAGTAAATCTTTATATATATATTTGTATTTATATACATATATGTATATATGTATATATTCTCATGTGTATATATATTATTATATATATACTATTATATATATGTATACAATATTTGTATATGTATATATACTTTATAATTATGTATTTTTCTTATATATATATATATATGTATTTTTAACATATGTATGTATATATTCATTTTGTATAATTTTACCTTATTAAAATAATAATATTTATTTTGCACTTTTACCAATTTATATTTTAGTGTATTTAAATTACTGCAACCATTTGGTGTCCAAGCCTAGCATGGATTTTTGGGCCCAAATGTGTTTTTACACATTCAAGACATGTACAAGTCATATTGGACTTGATTCATGGCCTTGGGTCCTGTATTTGAACTTTGGTTCAAATTATGTACATGGACAAAATACGCAGATAATTAATTTAATTTCAATTGTGTGTAATGCTATTTTTGGATTTCTAAAAATACTTAAAGTACTGTTAAAATTCTAGAAAAATAGTATTTAGATACTATGTTAATTTAGCTAATTTAGTATAATTTTTATAGTATTTAAATTACAGTTTTGCCACTAGTCTGGCATATGAAACCAAAACTCATTTTCTGTATACTTAGGAAAACTGATTTTTATAAAATACTTGCACTGGTTAATAAATTTCAGAAAAATTATAATAAATTTCTATAATTAACAAGGATCATTTTGGTACTTTATTTTATGTAAAATTAAGCTTTTTGTCTATCTCAAAAATTGTTGGAACACAATGATCATTTGATTTATTTATTGATTAATTACGACTTGTAACTTTTTGTGTTACTTTGAGTTTTAGCCGTGTTGAACCTCACCCCTCACTAGTGTAAAGACCCTAGAAAGTTAGTTAAAGTAGTGTGTCACCCCACATTGGTCTCCTATGCTAAAGTCATCCTTTTGGCTAGGTGTCCAGTCACAAGTCGTGTTTCACCAATTAGTGTCTTAGCATTTTAGCTTAGTGTAAAAACTAAGTTTATGCATTTATTTCTACAGTGACGAGTTAGCGGACATCTATAGCACTTTTATCGTAGCTTGCTTTGCTTTGCTTTGCTAGAGGCAAGTACTTTCTACAAACTTTATATACTGTTACATAAATGAACTGCTAATCCAACCATGTTAAATGCTGATCCTTGGGGTAGCAAGTTAAAATATCACCTGTTGTACTTTCCATTACTACCAAGCTTAGACCAGTTTTTATGTATCTCTCACATGATTAGAATATGGGTTATGAGAAAACTGATAGCAGAGTACGTGATCATGCCTCCTTTATCGTACCGAGCAAAGTTACATTTTATATGTTACTGCGCCGTAGGCCTTTATCCCGCATTTCTGTACGGATGTACACCTATGCTGTACACTTGTACGTATGTACATTTCATTTACATGTGCCCCAGCACATTGTACATCTATTGACCGATCACGTACCTGCTACAGTTTTAAACATTACATATACATCTGTCTCTATGACATATGTGTCCTTGCCATGATAGATTGTGTGATGCCATATTTCCAGTTATTTCCTCTTATGTTCATTTCCATGTTTCATATACTAGTTTGCTAGATTCAGTACTTGCTCCCGTCCTGACAGGATAACGTTGTAGGTGTCCTTACTGAGGAGGAGTTACTCTGCGACTCATATTATGGAGATACTGCCGAGGACCCGGCTTTGCTTTACGAGGATGTTCCTGCGGGAAGACTCGTCTAGTTTGCATAGCTGTTTGGGATATTTAGTGTAGTCATATATTAGGCTACATATTTTGTAACTGGACATGTATCCAGTTTTATATTTCAGATCACTTGTACTTTGGACTTATTTCCATATATGAGACGACTTTTGTGTTTGGAGCATTTATGACTTTTATTCACTTATAGAACTGTTAGCACATTTAGTCTTATCTTGTTATCTCTAGAACAGCTTACTGCGTTTTATCCCAAATGCAGGCTGGACATGACTCGGCCAGGCCCAACAATTTGGGTAGCGGGCCGTAACATGTTTTTAGTGGTGGCCCATGCAGGTCCTGACTAAATTGTTTGGTTACGTTATTGTACCAAGCATGCCTGCAATTAGGAACTTAAGGTAATTAGACAACATTAGGAATGACGCTTAGAACACCTTGAGGAATGCTAGGATTGCAACATAGGAAATACATCACATGCTTGCTATTATAATTAGATTTTCTTGCCTATGATTGCTTACTTTAACAAAGTCCTTATAAGTCATTTTTATTGTAATTAGATGGTGCTTACTCGTTCATCCCAGTACGTCACACCTGAGAATGGCGCACTTCCTATCCAGTCAGCTGACCAGTTGACTGATACACCCCACCTCCACCTACCACACTCCCCCACTCCACAGATCCACAGACCCAGATGCCTCCACCACCTTCCACATCCCAGGCCCAGCAGGACCCGATACTTCCACCACCCCCTATCACTATACCTATCCAGGCTTCCGTCACACTCGACGGGAACCAGCTGCTCACTATGATCCAGGGGTTCCTAACAACCCATCAGGAGCAGACTACCCTACTCCGCCAGAGCATGGAACGTTCTGAGGAACGTCCCGTGGTTTCACCACCTGTAGAGCCACGGTAGAGAGCGGGGACGATCAAGGACTTCATGTGTCTGAATCCCAAGGAGTTCTCAGGGACTGAGGGCATAGTAGTAGCAGATGACTGGCTAGACTCGGTGGAGAGGAAGCTCCTTGGAGTTAGGATGCCGGGTGACCTCCAGGTCGAGGCAGCGGGATTTCTGCTGATAGACTTGGCAGGAGTCTGTTTCCAAAATGAGCCGTTATTTACGAGAGGGAGGGCCACTTGGGATCAGTTCAAGACCCAGTTCAAGAAGAAATTCTTCTCGACCAATGCTAGAGTAGCCATGGGGCTACGATTCCAGAACATCCAGCAGGGGAACCGTTCTGTTGATGAGTATGCGGCAGAGTTTAGTCGCCTGAGCCGTTTTGCTCCTAGTCTGGTTGCAGATCCAGAGGAGATGACCCGTAGGTTTTGCCATGGTCTAGTTCCAGACATTGGCATTCTTATAGTGGCGAACGGTACGACTGACTACTACCAGAGCCTAGAGTTGGCCCGGAGCATTAAGGAGCGTTTTTTGTCTAGCAAGAGGCCGGCTTCTGTACATCATGAAGGACCGTCCAAGCGTCAGGCTTTCCAGCAGAGAGCACCGACGCCGCCCCAGCAGACTTACCGCCCCCCTACACCCCATCATTAGACCCCGCCAGTTAGAGCCCCGGGACCCCGACATCAACAGCAGCAGCCGAAGGGAGGTGTGTGTTCATTCTGTAGGAGGCCAGGGCATAATTTTGCCGTCTGCAGGAAGAGGTTGGGGCAGTACTTAGTTTGTGGGTCTCCCACCCATCAGCTTCGAGAGTGCCCAATAGCGAAGACTAGAGGACCGCTTCCGACTCAGCAGCAGAGGTTTGGGCAGCATCTGCAGCAGCAGAAGGGACCTCAGGGGAAGGTTTATAGTCTAGCTCTCGAGCCGGACTCGGAGCAGGTTTCAGAGCCAGATTACTTAGCTGACGTCATCACAGGTCATGTTTATTTACATACTTTTCTAGCTGTATGCTTGTTTGATTCTGGTGCATCTCATAGCTTCCTATTATTAGAGTTTATGCATAAACACCATCTATGTAACACCCAGTTTTCTGAAATTGGGATATTTTTGAAAATTTATTATTTTTATTATTTATTAGTGGTATTTTAGTCATAATATGATTTTTGGTGATTTTTAGTTAAGTTAAACCATTTTCTAACTCATGACTTATGACTTTGTGACTTACTAGCAAAACCTTAGTGTAAACCCTAGTATTCCTTAAACTAGAAGTTGCCATGACCATGTGAGCTTAGCCATAGGCTTAGAACATCAAATTAGTGATTTTTGGCCAAAAGGGTATTTTGGTAATTTACTAGATTTTATTTGTGATTATGTAATTTTAATATTATTTAATTCTTGGTAAGTCTCATGATTAGTTCCTAACCTAGTTTAGCCTAATCTAGGGGTTAGCCATTAACCTAGAGGACTAAGTGTAGGTATTAACTTTATGTTGTAAATATCTTAGGATTGAAATATCTAGATATTCACTTTTGAGATATTTCTTGAAACCTAGAAATATCTTCAACCTTTTCACCAAAGTCCTTGCCTTAACCTAGAAGGAAAGCCAAGGAATACCCCCCCTTGCTATGGCCGGCCATGGGGGGTACCCTACCACTACACCATCCTATATTAACCCCTCACATTAATTCATGATCATTTTACATGAATTTTAACCTAGAAAAATCATATTCCTTCAAACCTCCACAACTTGGCCATTTTTGATCCAAATCACCTCTAGTTTCTTGCATTGGACTCCTCTACACTAGAGGGTACTAGTTAGGGCCTGCTATCGAGGATTTGAGGGGCTTTGGGCATCACCAAGAGAAGAGGACACCCCCTACTTGGTGTTTTCTTGAGTTTTCACACAAATAGGTAAATACCCTCAAACCATGTTAATATTGTGTTTTCTCTTCATATTTGCATGCATCTAGGTACCAGGAAACTGTGGGTCAAATTTGGTGAAAATTAGAGTTGGTTTGGTGTCCGTATCGGACACGTATCCTAAGCTATAAATCCTTGTTTGATGAAATGCCTCAAAGGACCTGTTTTTGTTAAAATGTAAAACAAATTACACTTTCTTGTAGCCCTAGACATGTAGGTCACATACCAACTTGACTGAGCACATTTTCGTGCTGTGTCCTTGTCCAAATTGGACACGAACCCGCTGCACGAGACGAGCGTGCATGCCCTGCTACCATACCCTTCGTGCTCACTGCACAGGGCACTAGGACACGAGAAAATTGACATGGACACGGGGGCAATGTCTGCGAACATGTCTCCAAAGTTTGGTGTCGCATCGTGTCGTATCGAGTGAGAAATCTCACTCGTACTGGACACGCGCTGTCAGCGCACACGCGCGCGGGGGCAACTTCGCGCGTATCGTGTCGCGTAGACACGACACGTTGGCACCTCGTGGTGACACGAGCGTGTAGCCCTATATGTGGCATAGACGAGGACACGAGCACGAGATGTGTCATGTCCTGTGTCGCGAGCACGAGACGTGCAACCGCGTGCACGACGAGGTCGAAACGTGTGTATCAGTCGTGTTTTTCACGACTGATACGGGTTTCGTATCGTGTCCACGAGTGTCGTAGACACGTGTCAGTGTGTCCATCGTGTAGCCTTATATGTGGGCTACACGTGTGCATGACCACGAGACGTGTCGTGTCTCGTGGTGTGTCCACGAGCGTGTAGAACGCGTGCACGACGCTGTGCACGCGTGTGTGTGTATCAGTTTACCCGAGTGGGTTTTTTGTGAGTTTGGATGCGTCAAACTGTGTCGTGGTGTCGTGTCAGGCCCCCTAGACACTAGAGGACACTTGGGGCATCAGTTACCAACCTTGGGATTCGAGCCTTAGCTCGGTTTAGTATGTGTAATTGGGATTACCTACTAGTCGAGTCTACAGTGCTATGTTCCAGAATTTGGGATTTATTCCCAGTTTTCAAAAGTGAATTTCAAACCTAATTTTAATATGATTTATACATGTATTAGTGTGTTTTTAGTATATATATACGTAGTATATATGTATGTGTGAGTGTAGGTGAGATTTGAGGATTTGTAGTTGTGTGTATAGGTAGTTGTGTATGTATATACATATGTATGTATATATGTGTAACTGTGTGTGTGTTGGGGGCAATTCCTGGTTCCAGGAATTCTGGGACTTCCCCCCCCCTCCAGTTCAGTTTCTCTCTCTCTCTTTTACTCTTCTCTCATTCACTCTCTCTCTCACTCCATGTCCCTCACTCACTTCCACCTCTATATATATGTAATATATATATAAGTTATATATATATATATGTAATATTTATATAAGTTATATATATATATATATATATATATATATATATATATATATATATATATATATATATATAAGTTTTATATATATATATATAAGTTATATATATATATATATATATATATATATATATATATATATATATATATATATATATATATATATATATATATATATATAGATATATTTTTTTAAGTTATATATATATATATATATATATATATAGATATATATATATATATATATATATATATATAATAACACTATGTATATCTAATACAATATATATATATATCATATATATACATATATATATATATATATATATATATATATATATTATATATATATATATATATATATATATATATATATATATATACTATATATGATATATATATATTGTATTAGATATACATAGTGGATATATATATAGATATATGTATATATTGTGACTTACTAAGTATAGGTTATATGGAAACCTATGACAATAGCCTATGGCCAAGATACTAGCCTATGGCTTTGGGGCTAACCCTAATTGACCTAATGACCTAAACACCTACAAATTGACCCTTGTTGACTAAGGGTTGACCAAAGTCAACCTTAGGTCAAATTTGACCTAATTAACCTAGAATTGACTAGGGTTAACCTAAAAATGACTAGTTTAACTAGTCTGACCATGTTTGACCCAATTACCTTATTGACTAGTCTTTGTTTGACCTAATTACCTTGCTGACTAGTCTTTGTTTGACCAATACCTTAGTTGGTTTGACCTAGACTTGACCCAGATTGATCATGTTGACTAGTATTTGACTAGTTTGATTTGAATGTTGACCAAGAGTTGACTTTAACCTAGATTTGACTAACCTTGACTTGTTTGACCTTGTTTGACTTTATTTGACTTAGTTTGATTCCCTGTGACCTAGTATGACTTCCTGTGACCTAGTTTGACTATTAGAGTTGACTTTTGACCAGATTGACCTAGAATCATGTAGTATGCATTGTATATTTTATTTTACCATTGTGGATATATTGTGACTTGTATTGCTCTGATTAGGAGCCATACACCTCTCCTCAGACAGTATATCCTCTTCAGACATTCAGTTATCAGGCGAGTACATTCTCTGACCGTTTCATACTTGCCAGGATTTATATTCTTGCTCTAGATTACTTTACTTGATGCTGACACGATTGTTATCACGGATTGGTACTATATGGATCTTTTCATGAGATGTTATCCCCCTCGGGAGCATCAGATACTTTTGTCACGTGTGTTTCACTTACATCATGTATCTCATGCTTCTATTTTCATGTATATTCATGTATCAGCTAGTGACTCATGTACTCTCATGATCACCGAGCCTTCATGAATCTTCATGAATCACTCACGTATCACCCAATTATGGGCTTATCACGAATCTTAACGTAACATGAATGGATTCTTGTGTATTAATTGGGGAAACGGGGGAGTAGAAGTGGACATGTGAATAATTCCAAAGTAGTGTAATCATGTGCAAACTCTGTAGTGTAATCATGTATAAATTCTAGCCATTCACATGCCTATCTTGTGCTCTACATCACTAGCCACTTACAGTTCTCTATATACAGTAGATATTTCCTTTACAGCTATCTCTTTTGCTATATGTATCTTCCTTCAGCAGTTCCTGTATTTTACTCTATTGCATACTTTATATTTCCTATCATACTATGCACTGCGTGAGATGTATTGTGCTCGTTCCTGTCCTGACTGGACCTGTTGAAAATATTACAGAGGATGAGGATGAGGCCCTGGTGACTACCTATTATGGAGCATGACTAGATGATACTTATGTTGTGGACCCTCAGCAGGATCCACCTGCAGCTGAGGATGTTGCCCCAGTAGTCTAGGCTAGTTTAGCTAGACAGTCTTTCTGTATTATCATTTTGTCTCACATTTTGAGTTGTATTTCGAGACGTTGAGATGTATAGACTCTTAGACTTATTCTGTATATTGGGTCGACATTCTGGATATTATGTTGTACTAGACACTTAGACTTATTCATCTATGATACTGTTCTCTTGAGTTACTATCTATCTATCTGTCTTTCGTTATTCTACCCTAGATGTGATTGAGATGTATATTGTTATGTCACCTCCATTAGGAGAGTATAAACTGTACAGGTACTTTGGTATTGTTAGATGATTGACCTAGGACAGCGTTCTACCGCCGACACTACGGCGTAGGCTGGACGTACCCACTTCTCGTGCCCTTACTCTAGGGTGCGGGTCGTGACATGTTTTTAGTGGTGGCCCATGCAGGTCGAGTTTATGTAGTGATATTCGAACTAGAGTATCACTACAGCCTGTGATAGGATTGGAGGAATAGGCTTAGTGAGAGAGGATACTCAATCATTGTTAGGATACCTTGAGAGATTCCTGGGATGACCCTTGAGAATCTCATTTGAATTTACGATTTAAACTCCTTTTCCCTTGATTGAATTTGATTTTCGGAGGATTCACTGTAGAACTTTGAATCCTGGTGTTAGTTGATGATTTTGAAATTTTTGTAGTTGTTGATTTTAATTCCTTTGTGTTAGATTAATATCTTTATTTTAGGGTACTCAATCACATTTATGAGAAAACTCTCATCTGTTTCTTGCCATCTAATCCTCTTGCTAATTGCTTTCCATTGAAATGAACTGTCCCCTCTATTTTTGCATCTTGCTCAACTCTTTCTACCAAACTATGTGACTGTATCCCAAACCTGACTTACTCGACATTTCCTCAAATAAAGACTTTATTGAGACCTTCTAACCTTGACCTTTGATTTGATCGAACCCTAACTATATTCATCTAGTAGCCTATCTATCCCTAGGGCTGTGTTCCTAAATTATTTACTGGATTCCTAATTAATTTTATTCCATGGGTTAATTTGATCTTCCTTAATTTTGCATCAATTGTCACGTCTTGAACTCCCACTTTCTATTTTTTTTAGATCATTGGACGTTCTTTACCGTGACTTAGATATTCAGAGTATAATACTAGCTGTTACCTCCCAACAAACTTCACATGTAAGACCTAGACTAGCCTACCTTCATGTAGGTATTCCATGTCCTACTAAAACCCGTCTTCTTGTACTCTATTTTCTTGATATGATTTTTTGGTCAAATGGCTAAACTATAACCTCTACCGTGATACTAAATTTATTCTTATTTCAATTAGAAATCCACCTTGGGTCAATTCTTTCGACCTGGCATGTGATGGTGTTCTACTTGAATCCTTAAATACTTAACCTTGTACCTTATCTTGAATGCTTGACCCGATTGGTTAAGGATCTTGGACTATGTATTTTCCTTCATCATTTCTACCCTTACTTATATCTTATGCTACAAATTTATCCTTAGTTTTATAAGCTTATCCTTTTCGAGCTTGATCATGATATATTTTATTGTGTGCGCACCCACTAACATATTATCTAATCAGAACCGGCTTATGATGGTCTGATCAACCTATTACATTTTGGTTCGCTTTTCATATATTAATCTACGTGGATGGAGATACAGTTAAACTTGCCCTAGAATCTTATCCGCAACAGCCTTGACAATTCTTCTTGGAATTATTTTATCGCCCATGAACCTCGTATTCGTATCCAGTTGAATTAAATTTAATCATGACCTGGATCTTCATCATTGGATGCTCGTGCTCATACTTGATTTCATTAATTTCCCATCTTGCCCAAATCTCGATTTATCCTGAACTTGATCAACTTAGATTGTGTCAAGACTAAAATCTATTTGTGATTGCTTGTGCCTAAATTTTTAATTTTCTTTTACCACTTTATGGAATGGTAACTTTTAATGATTTCTCACTTGCTTGTCAATGACCAATTTTCATATAGGATGGTAGACGGCCCTATAGCCTTGATGATTGTTGTTCCCTTACCTTCCCAATTAGGACACCTTAGATTGCTTGTACGTTTTGATACCATAGGACAGTATTGATCTAGAATGACTAGTGCACCTGGATAAGACCACAGACTGTCCCATTTAACCTGTCCCCCTGGTACCACTATTTCATCACAATTTTTGGTTCAATTTAGGCCATAGACCTTTCCCACTCTAAAATATGATCATCGTGGACACGTTACTGTGACTTTTAAATTAGGAGCACAAGACTCGTTGTTTTCTCAAAACTGACTTCACATACATGACCTAGACATGACACTCTACACCTATGACCTTAGTGTCCCACTCAGGCATACCATCGTGTGCTTCATTTGCTTAGTACGATTTTCCTGACCCGAGGCTCCATCCTGATTTACCCCATGGAGTTACTTTTGTTTTCGATTTGAATTAAGGACACCTTATGACCTAAAACTGCCAGCCAATTTTGGACATGACCCAGTATAGGCCTACTACCCATATTTGCTTGTTGACCTTGTATGTTGCTAGGTAGTAGCTTCGTCCCTGATTGTTGGAGGTCTGACCTAGGAGGGTACGACCATCTAAATTTCGAGGACAAAATTATTTTAAGATGGGTAGACTTGTAACACCCAGTTTTCTGAAATTGGGGTATTTTTAAAAATTTATTATTTTTAATATTTATTAGTGGTATTTTAGTCATAATATGATTTTTGGTGATTTTTAGTTAAGTTAAACCATTTTCTAAGTCATGACTTATGACTTTGTGACTTACTAGCAAAACCTTAGTGTAAACCCTAGTATTCCTTAAACTAGAAGTTGCCATGACCATGTGAGCTTAGCCATAGGCTTAGAACATCAAATTAGTGATTTTTGGCCAAAAGGGTATTTTGGTAATTTACTAGATTTTATTTGTGATTATGTGATTTTAATATTATTTAATTCTTGGTAAGTCTCATGATTAGTCCCTAACCTAGTTTAGCCTAATTTAGGGGTTAGCCATTAACCTAGAGGACTAAGTGTAGGTATTTACTTTATGTTGTAAATATCTTAGGATTGAAATATCTAGATATTCACTTTTGAGATATTTCTTGAAACCTAGAAATATCTTCAACCTTTTCACCAAAGTCCTTGCCTTAACCTAGAAGGAAAGCCAAGGAACACCCCCCTTGCTATGGCCGGCCATGGGGTACCCCCTACCACTACACCATCCTATATTAACCCCTCACATTAATTCATGATCATTTTACATGAATTTTAACCTAGAAAAATCACATTCCTTCAAACCTCCACAACTTGGCCATTTTTGATCCAAATCACCTCTAGTTTCTTGCATTGGACTCCCCTACACTAGAGGGTACTAGTTAGGGCCTGCTATTGAGGATTTGAGGGGCTTTGGGCATCACCAAGAGAAGAGGACACCCCCCTACTTGGTATTTTCTTGAGTTTTCACACAAATAGGTAAATACCCTCAAACCATGTTAATATTGTGTTTTCTCTTCATATTTGCATGCATCTAGGTACCAGAGAACTGTAGGTCAAATTTGGTGAAAATTTGAGTTGGTATGGTGTCCGTATCGGACATGTATCCTAAGCTATAAACCCTTGTTTGATGAAATGCCTCAAAGGACCTATTTTTGTTAAAATGTAAAACAAATTACACTTTCTTGTAGCCCTAGACATGTAGGTCACATACCAACATGACTGAGCACATTTTCGTGCTGTGTCCGTGTCCAAATTGGACACGAACCCACTGCACGAGACGAGCGTGCATGCCCTGCTACCATACCCTTCGTGCTCACTGCACAGGGCACTAGGACACGAGAAAATTGACATGGACACGGGGGCAATGTCTGCGAACATGCACCCAAAGTTTGGTGTCGCGTCGTGTCGTGTCGAGTTAGAAATCTCACTCGTACTGGACACGCGCTGTCAGCGCACACGCATGCGAGGGCAACTTCGCGCGTATCGTGTCGCACGGACACGACACGTTGGCACCTCGTGGTGACACGAGCGTGTAGCCCTATATGTGGCGTACACGAGGACACGAGCATGAGATGTGTCGTGTCCTGTGTCGCAAGCACGAGACGTGCAATCGCGTGCACGACGCGGTCGAATCGTGTGTATCAGTCGTGTTTTTCACGACTGATACGGGTTTCGTATCGTGTCCACGAGTGTCGTAGACACGTGTCAGTGTGTCCATCGTGTAGCCCTATATGTGGGCTACACGTGTGCGTGACCACGAGACGTGTCGTGTCTCGTGGTGTGTCCACGAGCGTGTGGAACGCGTGCACGACGCTGTGCACGCGTGTGTGTGTATCAGTTTACCCGAGTGGCTTTTTTGTGAGTTTGGACACGTCAAACTGTGTCGTGGTGTCGTGTCAGCCCCCCTAGACACTAGAGGACACTTGGGGCATCAGTTACCAACCTTGGGATTCGAGCCTTAGCTCGGTTTAGTATGTGTAATTGGGATTACCTACTAGTCGAGTCTACAGTGCTTTGTTCCAGAATTTGGGATTTATTTCCAGTTTTCAAAAGTGAATTTCAAACCTAATTTTAATATGATTTATACATGTATTAGTGTGTTTTTAGTATATATATATGTAGTATATATGTATGTGTGAGTGTAGGTGAGATTTGAGGATTTGTAGTTGTGTGTATAGGTAGTTGTGTATGTATGTACATATGTATGTATATATGTGTAACTGTGTGTGTGTTGGGAGCAATTCCTGGTTCCAGGAATTCTGGGACTTCCCCCCCCCTCCAGTTCAGTTTCTCTCTCTCTTTTACTCTTCTCTCATTCACTCTCTCTATCACTCTATGTCCCTCTCTCACTTCCTCCTCTATATATATGTAATATATATATATATATATATATATATATATATATATATATATATATATATATATATATGATATATATATGATATATATATATTGTATTAGATATACATAGTGTTATTATATATATATATATAGGGAGCGGATGAAAAGCCCCCCTTAGAAAGCCCCCCAAAAACCCCCCTCACTCTAATTCGTAATATTAATGTTAATGTTAATATTAATTTTAATATTAATGTTAATGTTAATATTAAATTTTTTTATATATTAATGTTAATGTTAATGTTAATATTAATGTTAATGTTAATGTTAACGTTAATGTTAATATTAATTTTAATGTTAAGTTTAATGTTAAATTTAGTATTTAATGTTAATATTAATATTAATATTAACATTAACATTAATATTAACATTAATATTAACATTAATTTACGGATTAGAGTGAGGGGGGTTTTTGGGGGGCTTTCTAAGGGGGCTTTTGATCCGCTTCCATATATATATATATATATATATATATATATATAAAAATATATATATATATATATATATATATATATATATATATATATAAATATATATATATATATATATATATATATATATATATATATATATGTGGGTGATTTGTATTATATATATATAGTATTCATATTGATATATATATATATAGATATATGTATATATTGTGACTTACTAAGTATAGGTTATATGGAAACCTATGACAATAGCCTATGGCCAAGATACTAGCCTATGGCTTTGGGGCTAACCCTAATTGACCTAATGACCTAAACACCTACAAATTGACCCTTGTTGACTAAGGGTTGACCAAAGTCAACCTTAGGTCAAATTTGACCTAATTAACCTAGAATTGACTAGGGTTAACCTAAAAATGACTAGTTTAACTAGTCTGACCATGTTTGACCCAATTACCTTATTGACTAGTCTTTGTTTGACCTAATTACCTTGTTGACTAATCTTTGTTTGACCAATACCTTAGTTGGTTTGACCTAGACTTGACCCAGATTGATCATGTTGACTAGTATTTGACTAGTTTGATTTGAATGTTGACCAAGAGTTGACTTTAACATAGATTTGACTAACCTTGACTTGTTTGACCTTGTTTGACTTATTTGACTTAGTTTGATTCCCTGTGACCTAGTATGACTTCCTGTGACCTAGTTTGACTATTAGAGTTGACCAAGAGTTGACTTTTGACCAGATTGACCTAGAATCATGTAGTATGCATTGTATATTTTATTTTTACCATTGTGGATACATTGTGACTTGTATTGCTCTGATTAGGAGCCATACACCTCTCCTCAGACAGTATATCCTCTTCAGACATTCAGTTATCAGGCGAGTACATTCTCTGACCGTTTCATACTTGCCAGGATTTATATTCTTGCTCTAGATTACTTTACTTGATGCTGACACGATTGTTATCACGGATTGGTACTATATGGATCTTTTAATGAGATGTTATCCCCCTCGGGAGCATCAGATACTTTTGTCACGTGTGTTTCACTTACATCATGTATCTCATGCTTCTATTTTTATGTATCTTCATGTATCAGCTAGTGACTCATGTACTCTCATGATCACCGAGCCTTCATGAATCTTCATGAATCACTCACGTATTACCCAATTATGGGCTTATCACGAATCTTAACGTAACATGAATGGATCCTTGTGTATTGATTGGGGAAACGGGGGAGTAGAAGTGGACATGTGAATAATTTCAAAGTAGTGTAATCATGTGCAAACTCTGTAGTGTAATTATGTATAAATTCTAGCCATTCACATGCCTATATTGTGCTCTACATCACTAGCCACTTACAGTTCTCTATATACAGTAGATATTTCCTTTACAGCTATCTCTTTTGCTATATGTATCTTCCTTCAGCAGTTCCTGTATTTTACTCTATTGTATGCTTTATATTTCCTATCATACTATGCACTGCATGAGATATATTGTGCTCGTTCCTGTCCTGACTGGACCTGTTGAAAATATTACAGAGGATGAGGATGAGGCCCTGGTGACTACCTATTATGGAGCAGGACTAGTTGATACTTATGTTGTGGACCCTCAGCAGGATCCACCTGCAGCTAAGGATGTTGCCCCAGTAGTCTAGGCTAGTTTAGCTAGACAGTCTTTCTGTATTATCATTTTGTCTCACATTTTGAGTTGTATTTCGAGACGTTGAGATGTATAGACTCTTAGACTTATTCTGTATATTGGGTCAACATTCTGGATATTATGTTGTACTAGACACTTAGACTTATTCATCTATGATACTGTTCTCTTGAGTTACTATCTATCTATCTGTCTTTCGTTCTTCTACCCTAGATGTGATTGAGATGTATATTGTTATGTCACCTCCATTCGGAGAGTATAAACTGTACAGGTACTTTGGTATTGTTAGATGATTGACCTAGGACAGCGTTCTACTGCCGACACTGCGACGTAGGCTGGACGTACCCACTTCTCGTGCCCTTACTCTAGGGTACGGGTCGTGACAATCTAGTAGCTACACCTACTGCGGAGATTAGTAGAGTGATGACGGGAGGAGGACCAGTGCCTATTAGATCTATCTATAGATGTTCTATTTTTATAGCCGGGAGAGAGTTCAGGGGACGATTCTTTGTGATGCCACTCCCCGTTTACGATATCATATTGGGGATGGACTGGCTTAGCTATGCCCATGCATCTATAGATTGTCATGAGGCTAGTATTTTGTTCAGTCCTCCAGGCACAGCACCATTCAGTGTCAGGAGGACAGGGCCGGAGATCAGCCTAGAGCCGAACTATTATGCGACAGTTGGAGACATAGCACCGCCACACCCTATCATTAGGGAGTTTATGGATGTATTCCCAGAGGATCTTCCAGGGCTTCCGCCTGACAGAGATGTGGAGTTCACTATAGATTTAGTGTCGGGTTCATCACCAGTATCCCGGGCTTGCTATAGAGTGAATCCCAAGGAGGCAGTAGAGATGAAAGAGCAGATTGATGACCTGTTGAAAAAGGGTTTCATTCGATCCAGTGCTTCTCCATGGGGAGCGCCAGTGCTCTTTGTGCCTAAGAAGGATGGTACAATCCGGTTGTGTATTGACTACCGGGCCTTGAATGCCATCACCATCAAGAACAAATATCCTCTGTCCAGGATAGATGATTTGTTCGACCAGTTGAGCGGGGCGAAGGTGTTTTCCAGGATAGACTTGAGATCCGGGTACCACCAGGTGAAGGTTAGGGAAGCAGACATCCAGAAGACGGTATTCAGCACGAAGTACGGACAGTACGAGTTTCTGGTAATGCCATTTGGTCTTACAAATGTGCCAGCTGTCTTTATGAATTTGATGAATAAGACATTTCACCAGTATCTGGATAAGTTCGTCGTAGCATTTATCGATGACATCCTGATATACTCGAAGACGCCAGAGGAGCATGCAGAGCACTTGCGGATAGTTTTGGAGATTCTGAGGCAGGAGAGACTGTTTGCCAAATTGCCGAAGTGCGAGTTCTTTTTAGACCAAATGGAGTTTCTCGGCCATGTAGTTACTGGAGATGGAATCTCGGTGGATCCCAGGAAGATTGCTGCAGTTGAGATATGGAAGGCTCCGACGTCATTCAGAGATCAGGAGCTTTCTGGGTTTAGCAGGCTATTATAGAAAGTTCGTCCAGGACTTTGCTAGGATAGCTGAACCCATGACGAAGCTGACGCGGAAGGACGTAGAGTACATCTGGTCAGATGACTGTCAGACAGCGTTTGAGGAGCTGAAGAGGAGGGCTGACGACCGCTCCAGTTCAGGTTCTGGAGGTTTTACCATTTACAGCGATGCTTTTGGGAAAGGGCTAGGATGTGTCCTACAGCAGCATGGAAAAGTGATTGCTTATGCATCTAGGCAATTGCAGACTCATGAGAGGAATTATCCTACCCATGACCTAGAATTAGCTGCGGTGATCTTTGCACTCAAGTTATGGAAACATTACTTATACGGAGAGCGTATGGAATCTTTACTGACCACAAAAGCTTGAAGTATGTGTTCACGCAGAAAGAGCTGAACATGAGGCAAAGACGATGGTTGGAGTTGATGAAAGACTTCGACATCGATTTACAGTATCACCCCGGAAAGGCAAATGTGGTGGCGGATGCACTGAGTAGGCATCCGATGGCATGGTATCTGATGATTGATCGGCATTTGTGGGAGGATCTGGAGAAGCTCGGTATCGAGCTAGTTCGGCCAGGATCAGTGATATAGATGATGGCGCTTGACATTCAGTCAGGTTTGATGGAGCAGATCAGGGAGGCACAGTCTACAGATGATAGCCTTCGCAGACTTCGAGCCCAGGCGTTAGCAGGATTGCTGGATGACTTCACTATAGCAGAGGATGGATCCTTGAGGCATGACAGCCGACTGTGTGTGCCGAAGGGAGAGCTGGTAGAGACAGTCTTACAGGAGGCACACCGATCGAGATATTCTATTCACCCTGGTGCTAACAAGATGTACCGTGACTTGCGGGAACATCTTTGGTGGTACGGGATGAAGAGGGATGTATCACGTTTTATCTCGAGATGCCTAGTTTGCCAGCAGGTTAAAGCGAAGCGCCAGAGGCCAGCTGGTCTGTTGCAGCCGTTACCCATTCCCGAGTGGAAGTAGGAACATATTATGATGGAATTCGTCTCAGGGCTTCCTCGTTTCCAAGGAGGGAAGGATGCCATTTGGGTCATCGTGGACAGGCTGACGAAGTGTGTGCACTTCATACCCTTCAAGGTGGGGCTTTCCACCGAGAAGTTGGCGGAGCTATACATGCAGCAGATAGTTCGCCTACACGGAGTGCCGGTGAGCATCATGTTAGACAGAGACAGCAGATTCACATCCCATTACTGGAGGAGCTTGCAGGAGGAGTTGGGCAGCAGGCTCAAGTTCAGTATGGCGTACCACCCGCAGACAGATGGGCAGTCCGAGAGGACGATACAGACACTGGAGGATATGCTGAGGACCTGTGTGCTGGACTTCGGAGGATCTTGGGAGAGCCATCTGCACTTGGTAGAGTTTTCATACCAGAACAGCTACCAAGCCAGTATCGGTATGTCTCCTTTCGATGCGCTATATGGACGACGATGCCGCACACCGCTCTTTTGGGATGATATTGGAGATAGAGTTATGCTTGGGCCAGAGATGATCACGGATGCAACAGAGAAAGTCGGGATGATCAGAGACAGGCTCAGAGTAGCTCAGGACAGACAGAAACACTGGGCTGATGCTAGTCGTAGGCCGATGGAGTTCGCAGACAGTGATATGGTGCTAGTAAAGATATCACCTACTAGAGGGACGATCCGGTTCGGACGAGGAGGGAAGCTGAGCCCAGATACATCGGGCCGTTCGAGGTACTTGGCAGGATTGGAGAGGTAGCTTACAGGATTGCACTTCCACCCAACCTAGCAGGAGTTCACGATGTCTTTCACGTATCTCAGCTGAGGAGATATGTCCCAGACCCCAGTCATGTGCTAGATCATTCAGAGTTGGAGGTCGGACCGAGCCTTACAGTTTCTGAGCAGCCAGTGGAGATATTAGATAGGAGAGAGAAGAGACTGAGGAACAAGGTTATACCCTTAGTACGAGTAGCTTGGAGCCGTCACTCTCCAGGTAAATCTACTTGGGAGAGGGAGTCGGACATGAGGGAGAGATACCCTTACTTGTTCGATCCAACCGCTGCAAGGGAACCACCCGTTCCCACTTGATACCTTAGAGGTTAGTTTCGATCATAGCCTTAGTCATTATGTTGCATTGCTTGCTATGTTAGAATATTGTAGGGTCTTCAATCCTTGTGAATTTCGAGGACGAAATTTTTTAAGGAGGGAAGACTTGTAAGCCCCTGTTTTTCAAAAATTATTTAATTAGTGTTAATTAATTATTAATGTCATTTTTAGCCTAAAAATATTTATTATAATTTGTAGGAAATTTTCTAGAATTTTTAAATAAGTTTTAAATGAGTTTTAAATACTAAAATATCAATTTGTAATTTTCTAAAATGTTTTAATTGACTTTTGCAATTAATTAGATTGTTTAAATATCATTTTTTAAATATTAAAATTGTTTTAATATGGTTTTGCAATTTTTAGAATTGTTTTTATATCAATATGCAATTTACTTAATTGTTAATATATCAGTTTGCAATTATTAAATTGTTTTAAATTGCGGAATGCAAATTCTAATTTATATTTAGACACTAGGAGTACCTAGTTGTAATTACCTAAACTACAGGGACCTAAACGCTAAACCCTAATCCTATCCACCCCCGACGACTGGCCAGCTACCGACGACCGGCCAGCTGCCCCCGCCATTTTCGGCCGACCAAGCCCTGTTCGACCGCCTCTAAACCCCTATAAATGACCCCCTCACTCACCCCGACCCAACCCCCATCACCCCGACCACCATCGACGCCCCCAGCCCCATCTCTTCCCCCATTTTACCTCACCGTAACCCTAACTCCGGCCATACCCCACCGCCACCTCCACAGCAACTATCACCACCATCCACCGCCACCACTAGACGCGCCCCGACGAGCTGAGTGCAGCGCCACCCGAGCGCCACGACGACGACGCCTCTAGCCGCCGTCAGCACCCTCCACGACCCCCAGTTCGTCGGACACGTACGTGTCAACCCTATTTTCGTGTCGTATGTGTCTCGTCTTGACATATATGACTCGCCAGGACACGCGCGACGTAATGGTTAGTCTGGACACGTAAAACTCATGTCGTGCGTGTCGAAATCGACCCGGACACGTAGATTCCTGTGTTCCTAACTGTCAGGACACAAGACTGTGTTTATATTTTTTTATTATTTAAATGCTTAAAACCTAAATAAAACTAATCTACATCCTAATCCTAACACAACCAGTGGGCTGACCCCCTGGCCAGCCCGACCCGACTTAAACCCCCCCCACCGCGCTCTGGCTCGAGTTCGAGCCCCCCCTTGCTGTTGCATTTATTTATTTTCTTTTCCTTTTTCTTTTTCTGTTTTTTTTGTTATTTATATATATATTTATATATATATGTATATATATATATATATATTAGTATATATATATATATGTATATACTGTATATTGGCAGTATTTTATATATGTATATATATTTTTATAGTTAGTAAATCTTTATATATATTTTTGTATTTTTATACATATATGTATATATGTATATATTCTCATGTGTATATATATTATTATATATATACTATTATATATATGTATACAATATTTGTATATGTATATATACTTTATAATTAAGTATTTTCTTATATATATATATATATATATATATATATATATATATATATATATATATATATATATATATATATATATATATATATATATATATGTATTTAAAAAAATATATATATATATGTATTTTTAACATATGTATGTATATATTCATTTTGTATAATTTTACCATATTAAAATAATAATATTTATTTTGCACTTTTACCAATTTATATTTTACTGTATTTAAATTACTGCAACCATTTGGTGTCCAAGCCTAGCATGGATTTTTGGGCCTAAATGTGTTTTCACACATTCAAGACCTGTACAAGTCATATTGGACTTGATTCATGGCCTTGGGTCCTGTATTTGAACTTTGGTTCAAATTATGTACATGGACAAAATACGCAGATAATTAATTTAATTTCAATTGTGTGTAATGCTGTTTTTGGATTTCTAAAAATACTTAAAGTACTGTTAAAATTCTAGAAAAATAGTATTTAGATACTATGTTAATTTAGCTAATTTAGTATAATTTTTATAGTATTTAAATTACAGTTTTGCCACTAGTTTGGCATATGAAACCAAAACTCATTTTCTGTATACTTAGGAAAACTGATTTTTATAAAATACTTGCACTAGTTAATAAATTCCAGAAAATTATAATAAATTTCTATAATTAACAAGGATCATTTTGGTACTTTATTTTATGTAAAATTAAGCTTTTTGTCTATCTCAAAATTTGTTGGAACACAATGATCATTTGATTTATTTATTGATTAATTACGACTTGTAACTTTTTGTGTTACTTTGAGTTTTAGTCGTGTTGAACCTCACCCCTCACTAGTGTAAAGACCCTAGAAAGTTAGTTAAAATAGTGTGTCATCCCACATTGGTCTCCTATGCTAAAGTCATCATTTTGGCTAGGTGCCCAGTCACAAGTCGTGTTTCACCAATTAGTGTCTTAGCGTTTTAGCTTAGTATAAAAACTAAGTTTATGCATTTATTTCTACAGTGACGAGTTACCGGACATCTATAGCACTTTTATCGCAGCTTGCTTTGCTAGAGGCAAGTACTTTTTACAAATTTTACATACTGTTACATAAATGAACTGCTAATCCAACCATGTTAAATGCTGATCCTTGGGGTAGCAAGTTAAAATATCACCTGTTGTACTTTCCATTACTACCATGCTTAGACCAGTTTTTATATATCTCTCACATGATTAGAATATGGGTTTTAGGGAAACTGATAGTAGAGTACGTGATCATGCCCCCTTTATCGTACCGAGCAAAGTTACATTTTATATGTTACTGCGCCGTAGGCCTTTATCCCGCATTTCTGTACGGATGTACATCTATGCTGTACACTTGTACGTATGTACATTTCATTTACATGTGCCCCAGCACATTGTACATCTATTGACCGATCACGTACATGCTACAGTTTTAAACATTATATATACATCTGTCTCTATGACATATGTGTCCTAGCCATGATAGATTGTGTGATGCCATGTTTCCAGTTATTTTCTCTTATGTTCATTTCCATGTTTCATATGCTAGTTTGCTAGATTCAGTACTTGCTCCCATCCTGACAGGATAACGTTGTAGGTGTCCTAACTGAGGAGGAGTTACTCTGCGACTCATATTATGGAGATACTGCCGAGGACCCGGCTTTGCTTTACAAGGATGTTCCTGCAGGGAGACTCGTCTAGTTTGCATAGCTGTTTGGGATATTTAGTGTAGTCATGTATTAGGCTACATATTTTGTAACTGGACATGTATCCAGTTTTATATTTCAGATCACTTGTACTTTGGACTTATTTCTATATATGAGACGACTTTTGTGTTTGGAGCATTTATGACTTTTATTCACTTATAGAACTGTTAGCACATTTAGTCTTATCTTGTTATCTCTAGAACAGCTTACTACGTTTTATCCCAAATGCAGACTGGACATGACTCGGCCCGGCCCAACAATTTGGGTAGCGGGTCGTGACACATGGAGGAGGGCTCGAATTGATATTAGATGTAGGATGATAGGGTTATGGTGGTGGTGCGTATGACTGATCCTTAGTAAATACAAATTTTGACTTATATCAGACATGCTGATTGGTCAGTTGACACCTGCATTAATGTTCACTTTGTGTTAACTTCCTTGGTATCAATTTCACCTGCCCAGTTGCATTTGGTACCAGATATACTCTACATCAGGACTATACGCAAATGTATCTAATTACCCACAGTGTAACAGGTAGTACCAAATATGGAATGTACAAACATGATGCAACAAGGGAAAACCCGAGCCTTGCTCTAATAACACAAGAATAGAATTAAGGGTTGACTTTCATATTACATCTATTAATCATAACGATGTTGAATATAGGTTTTGTGGACTTGGATTCAGACTCTAAAACTTATCAACAGCTCAGGACCACAGGCAAGTATACCTTGCCAACTTGTATAATACAATTTATATGCGTGTTCATCATCTCGCTGCTATTCTTTTCCTTATATTCGTGATTGCTTTATTCCATGTCTACTACACTCATCCTGTTATAGTTTTACTTCACATATTTATAGTTCTTGCTTCTTTTCTATTATGATAGTTTTCTATCTGTTACACTGTGTTAGCCTCATATGTAATGCTTGATAGAGTCGTCTAGTCCTACACCACGATTCCCTCGACTTGACTTGACTTGACATGACCTGAGTAGGACTTGACTTTGACATTCTATAGATTGTGAGTACTTACCTTGACTACGGTCTATAGGATTTTATACTAGGATTGGCTATTGTCTTGGTTGTGAGTACTTGCCTTGACTGCGATTGAGACATTATAGATTGTGAGTACTTGCCTTGACTGCAGTTTATAGCCAGCCATTTCTAGTATGGCATGCCAGTGTCTTAGAAACCTTGCGTTTAGATCTTGTGTCTTAGTTCATTTTGTCTCGCTGGATATTCTTGATTGTTCCTTACTTCTTGGTATATTTGTACTGTTACCTGTTGTCTTGTATATTATGTATCTTGCTAGTCTTCTGAGGACCTGATGATCTCTTCAGGTTTAGCCGAGTATTGAGCCAGGTGCACGTGAGAAGTTGGAGCTAGCATTGGACCACGGTGCCACTACAGCTGAGGGTACTTTTGACAGTTTGGACTCTGTTATTTCATTTTCATGTTTCTGTGTTATTATCGTTTATTGGTAGTGGATTTGTGTCCACCGGACGTGACTGAAAATTCTTGATAAATTGGATCCTCTATTTATATATTCATTCAATATTCAGTTTCATTTGTGTTAGTGGATTGTATCATATATTGTGGATAAGATCTAGATTGCCTCTGTGACTTGGTTATATACTAGACAGCGTTCTACCGCCGACACTGCGGCGTAGGCTGGACTTGGACACGTCTCGTATCCGAAAAGCGGGTACGGGTCGTGACACCAGCCTCCATGGCCGAGCCCCCTTTCTCCTTCTCTTCTTCATTATTCTCACAACATCTCCACCATCATCATCATCTCCCATCTCCACCATCATCATCATCTTCCATCTCCACCATCATCTAACATCACCATTAACCACCACCTCCACCACCTTGCCCGACCGGCCGTGCCCGCCACCGCAGCCGTCGGCCACCGCCGGGCGTTGCCGTGCCAGGCCTGCGCGCGCAGCAGCAGCATACGCGCGCAGCAGCAGCATACGCGCGCAGCAGCAGCATGCGCACAGCCGTGCACGCACGGGCAGCCGCGGCCGCCGCCGGCAAGCCCTCCTGCTTGGCGAAACCTCCAGGCACCTCCCCATGGTGGCCACAGTCCTCCGGGATGTGCCACCTAGGGTTTCGTGCGTTTGGTACGGGTTTCCGTCGGCGCGAGCTCGGAATGTATCCGAAAATGGTGTTCCGTCGCAGCGACTTCGCACGCAATTTTCAGGAAATTCGACCGTTGGATCGGCGATTCTTTGCTCCGTCTCAATCTTCGTATATAGTTCTTCACTCCCCTCAATTTTTTTTCCGTTAATTTTGTTGTTTGATACATAAAAACCGGCCACCAAGTTGACCGTTTAAATTGTGTTATTTTTGGACAGTTTTACGGAGCCAAATTCGTCGGTTCGTATCTCCTCCATCGCAGCTCCGTCTGGCATGCCACTGGTTCCTATGCGCATCTGGTATAACCCTCTTTCTACCCCTTAAGTTTTATTTTATTGTGAGCACGTTTGATTGGTTGAATTCGACGCCAAAGTTGGCCGTCCGAATTCGTAATTTCCAAGTTGTTAATTTCCATTTTGAACTCGGGACTCCGAATTCAATTTCTGACACCACCAGTAGACTCGTGGCATCGTTTTGCCACATTTTCATATAAAGTTTTTTAGATTTGGAGGACGTGGACCCTGGCATGCATTTCGGTATAAAACGGGCCCCATAGTCCGGGTCAACGGAACTTTTTGACGTCGGCTCATCAAAATCCAATTCTGGATATACCGTTGAGTTTGTATCATCATTCTGGACTCGTTGACATATAATTTGCTAGGTTTTAGTGGACATTGGTTCTGGCACGTATTTCGGTGCAAGTCGGATACCAATATCTGGGTCAACGGATCATTTTGAGATCGGCTCATCGAAATCCAATTATGGACATACCGTTGAGTTTGTATCGTCATTCTGGACTCGTTGACATATAATTTGCTGAGTTTTGAGGACATTGGCTCTGATACGCTTTTCCGTGCAAATCGAAATTTTAATGTCCTGGTCAATGGACCAATCTGAGATCGGGTCATCGGAATCCAATTTCGGATATACCGTTGAGTTCGTATCGTTATTCTAGATTCGTTGACATATAATTTGTTAGGTTTAGTGCACTTTTATTTTGGCATATTTTTCGATACAAAGTGGGTCCGACACGGACACCGTTTTGATCCAAAATTACCTTTTTGCCCCTATGTCCAAATTGGACTTATGGATTGGCTATCCTAGCTAATTTAACCATTCTAGACACGTTGGTGAGGGTTGTTTCACCATCGGACAACATCTGTAGGTTTTTACCCTATTATTATTGTCACGTTCCGCTCCCGTAGGAGCGATCGTCCTCGCTAAGGCGTGATGCCGTACGAGCCTAGATTGCGCTCGTGCAAGACGACGTCCATAACGGCCGATTCCAGCGGCTGCGATGGGTCGTCGCACAGAAGTTCCATGCAGAGACATTGAATATTAGCAGCAGAATTTACAGCAAAACACAAGTCATTTCAAAAATACTCTTTTATTGATATTGAAACAAAGGTTACAATCGGCGCAAGGCCAAGATTACAAGTCTCTCAAGCTCACTCTTCTCACATTACAAGTCACTCAGCTCTCTCTCATCTCTCAATTACAAGTCTTGAGCCAGCGGAAGCTTCGGAAGGCGACGTCCATACATTATGTCCCGTATAAGTCTTTACTCCATGCGGTCGCACGCTTCGAATCGCCAAGGAACTCCGTACCTTGACGCATCCCAGCGAGCTCCGTGCCACGAGCTTTTACCTGTGCCTGCACATAAAAACTATGTGGGTGTCAGTACTCAACTGTACTGGTGGAATGAGCTCCTCGCCCACCCATACAAACCCAACACGTTTGATTTACTTTGTGCAACATAGTCACTTCTTATCAATTGTCTTTCTAGTCTTTCCTTAGAATTTATTTTAGGACCGAAGCCTTGACTATTTTGTGTCTTTAGACCATCTCGTACTTGCAACGACAATGTTAACTCATACCTTGCCTCAAGACCCTTCTCGTGCCAACAACGTTAACCTATCGAGTCGTGTTTGCCTTACGACTTAAAATCAGAGACGCAACTACGTGATGAAGCTCCATTTTTCGTGTGTCCGTGCTACAAACCCTTGTTGAGGTCGTGCCTCGCAATTCAATGAGACTTAACCATATCGCCGCCTCGCGGCCCTTGCTACTTTAACCATATCGACGTAATGGTTAGTCTGGACACGTAAAACTCACTTGACCAACTTGCCTTGCGGCGATTTCTGACTTAAACTTGAACAACTCAAAACCAACTTTTGTAACTCACAAGTCAACACTTGAGACTCGACGGCACATCTCGTGCTGAAGCACGAAGCCTATGTTGAAACCCAATCTTAGGCCCAAACTTTGTGTTCTAACTGTACACACCTTCAACTCAACTCAATCCAAAGGCATACCGACATCTATATGAACTTGGCCACTAGCATCCCAAGCAATACCTTGACGTATAGTTTTATTAATCGGGGTCCTTTCTACGCAAGTATCTAGCTCCATTGCAAGTCTCCGCTTAACCTGTGCTGAAACCTTACGCACGACTATACCCTGTTTCCTCCTAGGTTGAGTCGGTCCCATGGCCAAGGGTTGCCGCTCGAGGATTCATCGTCCTTGTCGATAAGTTGTCAAATGACCATGCAAGAATCGACACAAACTGACGTCTCACACAGTCATTCATCTACCAATGTTACCATATCTTTCAAAACTAAGGTCAAGATTTCTATCCTTGAGACCCCTCGACGACCCACGGTCGCGAGCATTCCTTCCTTGTTACCTTATCCTTTCGTTCAACTCATGAACGTCTATTTAATAGTCCTTTCTCAAAACTCACTTCGAATCAATTGTGGTCCTTGCCTTAAATACTGGGTCCGTGCATCGTGCCTTAAGCCAATTTGAACTCTATACGACGCTATCGCCCAAGCCCTACCTCCTATGACGGGCCTTGGGATCATGGGACTATTTAACTTGACAACCACAGAATGAGCGGGACAGCACTTGGAATGACTTAGGTCGACCGGCATAACTTTGCCTAACTTACTCAAGCCTACAACTTAACCCAAGGGACGAGCACAGGCTATGCAAAGCCTTGCATTACGGAAGCGTGCATGCTTTGTCGAGCATTTACGCGGGCGACGCCTATGACTTAGGCAAGTTCATAGTTTTGAGTCGAAGACCAACTTTCCTTCTCCCAAGCCACGGGACGAAGGACCGAGTGTCATTTTCAAAGCACGTCGTGCACCGACTCTATGCCGACCGTTGGACCTTTCCATATTCTAACTCCATTCGACCCGTCGGGATTATTTCCTTTAGCTATGTGGATTCATCTCTTTTATTATTAAGCCTACCTGTGCAAGTTGAAAACGTGCATTTTATTATGTGAAGGAAAATATGAGGCGTGTTCACCGAAACTACCCCACCTGAGCGAGCGGTCGCCTCGACCGAGCGATGACTTCGAGTAGCCGTTGCAAGGCTAAGTCCGGACGCCGTTAGCGTTTCGATTCCTCTGATTGACTGAGCGGGACGGGGCACTACATCATACACCACTCAGAAAAAGTTTCGTCCTCGAAACTAACTGAGTACACTTATCGACTTATCGCTTACTCAATATTCAAGGACTCTCGCACACACTTCTCCTATGCGTTTCTTCAAATCCGAGCCACGCTCGTGCTACTATCAATCTTTTCTTCAATCCGATATCAAAATCCTTGACACTTTTTCATTCCTCAAGTCTCACTTGATTCAACGTATCACTTAGTTGGATCGTGCACATATTTTAGGCGTCTCTAAAATATATGCATTTCAGCCAAGCCTCGTGATAGAGAATCCTCCATCACCACTCGAGTCGGAACGTGCACATATTCGGGCGTCCCTGATATATATGCATGTCAACCGATACTCACGAGTGGTGCCTCCACAAATCCTACCACTTCGCACTCGGACGTCTGCCTAACCGCTAGGCTATGTCTTTCCGTCAGTATTGGAATCATAGTTCCTAAACAACAATATCAACACTGACCCCATATTAAGGTCAAACCAAGTTGATAGTACGGGGGTTTGCTACCCAAGCTCGTATCACTCCGATTTCTAAACTTCGAGCATAGATTTTTTACACACATTCCAACATTTTGTCGTACGATATCTGAGTCATTCAGCAAAGCCATCCTACGACAACTTACGTTCAACCAATTTTACGACGTATCAAAATCGCTCATTCAATAAGTCATCTTGTATAGTCTATCCCTTCAAACACGTTCGATATAGTTCACTTATCAATCCTTCTCAAAGTTAAGCACGCTACGACACAATTCACCGCTAAACTATGATTCGCATTCCATAGGTCCTAAGTCATTTATCCCAATACACGATATCGATCACAAGGTCATCTGACTTAACAATACGTTGTACCCCGATCTCACGCGAGTCAGATTATCCACGGTGGGCATGAATCACCATGCACGCTCCCGCGGGATAATTATCCTCATCGGGACGTAACTCTTGTTTTACGTCGAGACTAATTCATTCTCGATGCGTGGGTTGGACCTACGCAATCCTCAAGTTTATTCAATCATCAATCGCAAGCCCTAACATCCTCAAATTGTCCTTCGTATCAAACCGACAAGTCAAGACAATCAAAGTTGGCCCGTCTTGATTTTTTGAGTTCGATTATTCCCACGACATGAATCACCATGTCAGCGCTCACGTGGAACGATCGCCTCAAATTCGATGCGACGCATGTGCGAGGCTAGAGTTACGCTCGCGCAAGACAAGAATGTCGACGCTGTGGTTATCAGCATAACCATCATGACACTTTCATTTTCATCCAACATTTATCTCGATCAAAATCCTTAGTATAGCATCCAACCGAACAATAACACTTGTACGATCCTCATTCGTCGAGTCAGAGTACACCCGAGTTATCGCATATCGATCTTTGATATGCCTCAATACCATCGATGATATGCGTAACCTGACGATCTTTCTTTGCAACAAGTTTCGAGTCGTGCGAATGATGCTATCGTCCGACTGGATAATCTCCTCGACATTCAATTCAAGTTCGATCATTATCCATCGAATCATTCACAACATCAGTTTCCTCAAACCCGAATTCACGTATCGTTCATCCGTTTATCTTAAGTCATCGACCAACGTATTTTCTCAATCCGCATCGTCCCTTTGCTAATTCAATTCATCGAACGACATCCATTCCAATCCTAAAAGTCATTTGTGTAACTTTCAAAATCAAAACTTTCATGCACGATATCTTCCCATCGTGCTAACTTTCTCTATTCGATTTCACCTATCGATTCCCTTTATTAAGTCATTCGTTTACTACACCTTAGCTTTTTTTCGATTTGATTTATCTACTCAATCATCTTCGCGTTTCATACTCGCACCATCCTCAATCCCGTGCACGTTCCGTGCGCATCAATTTCTAGGCCGTTCGAATCAACTTATCAATCATCAAGACAATAACTCACTCCATCGTACATGATCTAAGGCTTGCTGATAGACTCACCGACACCCCGCATCCTCAATTGATCGATCGACATTCCTGAGCCTATCGCATACACCACTCAGGAATGAAGTCATTCAAGAAATTCTCAAAACTATCCTTTGAATCAAAATCGACTTCTTCAAATTTTCTGTTCGAACCATTCCTCGAATTCCAAGCACGCTCACCTATATCGCATCGACGTTATCGTCGCTCGATAGCACCCCCTATCTTTAGTCATCTCACTTTACTCAATCGAGTTCAACTCATTCTAGCTCAAAACATTACGAATCCCGCACTCGACTTTGCTAAGGTCGACACAATCCTTGATGTATATGCCCAGCCCGACTTAGCCAATCGTGCTTACGTAAACCATATTTTTGTTTCTTGTCAAAAATTGTTTCTCCTATGTTTTGCAAAATAGATAGACTTATTGTATGGACATCTCGTGGAACAATTGAGAGAGAGCGCACCAACGATATCAACTTGTGGAAGCACAATTCAAAGTTTACAGAAACAACGAAGTTAAAGAATTCAATCGATAGTCCAAGGACGTAAAGCCGTGCTCTGATACCATTATGTCACGCCCCGCTCCCGTAGGAGCGATCGTCTTCGCTAAGGCGTGATGCCGTATGAGCCTAGATTGCGCTCGTACAAGGCGAGTTCCATAACGGCCGATTCCAGCGGCTGCGACGGGTCGTCGCACAGAAGTCCCATGCAGAGACATTGAATATTAGCAGTAGAATTTGCAGCAAAACATAAGTCATTTCAAAAATACTCTTTTATTGATATTGAAACAAAGGTTACAATAGGCACAAGGCCAAGATTACAAGTCTCTCAAGCTCACTCTTCTCACATTACAAGTCACTCAGCTCTTTCTCATCTCTCAATTATAAGTCTTGAGCCAGCGGAAGCTTCGGAAGACGACGTCCATACATTATGTCCCGTATAAGTCTTTACTCCATGCGGACGCACGCTTCGAATCGCCAAGGAACTCCGTGCCTCGACGCATCCAAGCGAGCTCCGCGCCACAAGCTTCTACCTGTTCATGCACATGAAAACTATGTGGGTGTCAGTACTCAACTGTACTGGTGGAATGAGCTCTCCGCCTACCCATACAAACCCAACACGTTTGATTTACTTTGTGCAACATTGTCACTTCTTATCAATTGTCTTTCTAGTCTTGTCTTAGGATTTATTTTAGGACCGACGCCTTGGCTATTTTGTGTCTTTAGACCATTCCGTGCTTGCAATGACAATGTTAACTCATACCTTGCCTCAAGACCCTTCTCGTGCCAACAACGTTAACCTATCGAGTCGTATTTGCCTTACGGCTTAAAATTAGAGACGCAACTACGCGATGAAGCTCTATTTTCTGTGTGACCGTGCTACAAACCCTTACTGAGGCCGTGCCTCGCAATTCAGTGAGACTTAACCATATCGCCGCCACGCGGCCCTTGCCGTCTAGCGGCCCTTGCTACTTTGACCACCAACTGACCAAATCGAGACTTGTGAACTTAGTGTCACTTGACCAACTTGCCTTGCGGCGATTCCTGACTTAAACTTAACAACTCAAACCCAACTTTTGTAACTCACATGTCAACACTTGAGACTCGACGCCACATCTCGTGCTGAAGCACGATGCCTATGTTGAAACCCAATCTTAGGCCCAAACTTTGTGTTCTAACTGTACACACCTTCAACTCAACTCAATCCAAAGGCATACACGCGGATAGCCGCTATTTGCCGACATCTATATGAACTTGGCCACTAGAATCACAAGCTATACCTTGACGTATAGTTTTGTTAATCGGGGTCCTTTCGACGCAAGTAGCTAGCTCCATCGCAAGTCCCCGCTTAACCTGTGCTGAAACCTTATGCACGACTATACCCTGTTTCCTCTTAGGCCGAGTCGGTCCCATGGCCGAGGGTTGTCGCTCGAGGATTCATCGCCCTTGTCGATAAGTTGTCAAATGACCATGCAAGACCCAACACAAACTGACATCTCACACAGTCATTCCTCTACCAATATTACCATCTCTTTCAAAACCAAGGTCAAGACTTCTATCCTTGAGACCCCTCGACGACCCACAGTCGCGAGCATTCCTTCCTTGTTACCTTATCCTTTCGTTCAACTCATGAACGTCTATTTAATAGTCCTTTCTCAAAACTCACTTCGAATCAATTGTGGTCCTTGCCTTAAACACTGGGTCCGTGTATCGTGCTTTAAGCCAATTTGAACTCTATACGATGCTGTCGCCCATGCCCTACCTCCTATGACGGGCCTTGGGATCGTGGGGCTATTTAACTTGACAACCGCAGAATGAGCGGGACAGCACTTGGAATGACTTAGGTCGACCGGCATAACTTTGTCTAACTTACTCAAGCCTACAACTTAACCCAAGGGACGAGCACAGGCTATGCAAAGCCTTGCATTACGGAAGCGTGTATGTTTTATCGAGCATTTACGCGGGCGACGCCTATGACTTAGGCAAGTTCATAGTTTTGAGTCGAAGACCAACTTTCCTTCTCCCAAGCCACGGGACGAAGGACCGAGTGTCATTTTCAAAGCACGCCGTGCACCGACTCTATGCCGACCGTTAAAACTCTCCATATTCTAATTCCATTCGATCCGTCAGGATTATTCCCTTTAGCTATGTGGATTCATCTTTTTTATTATTAAGCCTACCTGTGCAAGTTAAAAACATGTATTTTATTATGTGAAGGCAAAGATGAGGCAAGTTCACCGAAACTATCCCACCTGAACGAGCGGTCGCCTCGACCGAGCGATGACTTCGAGTAGCCGTTGCAAGGCTAAGTTCGGACGCTGTTAGCGTTTCGATTCCTCCGATTGATTGAGCAGGACGGGGCACTACAATTATAATCTTTCTCATTTTGTTGTATTTTGAGATCCACCGATTCTAGTGATTTTACAACCACTGAAATTGAATGTGTTGACCCTGTAGATGTTTATAGAGACTAGCCTTGACCCTGTTTGACCATGGTTGACTACTTTGACTGAACATCGAAGTAGAGTCAACATTTGACCTGGGTTAGACTAGTTTTGACCTTGGTTGACCACGGTTGACTATTTTGACCAAAATACAATCGAAAGTCAACCGTAGCCTAAAATTGACTAGAACTTAATTGAAGTTGACCAGTTGACCCAAAGTCAACTGTTAGTCAACATTAGTCAAGTTTGACCTGAGTTGACCAGTTGACTAAAAGTCAACTGTAAGTCAACCCTTGACTTAGATTGACCTAGTTTGACTTGCTTTGACTTGCCTTGGTCTAGTTTGACTTTGTTTGACCTAGTTTGACTTAGTTGACTGAGTCTGGCCTAGATTACATAACTTATACTATAGAATCAAGCCTAAGACTGTTGAACCTTAATTAGCTTATATATCTTATCTTTGGGTCTGTGGCATCCCTTTGAGCAACGATCCCATTTGACAGCTCAGGACCGCAGGCGAGTACATTCTCTGATAGTGGTTCCTTGTTTTGATATTTTCTGTATCCGATTCAGTTATAGTGTTTTACTTGATTCTCGTCACGATGGTACACGGACTAGTATATACCGGATTTCTGTCATGAGATGTCATTCTTGGATTTTCTTAGAATACTAGTACTTGTTCGATCTTGTTCTTGTACTTGTATTGACACCGATTCCTGAGAAGGAGTAGCTACCTTCTTAGGAAATCTCGTGCCATGACGTGCTATGTCCGGATCCGTATACTATTCGGGGAATGAAATTTTTTATAGATAGTGTGATCAATGCCCATCTTGAGTTACTACTTGTATCATAGCTATACCCTCACCTCACGATGGGTATAGCCTGACCTGTGCTACTACTTGCTCCATAGCTTGCCATCCCGGCCGGGCCGAGTCCACGTACTTGTACCCGATCGGCTGGAAGCCTGATCTTGACCCATACCGATCATATTATGCTATAATATTCGTGGCACATTTTACATTTATTACATCAGTTACATATTACAGTTCAGCTTACTTTCCCTGCGTGATTCACCTTGACATGATTTTCAGTTTATATATCATGTTTAACTTACAGTCTTGATATATCATCTTGTATTCCATTATGATTATCTCTTACAGCATTTGTCAATACTATGAAACTGTTGTTAGTTTATGTACTCGTTCCCATCCTGACTGGATACGTTGACAATATTTTAGGAGTTGTTATACCATTATTGGACTTCATGATGTTGCTAGCTGAGGTGGATCTCACTATTCTTCTATGTGAGTTGTCTGGTAGTTATCCTTAGTTTGTCTTGTTTTTCCTTCTTTATTTTTCTGTCTTATGATTCCTTCTAGTAGTTTCTAATTGTTCTGGTGCCTTAGTTATCTTTCCGGTCTTATCTTCTTTAGATGTTGGGTTGTGATTGAGTACATTTGTAGTTCATGGACCTTCTAGATGTAGTGTATATTTATTGGGTACTAGACAGCGTTCTACCGCCGATACTGCGGCGTAGGCTGGACGTGGCCCACGTATTCGTATCCGTATATCCGGGTGCGGGTCGTGACACCTTGTCCTCGCAGTCCTCGAGCTCGGTCGCCGTCGCGGTGGATGGGTTAACGCACGAGAGCAGCCGCAACGACGCGGGCCGGTGCATCCTGAAGTGGAACTTGGAAGTCTCGTCGAACGAGAGCTGGCGCTCCCCGACATAGCGCAGCCTGTCGGACCGGCCTTGTTGCTGTCGATGGCTTGTTTGAGCCACTTCCGGTTCTTGCGCTCGAGCGCACCACCTTTCCTGGCCCACACCAACGCCAGCCTCAGCACGCTCCATGCGGTTCTGGTGAATGTAGACTTCCTTGGCCCCATGCCTACAGGTGAACGAGAGCGATGGTGATGGTGCTCAATGATGCATGAGAGATTATATAGAGCTTCAATCAACGCGGTGTGATTGAAAGCAACAAATATTGTGCCGCTTCCTGGAATGTTTTGGAAACGTACATTGATGAGCAACTAACAACCTAAGGAGCGTTTATGTTTTGGGCTCTGCTATGCCTACAAACAAGTGTGTACAACCCTTACAACCACCACTTGTCTGACGGAGTCCATATAGCAGGCAAGGTGAAAGATGTGCAAGGGGTGGAAGAGAGAGGTTCTAAGATGCTGGTACAAATTTGGTTATAGACTTAGAATTATTGTTTTTTTTTTGTGATACTTAGTTTAGTTGGCAAGTAACCGCTGTCTACATCTAAGAGCAGAGCAGACTGTGATGGTCTAGAAGCAAAATTTGAATGATTGGAACAAAATAATTGAATGATTGGAAACGACAGGTTATTAAGAAAATATAGGCTGTAGAATAATGAACATCTCTTTTTCTTGTTGAAAAGTGAAGCTGCAGTGGCTTAGACAAGACGAGCAAAAATCCAATTTGGCAGGTGCATGGTTATATTTTTTGAGCCTATAGCCTTGTGTCAAGACACTTTTAGTAGGATCATGATCTTGAAAGAGTTGTATCAATGAGGATCATAGCACAACCGCTCCGTGTGATTGTTGATGTATGCAATTGCATCCAATAGCAGATAATTTGGCTAACATTGATGGCAAAATACAGAATTATAGTTCTGTTGCTCAATTACAACATGCAGTTGTAGCTATATCATGCTTTACTAATGTCATCCAAACCATGGTGAATCATGTTCTTGATAAATAACATTCATCATTGACTAGGCACAATTTTGGCAAAATCGAGGATGAGAGGAGTCAAAGCGTTTTGGAATCTCAATCCTATATATTTTGTGTGTACTTCATATATATATATATATATATATATATATATATATATTTTTTTTTTTTGTGTGTACTTCATATATATGAAGTACACACAATATATATATATATATATATATATATATATATATATATATATATATATATATATATATTTTGTGTGTACTTCATATATATATATATATATATATATATATATATATATATATATATATATATATATATATAAATAAATAAATATATATATATATATATATATATATATATATATATATATATATATATATATATATATATATATATATATATATGTCGCAAAAAGAAAGCCATTTGGAGAAGGTTGCATACATGGTCTACTTCCAAATTGTACTCAATTCAGTAACAAGAGGATTCTTTTTGATGTGAGAGAAAGGAGTGACTAATTATTTGGTTTGAAAATCACAGCTACATAATTGGAGACACGATCAATTATTATAGACAGAATCTGTTGGTGCTTTCTTTACATGGAGAGAGTTTGCTCTCAACATGCCTTGTAAAAGTTTAGTCCCACATCGGAAATGCACCATGAGTTATCTCAACATATATACTTGGTTGTGTTGTTGAGAGATGCACATGGGGTGGTGACCCTAAGGAGGGAACCATGTGGGTGATTTTACTAGGAGGTAAGAATAAGGCTCCAAGGATTAAGCATTAATGCTTTTGTCATTCTCTTGGATTAATTCCATTTGGAGCTAAGCTCCAAAGCGACTCGGACTCGGGCTCGGGCTCGGGCTCATGGACTCGTACCAGGCTGACTGTGCAGACTACAAGTAAGTTATGGAAAGACTTGTCACGACCCGCACCCTAGAGTAAGGGCACGAGAAGTGGGTACGTCCAGCCTACGCCGCAGTATCGGCGGTAGAACGCTGTCATAGGTCAATCATCTAACAATATATAAGGTACCTGTACAGTATATACACTCCGAATGGAGGTGACATAGCAAATACAGTCTCAATCACATCTAAGATAGAATACGATAAAGATAGATATATATGAAATGAAATGAAACCACAAAGATACAACCAGATAGAGTTCTAAGTGTCTAAGATAACACAAATCCTCTGTAAAATTTTCAACATAGGAGCGAGCACAATACATCTCACGCAGATCATAACAGGTTAGAGAATATAAACATACAAGAGAGTACGATACATGAAACTGAAAGAAAGTACATGATGTAAACAGAGAGAGAACTGTAATAGAAATATCTACTATAAGTAGAGAGCTACCAGTGACTAGTAATTTAGAGTAAAAAGTCAACATGTAAACGGCTTGATTTGCACATGAATATACTAAAGAGGCGCACATGGCTATACTACTTTAGAATTGTTCACATGACTATTTATACTCTCCCATACCCCAATCAATACACAAGGACCCAGACAAGTTATGTTACGTACATAATTTTCACATGAAAGCTCATAAATGAGTGCACATGAAGTATTGGTTATACATGAGAAACATGACCGATCATGAGAACACATGAGAGTACATGAGCATGCATGAACGAGCATGAAGCACATGAGAAACATGAATAACATGAGAGCGAGGAATACATGATGTATATGAAACACATGACATGATGTATCCGATGCTCCCGAGGGGGATAATATCGCATGAAAAGATCAATATAGTACCAATCCGTGATAATATCATGACAGCATCAAATAAGGTAAATTAGAGCAGGAATATAATTCTAAGCAAGTTATGAAATGATCAGAGAATGTACTCGTCTGATACCCTGTCAGCTGATATAAAAAGTTGGCCAACTGGAGTCACAGAGTCCTAGTTAGAGCAACACAGGTCAAGATGTATACGAGGGATGATAAATAAAATGTACAATGCATCTGCATGCTGTCTACGTCAAACTAGACTAAAGTCAATACTTGGTCAACTCTAGTCAACCACACTAGTCAAACTAGGTCAACTAGGTCAAGTCCTAGCCCAAACAAGTCTAACAAGTCTCACTAGGCCTAACCAAACCTAGGCTAGCACTCACACAATCACAAGGCAATGTGAACCACAATAATGCATAATAGAAAATAGATACTATATATAAATATATATCTTCATACATACATGCATATCCACATTACATACATATTTATATATATAGGCATATGTTACATCATTCATATTTACATAGTTACATAGATATGTACATTCATGCACATTTATATATATACTTTTATACATTATATATGTTAACATTTATTACAATGCATTATATTTTACTTATACATTTGATTCATTCATTCATATATGACATTCATTCATGCATTTATACATTCATTCATTCATGTTATCACTATATACATACTTGATTCATGTATCCACACATACATACATGGATACACAACATATATGTATACATTCATACATGCTTACAATGCATACATGCATACATATATATCATGTATACATTGCATACATGCCTACATACATATCATATATGCATACTTGCATTCATTCATGCACCTATACATACATACATAGATGCATACATACATATTTGAATACATTATATACTTGCATACATTATATTCATATATGCATATTTTACATTATATTACATTCACATATCATTAAATTGCATACATATACTTATTTTTGTTACATACATGTCATTCATGCATATTACATAAGTACATGTATCTATACATTATATACATTGTATACAACATGGAAAATTAGAAGAGGGAAAACTGAAATGGAATGGGAAGGGAAGAAAAAATATAAGAAAAAGGAAAAACAGTAGACATATAAATGCTTGCATCATATATTCTACATTACCATACAAGCTATCATTATATATTGTATTACATTATGTATACATTATGCATTCATATCTATCATTACATGTATACCTTGCATTCATATCTAGCATTCATTATATACTTTTATGCATACATTGTATATCATTCTTTCATTCATGCATTTATGCATTGCTTACATACATTACATTGATTTTATTCCTACATGCTTGTATTCAACCATATATATTTATTAATGTAAAGAGGATATATATATATATATATATATATATATATATATATATATATATATATATATATATATATATATATATATTTATATATATATATATATATATATATATAGAGGATATATATATATATATCCTCTCTCTCTCTCTCTATATATATATATATATATATATATATATATTCCTAAAAAAAAAAATATATATGTATATATATATATATTCCTACATGCTTGTATTCCTACATGCTTGTATATATATATATATATTCCTACATGCTTGTAAAGAGGATATATATATATATATATATATATATATATATATATATATATATATATATATATATATATATATATACCATTATATATAAAAAAAATATATATATATCATTTTATTCATCTAACATATCACGCATTACATACTCTACATTTATTTAATATCCATACTACATAGGCTCATAGGTTACACAAAATACATATATCGTATAGTCACTCTTCTACTTAAAACTAATACTGTACCAATTGGGCCTCTACTAAATTCTAGGATTAAAGTATGTTGTAGCCCTTCATGTTAGCTTTTCGAAACTTTAAACGGATCACATTTTCGTGTCCCGAAGCTCCCGAAATTGTAAAAACACCGAAACGCGTTAGTCTTTCGTACAGCTGACACTCAAATAATTTTACAGAAAGTTTCAGAATGAATTTGGCTTATTAAAATATATATTTGGAAAGCTAACTTCGATATGCTTCTTTTTAAAAAAATGGAAGATAAATTGGTGTTTTAAGCTAAAAGTTATGACATTTCTAAGTTGCTTTGGTTAATAAAAACGTGGATAAAAATTATGACGAATTTGCGTTGGCCAAGATACTTGGATACCAACATAGGTATCCAAATGAAACTCATTCTAACCATCCTAACTAAGATCAATCCACTCTCTAACCATTCTAAAACCGAATTTAAATATCTATTTAAACTATTATCATACATACATACACATGGGGTGTCCTAATTTGGGATTTATCAAGTAGGACACAAGACACACATATAACATCCTCAAATGGACTCCAAATGGTCTCAAAATTGAATCTAAAGGGGACACATGCATGGGGGTGGATCATTTGGATTCAAAACTAATTAATATATAAAGAAAATCAAGTTAGATGATAGGTTTTACCTATTGGGAGTGGAATCCCAATGAAAATCTTTAGGACACGGTTCCGATACGAAGATCTATCCAAAAGGACACCTCCCTTTACATCTTGCCCAAATTCTTGGATAGAATCTTTCCTTGATGGTGTGGGATGGATTAGGAGAAGTTTGGATGGAGGGATGTGAGGGAAAGGAAATCAAATCCAAGAGGGAAGCTCTCTAATTTTGGGAAGAACACTTAGGGTTCTATGTAGAGGTAAAAAGAGGCAAGGGTTTTCTTAAGGATTCTTTATAGGAAGAGATGGGACACTTGATGGCTGGTCATTAGATGAATTAGGGTTAGTTTTTCTTGTAGATGAGTGGCTAGGAGTTGTCCACCCAATTCTAAGCCTTCCTATTGGTTCAACTAGTCATAAGGCTTTCTTTTTCACAAATATCCTAAGGGGTAAATATCCTACTATGAAATATCTAGATATTGTTAATCTAACTTAACCATTAAGTCTCTAACCTTCTAACTAAACCTCCATGAGCATCATTAACATCTAGATTTAGTCAAAACTAGGTTAGTCTCTAACAATTCAATTAGCACAATACTAATTAATCAAAATTCATTTTTATTAATAAGTCAAAAATGACCAAAATACCCTTAGGCTAAAAAGTCACAATTAGTCATCCTAATCACATGGTTAGGTCCCCATGGTCATGGTTAGTCTCTAGGTCATGCAGTCTCTAGGGTTACACTAGTTAACCATCAAACTCACAATTCAATATTTTAGATAGTTTTAAAATAATTAAAAATTACCAAAAATCATAACATGGTTTAAATATCATTTTTAAATGATTGTAAATATAAAATTTTAAAATTACCCTCATTTTAGAAACTGGGTACTACAAGTCTACCCTCCTTAGAAAAATTTTGTCCTCGAAATTAAGATGGTCGTACTCCTTCTAGGTTAAACTCCCAACAATCAAGGTCTCAGGACTTAATCAAATCATACAATTTAAAAGGAATGCATACAAGGTTAAGGCATACGGTAGTAGTGAAAGTCTCATCTAGGTATACTAGTCATACTAGGCCAAAACAGTCATAGCGTATCAAAACATACAAGCAATCTGGGGTGTTAAACTGGAAAATATACAAAAATAACAATCATCAAGGCTTTAAGGCAAAATTAAAAGTAAAATTTAAAGCACAACGTCTTGCATTGAAATCCAATCGTAATATGTATATATATAGAGAGATTTAGTTATGTATCTATATACATTATAACACATATGCATAAAATCTATATATATTTATATAGATATGTGAACATAACATAGAGAGGAAGGGTTAGGTTTACATAGCAGTGTATACTAAGTTAGAGTGTGTGTGTGTCCTTGTACAGGGTTATAGCTTTAGTATTGAAAGGTTAAACCCAGTTTTAGTTCAGCATTTACATACAAAATCTAAAAATGAGCTAACATTTAAACCAGTGTAATATTAACATAATGCAGTTTCAGATTTTAGGGGTTTGAATATCACAACCAAACTCAATGATCCCAACACAACCTAACATGATAGAGATGAAATCCTAACATACTATCCATACGTTTAGCTATGCATACAGTTCAATATTACATATTAAATCTGAAATTGAACTAAATATTTGAAATCAATATAAAAATGTTAACATGTATTCAGTTTCAGGATTTTAGAAAAATTCGAACATCAAACCAACCCAATGTTCATCACAACCACAACCTAACATGTAAGAGTATGAAACCTAACATTATATCCATTCATACAACAATGTATACAACTCAAAATATTACATCTAAAAACTACAAATTGAACTAATCACTTAGAATCCAGTATTAAGGGTTAATATGCACACAGTCTCAGATTTGACAAGTTCAAACACACAATTCAACCAATTTCTTTTAGAATTGAAACCCTGTATATAAGATACATGTACAGTGATGTAAACAACAACTAATAACCTAAAATTTACATTTAAATTATAAATTTAAACTAGAAAAATAGAGAACTAGTCTCTGATACTGTTCTGTATGAGAAATATTAGGGTTTTGAGAATTTAACATCAAAAACATATTAATGTGCATTTAGATAGGTTGGTAATCAAAGTGTAATATGTATACGTGTCAGGCAAAGTGTCTGTGTCCACTATATATATATATATATATATATATATATATATATATATATATAAAGATAATAGGAGAAATAATGGCAAGAAGGATTATTGATAAAATCTGTTCTGCTTATCTGTCTAAAAGAAGGAACCATTTTGAAACCAGAGCTATAATATCAAATCCAAGATGAGATATAGCAAAATCATCGATTCATTGTATTATGAAGAAATTTATAGCAAAAAATTATATAAGGTTTATAATAACAGCTAAAGCTACTCCTACTCCTAGGTTATTTGATGATTGAAACAATTTATAACAACAGAAGGGTACGATAGAGATGATATGTTTAAAAACCTTCTCAAGATACAATCTGATAATCATATGCGTCTGTCCAAAATCATGTTACTCAGAGTTCTCGCCATGCCAGTAAGCAAGGCTGCGATAAACGATAGATTCCATAACTGGGTATGCACCTCTATAATCATGTCGTCTGAAATTTTTGCTATGTCGACTAGTATAGCTGCGAGAAATTCCAAATCTCATAACCAAAATACGTACATCCGAAGTCAGGTCTCTATGTTTTCGCTACGTCAGCTAATATGGCTGCGATAAACTACATATTACATAATCAAGTAGACGTTTTACCATCCCTGTATTCCCGTCAACATATATTATCAGAAAATATCGTAACTTAGGCCATAAAATTCATCTCGATAGGAAAATTAAAATCAACAACGATCCATCAAAATCAAATTCAATAATCAAGGAGGGAGAGCGAACAAAACAAGGAAAATAATTTCAAATTGAAGTTTAAATAAGATTCTCAAGGGTCGTCCCAGGAATCTCTTAAGGAGTCCTAACTGTGATTGAGTACCTTCAAAAATATATTCTAATCCTACTGCAGGCTGTAGTGATACTCTAGTTCGAATACCACTACATAAACTCGATCTGCATGGGCCACCACTAAAAATGTGTCACGACCCGCACCCTAGAGTAAGGGCACGAGAAGTGGGTACGTCCAGCCTACGCCGCAGTGTCGACGGTAGAACGCTGTCCTAGGTCAATCATCTAACAATATATAAGGTACCTGTACAGTATATACACTCCGAATGGAGGTGGCATAGCAAATACAGTCTCAATCACATCTAAGATAGAATACGATAAAGATAGATATATATGAAATGAAATGAAACCACAGAGATACAACCAGATAGAGTTCTAAGTGTCTAAGATAACAGAAATCCAGAAACATCCTAAATCTCAAATATAGTAATCTCGAGAATAAATTCAACTGAAAATGACTAATCTAAACTAATGGTGTCTCATCCACTGCTAAGGGATCCTGTTGGAGACCCAGGTCACAAAAATCCTCTAGGTAGTCCCATAATATGTGGTACAGGGCGCCTCGTCCTTATCCTCTGTAAAATTTTCAACAGGTCCAGTCAGGACGGGAGCGAGCACAATACATCTCACGCAGATCATAACAGGTTAGAGAATATAAACATACAAGAGAGTACGACACATGAAACTGAAAGAAAGTACATGATGTAAACAGAGAGAGAAAACTGTAATAGAAATATCTACTATAAGTAGAGAGCTACCAGTGACTAGTGATTTAGAGTACAAAGTCGACATGTAACGGCTTAATTTGCACATGAATATACTAAAGAGGCGCACATGACTATACTACTTTGGAATTGTTCACATGACTATTTATACTCCTCTATACCCCAATCAATACACAAGGATCCAGACAAGTTATGTTATGTACATGATTTTCACATGAAAGCCCATAAATGGGTGCACATGAAATACATATGAGGGCTCATAAATGAGTGCACATGAAGTTCACATGAAAGCCCATAAATGGGGGCACATAAAATTCACATGAGGCTCATAAATGAGTGCACATGAAGTATTGGTTATACATGAGAAATATGACCGATCATGAGAGCACATGAGTGTACATGAGCATACATAAACGAGCATGAAGCACATGAGAAATATGAATAACATGAGAGCGAGGAATACATGATGTACATGAAACACATGACATGATGTATCCGATGCTCCCGAGGGGGATAACATCGCATGAAAAGATACATATAGTACCAATCCGTGATAATATCGTGACAGAATCAAATAAGGTAAACTAGAGCAGGAATATAATTCTAAGCAAGTTATCAAATGATCAGAGAATGTACTCGCCTGATACCCTGTCAGCTAATATGAAAAGATGGCCAACTGGAGTCACAGAGTCCTAATTAGAGCAACACAGGTCAAGATGTATACGAGGGATGATAAATAAAATGTACAATGTATCTGCATGCTGTCTAGGTCAAACTAGACTAAAGTCAATACTTGGTCAACTCTAGTCAACCACACTAGTCAAACTAGGTCATCTAGGTCAAGTCCTAGCCCAAACAAGTCTAACAAGTCTCACTAGGCCTAACCAAGCCCAGGCTAGCACTCACACAATCACAAGGCAATGTGAACCACAACAATGCATAATATAAAATAGATACTATATATAAATACATATCTTTATACATACATGTATATCCATATTACATACATATTTATATATATAGGCATATGTTACATCATTCATATTTACATAGTTACATAGATATATACATTTATGCACATTTATATATATACTTTTATTCATTATATATATTAACATTCATTACAATGCATTATATTTTACTTATACATTTGATTCATTCATTCATTCATATATGACATTCATTCATGCATTTATACATTCATTCATTCATGTTATCACTATATACATACTTGATTCATGTATCCACACATAAATACATGGATACACAACATACATGTATACATTCATACATGCTTATATTGCATACATGCATACATATATATCATGTATACATTGCATACATGCCTACATACATATCATATATACATACTTGCAATCATTCATGCTCCTATACATACATACATAGATGCATACATACATATTTGAATACATTATATACTTGCATACTGTAACCCCACTTTTTTTTCAAATTTATGAATTTTCTTTTTAAAAGAATTGAGTATATTTTTGGGATTATTTTCTCAAATATATTTATTAAGAATTTATAGGGAGCTACTCTAATTAGTGTTTCTCATAGGCTCTTTAAATAATTAAGTGATTACTCACACTTTTTCATCTGCTAATTTCCTAAGGGAAATTCAATTTTTCTCATTCTTCTTAGTTAACAGTAAGCTCTCAACCATATGATAGATTGGGCCTCTATTCAATTAGAGAGCTGGTTGGGTTTTTCAGCAGGTCCATTTACTCTTCCTCTTAAACTGTTGATTATTCCAGTGAGAGAGTTGGTTAGGCCAATTCAAACTTTTGTAACAAACTCTGCAACAGCTTCTTCAGTGGTGGAGAGCATTCTATTTTGGTGCCAAAAGCACGGCACAACAAATTGATCGGCCAACCACCTATATAATCCCTTCACCATCACAAATTCTTTCATCACCAGCAGAACCACTCCTTCCCAAATTCATCTCCATTGCTTCGTGAACCCTAATTCGAGGAGGAGCTAGCTAGCGGCGGCGAACATTTGAGCGGCTCTTGACGAAGGCTAGGTGGATCGACTCTTGGCGGCATTTCTCCAGCGTTAGCCTTCTTCCTTCGGTGAACCTCGTCATTTGACGACTCAACGAAGAAATTTTTAGACTGGTAAGTAATTTTGATCTCCTTCCTTCTTTATCCTCAATGATCAGGATCCGATCTTTCCGTTCTACAATTTCAGATCAAGAAGTGCCGATTCTGCTGTTGATTTGAGGACTTGGTCCATTGATCTGTTCTGAACAACCTATTGATGGTGAGTTCTTTTTCTTTCTCTTGTCAATCGGATCTGTAGATTTGAGTGTCAATTCTCAATTCTTATTGAATTACAATTATTGGCAGAAGGAGAAGTTGACTGAATTTTGATATTGAGATCTGGAGAAGTTTTGTTCCACCACTGATTGGTGAGGTTTTGATTGATTGTCTCTTCCAAATCCTTAAGGAATTTTCGAATGTTTCTCTGAATCACATGACTCTAGAATGCCTGTTAACTATTCGATTGAATGTCACAGAGAATTCAAGATTAGTATCGGGACAAAAAATGTTCGTGTCCAGCAGCAGAGTCGATTCCTTGTTTAGAGGAAGTTCTTCAGGTAAAATTCCTTAACTCGTTGCTATGGGATTTTGTTACTACAGTTTATAACAATTATAGCGTGGCCAGGGGAGGAGCAGTGTCATATTCGTGTGTGTGTGTCAAACAATGTTGTGTCCGACTCTCAAGCATCCAGTTCGTGTGTGCACCCTAAGCCGTGTGTGTCTAAAAGGGTGCATGAGTCGGATGGGGGTAGCAGTGATGAACTGGTGTAGAGTTTTGAGTGTTCCTTGAGCTTGACATTTTGCCTATGCTATTTGAATTTTAGAGGGGAATGCAACCGTTGGTTGTAGCAGTCCATTCAATTGAAATTTTAGCAGTGGTGTAACTCTTTCATTACTTCTGCTCGACTGGATTGTGTTATGATTTTGAGGATTATATCCCTTAGTTACTGTGAGTTCTAAAATGTTGAGGTCTCGTTTAATTTTGGGTTTCACATTCTGCAATAGAGATGTGCCGATCATTTTTACTCCGCATTTGCTGAAATTTGAATCCAATACAGTATAAATTATTCATGCAATATAGTTGTATTAATTCCTACTTTGATTCTTTTGAATTATATATTTTTACTTAGGCCTATCCTTATTTTGTTGTATTTCTATTTTCTGGGATTGAATGGTTAGGTGGGCTAGTAGAAGCAATTTTGAATGAATCCTTGGCAGGAACATGAATTCCAGTTGTGCATATTTTTTGGGATTGGCTTCTATTTTGCTCTATTTATGTGGCTCATTTTGGTTTCAATTGGAGGAGTTTTCAAGGGGTGGTTGAGTTTTCAATTAGGAAGCCAGTAGGGTTTGGTTGTGTCCCATGTCCTAAGTTGTGTTAATTTTGTTAGTATAAGGGTTAGCTTATGTATGATTAGGCTGATACAAATGAAGAAGAAGAGTTAGCTGTTGATTTTTGTAATGTAAGGAGTTGGAACTCTGTTGTTGTTGCTGAGTATGAGGGATTGAATGTAATCAGCTTACACTTGGGTTTGATTGCAGGCAGGCTGAGGAGGGTTGGTTTAGTAAGTTTTTAGAGTATGTTGCTGGGTTGGTGTTTACATTTGCAGGCTGAATTACTGCCTTGATTGAGGTCTATTAAACCTATACTTCTTTTGGGTTTGCTGGTTTTGTAGTCTTGACTGCTGCTGTGCTCGAATAGGTAAATACCAGAATGTGGGTTAACTCCAGGCCAGGATGTTGTGGTTGTGAGAACAAAGAATGGGCAGACTTTTAATTCATAACATTATTAGTAAATATGGATTTCCATTTACTTTCTTGATAGGTGTCAATAATAATTTTCCTAAGTAGATTTCTAATATACATTTTCTAGGTATATATGTATCCTAGTTATTATTCTTACTAAATCATTTTCCTTACTATTTTAACTACTGGTTCTACTACTCTAACAATTGGTAATATATGTGTAAGCTAATTCATTAAGCTAGTTATGTATATAAATGATTAATTATTAATAGATGTAGTTATTAAATAGTTAATAATATTTAGGAAATGATTATTGTTTAGAATTAACCAACTTGTACCGACTTTAGGAGGACTTACAGATCTACTCCTTATTCCTGTTCACCCTGAGCAAAGGTAAGTACTTTTCTATGGTTTTGTGCATTTACATTCTTGTACTCATGCTTGTGACACGTCATGACACGATATCATGTACCCTGTACTCCTGTACTCTTGTTCTTATACTTTCTTGTGTCGGGTGGGGAAATACACTAGCCATGTGACCAATCTCGATTCCTATATTCATGTGCCTAGCTTAGGTCTCGCATCGTGCACGCGGGTCCTAAGTCGTACCATTCATGTACTTTCATGTGCTTACCCCCAGCCGGTCACATGAGCTAGTTGTATTTCAAACATAGTGCACTTGGTCGTGTCTTGTACTTCAGGTTCATGGTTATATTCATGTACTTTACATTCATGTACTTTACCTTCCTGTACTTACATTCATGTACTTTATATTCAGGTACTTTCATGTTCTTTTCCTGTACTTTATAGTTCATGTTCCCTTGTACTCATTTTCATATCATGTTCTTGTTCATTACCTAGAACTGTACTTTGCTCCGCTCCTGACTAGATAAGTTGCAGGTATACTTGCAGGATTATCATTCTACGTTATGGGCCAGAGCCCAGGATCTTAGCTGAGCAGGATGGTCATGACTTAGCTTGAGGTTCAGGTTTAGACTGTTAGCTTTACATTTAGATATTGTCTTAGAATTCATGTACATTTTATTCTTGATGACTCGTACATTTATATACATAGAATTGTGGATTATGGTGAACATTCTGGGATACGTTCTTAGATGCTGTGATTATATATTTCATGTTTATCTGGTTAGTTTTCCCTAGCTTGGTACAGCTTACTTCGTCGTGTCTAACGACGAAGGCTGGGCGTGTCCGGCTCGTGTCCGATTATTCGGGAGCGGGTCGTGACATGTTTTTAGTGGTGGCCCATGCAGGTCTAGCCTAATGGTACCTAGGTCTTAGCGTACTATTGGGGGACTTGATTACACTAGGGAAACTTGATCACAGCATAGAAAAATCGAGAAATAAGGGTATATCACGTATATCAGATGTATCAGGTACTTTAATATTCTATCAACACTTGTTGTATGTAGGTCTAGGTTATTTTAACAGTTTTTTGTTTTGCAGATAGTTCAAAAGCATACGACACCAGAACTGTGAATTCATCTGCACTTGACGGTTCCGAGCTTCTACTATCTTCTATCACTCTACTATCCCCATGGGTAGTACGTGGTTGATGGAGATGATTAAAGAGTTCCTTGATACCCAGGGAGAGCAAGCCGTCATTTTCCAAGCCAGATTTGTGAATGCACTTTTCGAGCCAGAAAAGACATGCTTTCCAGACCTTTGGACTTCTCCGACACCGAGCACATATCTTGATCGAGGAGCAGATCGAGAACTTGGAGTCGCAACTGAAGATCATCCAAGTCCCTGAGGACTCGACTCCTCTGAAGATTGGAGCTATCAGCCAGGAGATCTAGAATGTAGCACAGACAATAGAACAAGACCGGAAGCTGAAGGCCAGGAGAGACATGAAGACTTATGACGAAAACAACAACTAGTCTGGACCCGGACAGCGTCGTAGCACTCAGACAGTGCTTCTTCAGTCACACCAACAAGAGACAGATTCAGGCCCACATTCACTGGATGAAGGATTGCCAGCAAGTCACAGATTACAATGATCGAGGAGCATCAAGATCTCGGCAGCCATATATTCCTCTCAGGACACCACTACGGAGAGTGCCGCAAAAGACGAAGGCTATGGTTGTACTGCTAATCGCCTGCCCACCAAGTTAAGGACTGCTGGAGACCATTGATCACACTACCCAAGGACGAACACGCCAGGACTACAGCAAGGGGACCAGCTTCTCTAGATTCGGCAACCACATGGAGCACTACCGCAGGGATCAGCCTACGCCAGGACAATTGAAGAAGGATTTCCGTTCCGGAGGAATACTGAAGACAGACTAAAGACTGAAGATTTTTACATGGTTGGGAAAACCATGTATCTTGATTAGCAACCTAGTTTTTTCTTAAATTTCTTTTAGCATCTAGACCATTTCTTGGAACTTCTTGTTTTCTATTTTGGAATCTTGGTTGGTATTCGAAACTTAACTCGAGATTTTGTTCCTATTCAGGACTAGTTACAATTTGTAAATTTTGTTTTCTTTCCGAAGTTCAGTTTTCTATTTGGGGATTGTTGGAATTTGATTTTTATTCAATACTTGTTTCTATTCACCATTCAAGACATCGTTTGAAAACTTCGGATTCGACCTGTTCCCTATGTGAGATTTTGTTTCCTACGTGGCTTGTTTTCTATTTGAAATTTGTTCCGTTCACAACTTTGCTTCGATCTTGTTCCCTATTTGAGGTATCGCTTATTCCATGGATAATTATTTTATTCATCCATTGATTCTTTTTTCTACTCATAACTTGATTCCATTCGAAGATTTTAAGATCCTGTTCCCTATTTCGAGACTTTGTTTTGTTCGTAATTTTGTCTCCCATTCAAGATTTACCAGACTTTGAATTTCAGTTTCTACTCGTGACTCGTTGAGACCATGTTCCCTATTCAAAATCTTGTTTCCTCGTTGAGATTTTTCTATTCGAAACTTTGTTCCTTATTCACGACTTTGTTAATACTTGATTTTCTATTGGAGAATTCGTTTTCAATTCAAGTTTTGTTCGAGATTTCATCGTTATTCAAAATTTTATTGAAACTTATTTCCAGTATGCGCTTTATTTCTTATTTTTAAACTTGTCTCCTATCTGATACCTTGCTTCAGTTCATCCTTCGAGACTCTGTTATCCCTTCGGGATAATGTTCCATCTATGGAATCTTGTTACCATTCCAGATATTAGTTGATATTCCGTCATAATTTGAAACTTCGCTCTGTCTGAAATTTTAAATCTTCCTGGTTGCCTTTTGTACTCCCTACACTTCGATTGGATTTCTTGTTACTTCATAGTACCTAATAACCCTTGTATTCTAACAGATAGGAAACCTCACCATTTTTGTGACTTGGACTATTGAAACTCATTTTGAATTCCTTGAAACTCTTTTGAAATTCCTAGGGATAAATTCGAGAGGCTATTCGATGACCTACTATGGCATGACAGTTGCGCGCTGCAGCCATTAGTTGGATTATGGAGACTGAGGGTTCACTGCAGCCAGTAGCGCACTGGCGAGGCAGGAACTTTAAGTTGAAGTGATTTCAGACAATCATAGGTTTTCGAGTACTGTCGAGATTTGTCATATTCTTCATACCTTGATCTCTTGGGTTGCTTCGTCAATGATTGTTGGAAAATGGATAAGGTTGACAAATTATTCGGTGACATATTGTTATTTGAGTCACAGAGCCGAAAGTCCACTGCAGTCAGATATATACTGGCGGGGTAGGGATTCTAGGCGAAGTAATTTCGAATAGCTATATGTTCCCGGACACCATGGAAACTATATCCCTTTCTATATGATTATTGGTTTTCGAGAATCACAGATCCTTGCACGTTCGTCCTGATTTGGTATTGTATCTCCTGAGTATTGCGTACGTCTCTTCAATCAACCCTTGTTAAATTTTTCTTCTAGCATTTTATTGTTAGATCATTGAATTCGTCAAAATTGTATGTTACCAGGTTGTGATTCCGTACTTCGTTGTGTCTTGTCCAAAACTTCAATCTTAAATCATGTCCATTTGACCATGTTTTTCTTATCTTGTCCTGGTCCACTTGTGTTAAACTATCGATTTTGATCGTGCTTAATATTTTGTGTCTTCATGATTTTGCTCCTCTAAGTCGTAATCGAAACATCATTCCATTCGTGCCTATTTTAATTCTTGATCATTGTTAGATCGTATTATTTCAACTTCTTGTGTGTACTTGGCCTCAAGTCTCAGGGCGTCGCAGGGTTGCGCAGGATCGGCAGAAGCATTGGGCGGACAGCGGCAGACGGCCACTTGAGTTCGAGGTTGGAGACAGAGTGTTCCTGAAGATCTCACCGACCAGAGGCGTCATTCAGTTCGACAGAGGCGAAAAGCTCAGTCCGAGATTCATCGTACCCTTCGACGTGACGGTGCGGATTGGCGAGGTGGCTTATCGTTTAGCACTTCCAGCTAGCTTGGAGGGAGTGCACGATGTCTTCCACGTATCTCAGCTTCGACGATACATTCCAGACCCCAGCCATGTGGTGGATTATTCCGAGCTAGAGGTGGGCCGAGATTGACTTACGAGGAGCAGCCAGTAGAGATCCTTGATCGGAGGGAGAAGCACCTGCGAAACCAGACTATTCTACTTTTCTGCGTCATGTGGAAACACCACTCTCCCGGAGAGTCCACATAGGAGCACGAGGACGAAATGCGGGAGCGCTATCCTAGTCTATTCGTTTGATTGTATCTTATCTTTGTAAAATTTTCAATTCAATAATTAAATTGAGTTTGGCACCAACTTCCATTATTATCTTCTTTTCTTGTTTTGTTTGACTTTGAAATTTCGAGGACGAAATTTTTCTGAGGGGGAAAGATTTGTAACCCCACTTTTTTTTCAAATTTATGAATTTTCTTTTTAAAAGAATTGAGTATATTTTTGGGATTATTTTCTCAAATATATTTATTAAGAATTTATAGGGAGCTACTCTAATTAGTGTTTCTCATAGGCTCTTTAAATAATTAAGTGATTACTCACACTTTTTCATCTGCTAATTTCCTAAGGGAAATTCAATTTTTCTCATTCTTCTTAGTTAACAGTAAGCTCTCAACCATATGATAGATTGGGCCTCTATTCAATTAGAGAGCTGGTTGGGTTTTTCAGCAGGTCCATTTACTCTTCCTCTTAAACTGTTGATTATTCCAGTGAGAGAGTTGGTTAGGCCAATTCAAACTTTTGTAACAAACTCTGCAACAGCTTCTTCAGTGGTGGAGAGCATTCTATTTTGGCGCCAAAAGCACGACACAGCAAATTGATCAGCCAACCACCTATATAATCCCTTCACCATCACAAATTCTTTCATCACCAGCAGAACCACTCCTTCCCAAATTCATCTCCATTGCTTCGTGAACCCTAATTCGAGGAGGAGCTAGCTAGCGGCGGCGAACATTTGAGCGGCTCTCGACGAAGGCTAGGTGGATCAACTCTTGGCGGCATTTCTCCAGCGTTAGCCTTCTTCCTTCGGTGAACCTCGTCATTTGACGACTCAACGAAGAAATTTTTAGACTGGTAAGTAATTTTGATCTCCTTCCTTCTTTATCCTCAATGATCAGGATCCGATCTTTTCGTTCTACAATTTCAGATCGAGAAGTGCCGATTCTGCTGTTGATTTGAGGACTTGGTCCATTGATCTGTTCTGAACAACCTATTGATGGTGAGTTCTTTTTCTTTCTCTTGTCAATCGGATCTGTAGATTTGAGTGTCAATTCTCAATTCTTATTGAATTACAATTATTGGCAGAAGGAGAAGTTGACTGAATTTTGATATTGAGATCTGGAGAAGTTTTGTTCCACCACTGATTGGTGAGGTTTTGATTGATTGTCTCTTCCAAATCCTTAAGGAATTTTCGAATGTTTCTCTGAATCACATGACTCTAGAATGCCTGTTAACTATTCGATTGAATGTCACAGAGAATTCAAGATCAGTATCGGGACAAGAAATGTTCGTGTCCAGCAGCAGAGTCGATTCCTTATTTAGAGGAAGTTCTTCAGGTAAAATTCCTTAACTCGTTGCTATGGGATTTTGTTACTGCAGTTTATAACAATTATAGCGTGGCCAGGGGAGGAGCAGTGTCGTATTCGTGTGTGTGTGTCAAACAATATTGTGTCCGACTCTCAAGCATCCAGTTCGTGTGTGCACCCTAAGCCGTGTGTGTCTAAAAGGGTGCATGAGTCGGATGGGGGTAGCAGTGATGAACTGGTGTAAAGTTTTGAGTGTTCCTTGAGCTTGACATTTTGCCTATGCTATTTGAATTTTAGAGGGGAATGCAACCGTTGGTTGTAGCAGTCCATTCAATTGAAATTTTAGCAGTGGTGTAACTCTTTCATTACTTCTGCTCCACTGGATTGTGTTATGATTTTGAGGATTATATCCCTTAGTTACTGTGAGTTCTAAAATGTTGAGGTCTCGTTTAATTTTGGGTTTCACATTCTGCAATAGAGATGTGCCGATCCTTTTGACTCCGTATTTGCTGAAATTTGAATCCTATACAGTATAAATTATTCATGCAATATAGTTGTATTAATTCCTACTTTGATTCTTTTGAATTGTATATTTTTACTTAGGCCTATCCTTATTTTGTTGTATTTCTATTTTCTGGGATTGAATGGTTAGGTGGGCTAGTAGAAGCAATTTTGAATGAATCCTTGACAGGAACATGAATTCCAGTTGTGCATATTTTCTGGGATTGGCTTCTATTTTGCTCTATTTATGTGGCTCATTTTGGTTTCAATTGGAGGAGTTTTCAAGGGGTGGTTGAGTTTTCAATTAGGAAGCCAGTAGGGTTTGGTTGTGTCCCATGTCCTAAGTTGTGTTAATTTTGTTAGTATAAGGGTTAGCTTGTGTATGATTAGGCTGATACAAATGAAGAAGAAGAGTTAGCTGTTGATTTTTGTAATGTAAGGAGTTGGAACTCTGTTGTTGTTGCTGAGTATGAGGGATTGAATGTAATCAGCTTACACTTGGGTTTGATTGCAGGCAGGCTGAGGAGGGTTGGTTTAGTAAGTTTTTAGAGTATGTTGCTGGGTTGGTGTTTACATTTGCAGGCTGAATTACTGCCTTGATTGAGGTCTATTAAACCTATACTTCTTTTGGGTTTGCTGGTTTTGTAGTCTTGACTGCTGCTGTGCTCGAATAGGTAAATACCAGAATGTGGTTTAACTCCAGGCCAGGATGTTGTGGTTGTGAGAACAAAGAATGGGCAGACTTTTAATTCATAACATTATTAGTAAATATGGATTTCCATTTACTTTCTTGATAGGTGTCAATAATAATTTTCCTAAGTAGATTTCTAATATATATTTTCTAGGTATATATGTATCCTAGTTATTATTCTTACTAAATCATTTTCCTTACTATTTTAACTACTGGTTCTACTACTCTAACAATTGGTAATATATGTGTAAGCTAATTCATTAAGCTAGTTATGTATATAAATGATTAATTATTAATAGATGTAGTTATTAAATAGTTAGTAATATTTAGGAAATGATTATTATTTAGAATTAACCAACTTGTACCGACTTCAGGAGGACTTACAGATCTACTCCTTATTCCTGATCACCCTGAGCAAAGGCAAGTACTTTTCTATGGTTTTGTGCATTTACATTCTTGTACTCATGCTTGTGACACGTCATGACACGATATCATGTACCCTGTACTCATGTACTCTTGTTCTTGTACTTTCTTGTGTCGGGTGGGAAAATACACTAGCCACGTGACCAATCCCGGTTACTATATTCATGTGCCTATCTTAGGCCTCGTATCGTGCACGCGGGTCCTAAGTCGTACCATTCATGTACTTTCATGTGCTTACCCCCAGCCGGTCACATGAGCTAGTTGTATTTCAAACATAGTGCACTTGGTCGTGTCTTGTACTTCAGGTTCATGGTTACATTCATGTACTTTACCTTCCTGTACTTACATTCATGTACTTTATATTCAGGTACTTTCATGTTCTTTTCCTGTACTTTATAGTTCATGTTCCCTTGTACTCATTTTCATATCATGTTCTTGTTCATTACCTAGAACTGTACTTTGCTCCGCTCCTGACTGGATAAGTTGCAGGTATACTTGCAGGATTATCATTCTACGTTATGGGCCAGAGCCCAGGATCTTAGCTGAGCAGGATGGTCATGACTTAGCTTGAGGTTCAGGTTTAGACTGTTAGCTTTACATTTAGATATTGTCTTAGAATTTATGTACATTTTATTCTTGATGACTCGTACATTTACATACATAGAATTGTGGATTATGGTGAACATTCTGGGATACGTTCTTAGATGCTATGATTATATATTTTATGTTTATCTGGTTAGTTTTCCCTAGCTTGGTACAGCTTACTTCGTCGTGTCTAACGACGAAGGCTGGGCGTGTCCGGCTCGTGTCCGATTATTCGGGAGCGGGTCGTGACACATACATTATATTCATATATGCATATTTTACATTATATTACATTCACATATCATTAAATTGCATACATATACTTATTTTCATTACATACATGTCATTCATGCATATTACAAAAATACATGTATATATACATTATATACATTGTATACAACATGGAAAATTAGAAGAGGAAAAACTGAAATAGAATGGGAAGGAAAGGAAAAATGTAAGAAAAAGAAAAAACAATGGACATATAAATGCTTGCATCATATATTCTACATTACCATACATGCTATCATTATATTGTATTACATTATGTATACATTATGCATTCATATCTATTATTACATGTATACCTTGCATTCATATCTAGCATTCATTTTATACTTTTATGCATACATTGTATATCATTCTTTCATTCATGCATTTATGCATTGCTTACATACATTACATTGATTTCATTCCTACAAGCTTGCATTCAACCATATATATATATTAATGTAAAGAGGATACATATCATATATATATCATTTTATTCATCTAACATATCACGCATTACATACTCTACATTTATTTAATATCCATACTACATAGGCTCATAGGTTACACAAAATACATATATCGTATAGTCACTCTTCTACTTAAAATTAATAATGTACCAATTGGGCCTCTACTAAATTCTAGGATTAATGTATGTTGTAACCCTTCATGTTAGCTTTCCGAACCTTTAAACGGATCGTATTTTCGTGTCCGGAAGCTCCCGAAATCGCAAAAAACACCGAAATGCGTTCGTCTTTCGTACAGCTGACACTCAAATAATTTTACAGAAAGTTTCAGAACGAATTTGGCTTATTAAAATATATATTTGGAAAGCTAACTTCGATACGGTTCTTTTAAAAAAATGGGAGATAAATTAGAGTTTTAAGCTAAAAGTTATGACATTTCTAAGTTGCTTTGGTTAATAAAAATATGGATAAAAATTATGACGAATTTGGGTTGGCCAAGATACTTGGATACCAACATAGGTATCCAAATGAAACTCATTCTAACCATCCTAACTAAGATCAATCCACTCTCTAACCATTCTAAAACCGAATTTAAATATCTATTTAAACTATTATCATACATACATACACATGGGGTGTCCTAATTTGGGATTTATCAAGTAGGACACAAGACACACCTATAACATCCTCAAATGGACTCCCAATGGTCTCAAAATTGAATCTAAAGGGGACACATGCATGCATGGGGGTGGATCCTTTGGATTCAAAACTAATTACTATACAAAGAAAATCAAGTTAGAGGATAGGTTTTACCTATTGGGAGTGGAATTCCAATGAAAATCTTTAGGACACGGTTCCGATACGAAGATCTATCCAAAAGGATACCTCCCTTTGCATCTTGCCCAAATTCTTGGATAGAATCCTTCCTTGATGGTGTGGGATGTATTAGGAGAAGTTTGGATGGAGGAATGTGAGGGAAAGGAAATCAAATCCAAGAGGGAAGCTCTCTAATTTGGGGAAGAACACTTAGGGTTCTATGTAGAGGTAAAAAGAGGCAAGGGTTTTCTTAAGGATTCTTTATAGGAAGGGATGGGACCCTTGATGGCTGGTCATTAGATGAATTAGGTTTAGTTTTCATGTAGATGAGTGGCTAGGAGTTGTCCACCCAATTCTAAGCCTTTCTATTGGTTCAACTAGTCATAAGGCTTTCTTTTTCACAAATATCCTAAGGGGTAAATATCCTACTATGAAATATCTATATATTATTAATCTAACTTAACCATTTAAGTCTCTAACCTTCTAACTAAACCTCCATGAGCGTCATTAACATCTAGGTTTAGTCAAAACTAGGTTAGTCTCTAACAATTCAATTAGCACAATACTAATTAATCAAAATTCATTTTTATTAATAAGTCAAAAATGACCAAAATATCCTTAGGCTAAAAAGTCACAATTAGTCATCCTAATCACATGATTAGGTCCCCATGGTCATGGTTAGTCTCTAGGTCATGCAGTCTCTAGGGTTACACTAGTTAACCATCAAACTCACAATTCAACATTTTAGATAGTTTTAAAATAATTAAAAATCACCAAAAATCATAACATGGTTTAAATATCATTTTTAAATGATTGTAAATATAAAATTTCAAAATTACCCTCATTTTAGAAACTGGGTGCTACAAGACTGATTTAATGCGATTAATTCAGATCCATTTTTTGTGGGATTTAATTCAATCTTTCCGTAAGATTTAAATTAATTTCGTTGCCATCTTTGTGGGATTTAATTCAATCTTTTGATAAGATTTGAATTAATTTCGTTGCTATCTTTGTGGGATTTGAATTAATTTTGTTGCCATCTTTGTGGAATTTGATTTAATCTTTCCATAAGATTTGAATTAATTTCGTTGCCATCTTTGTGGGACTTAATTCAATCTTTCCATAAGATTTGAATTAATTTCATTGCTATCTTTGTGGGATTTAATTCAATCTTTCCATAACTGAAAAGGCGGTTAGGGTTTCCACCCTCTCTCTATATATACTCTCTTCTGACCTCCTTTGGAGGTACTACGAATTTTATAAGTCAGAAAAAAAGAGAGAAATGGAGCTGCTACCGCCATTGCAAGTCCATCTGAGGAGTCAGAACAGAGGTGACTGCGAGCGTTCCACAAGTTCTTCAACTTGCTGGTTCCTGAAAGCAATTCGTGAGGGGCGAATCTTGCTTTAAGCATCGGTGTTTTGACACCCCAGCAACTTTTCTTCATCTCTTCTTTCTCTAGATTATTGTAACTCGTTCTGTCCCAATTGCAACACGTTTGCAAGAAAGAACGAGAGATCTTCTCTTTTCTATTTCCCTCCTTCATATTGTAATCTGGCTATTTGGTTTTTTGTATTATCGTAGATCTTGAGTTTGATCACTGCAAAGTTTTTTGTGTGACATCTCATATCTCGATTGTATCAGTTTTTTATCTTTTTTCAAGCCACGGGACTAACAATCTCAAAGCAAGATCCTTGTAGATGGAAAACATTAATGCTTCGCTCGTCCAATCGGACTACTGCAAGTTGGAAAAGTTCGATGGAGAACATTATCAAGTCTGGAAGAGGAAGGTTTATCTATCCCTTCAACTCAAAGACGTTGATCATGTACTGTTGGCGGAAGAACCTTCTGTTCCAGACACTGGGTCTACTGCCGCAATCAATGCGGCTACCAAACTCTAGGCCAAATGGAGAAGGAAAAATAGCATCTGCAGGCTTCTCATCCTGAATGCTATGGAGGATTCCCTGGCAGAATCCTACTCGAAGAAGGAATTTGCCAGAGACATATGAGAGTCTGTGGAAAAACTGTATGAAGAAGACAGGAACAGGAGCAAGATGTTTGTGGTTGAAAAATATCACAAATTGCGCTTTGAGGACGAGAAGTCCATGTTGCCACAGGTGAAGGAATTTCTGAAGCTGTGTCAGAAACTAGAAGACGAAGAGATGCCCCTTCCCGACAAGTTTGTCGTTGGAGGGATCGTCTCAAAACTTTCTGCTGGATGGAGTACCTTCTATGCAAGGATGCTCAGAAATAAGCTAGACATTAGCTTGGGAGATCTACTTCAAGAGATACATGTTGAGGACGAGATGCGTTCCCAACAGAAGGTGGATACTCTGTCCAAACAGTTGGCTAAAGCCAATCTGGTACAGACGAGAGATCCCAAGGGAAAGCAGGCGGCTTCTCATCACAAGAAAAATGACTTCACCAATCTAAAAGTGAAGGGTCCTTCATTCAAGCAACAGAAGTCCAAGTCCCAAGTGACTTGTTTCAATTGTGGCAAGAAAGGCCACTACAAGAGTGAATGTAGATCCAAGCCTAAACAATCAAAGAAAGGTGAGCCTAGTAAAGTTTCATTGGTTTCTAACATTGTTGCTATGATCGCACAGGTCACAACTGTGGGGGTTGACTCTGACTGGTGGATAGACACTGGTGCGACTTGCCATGTCTGTTCTGGCAAGGAATGGTTCGTCACGTACCAGCCGATATCTGAGAAGGTTGTCATAGCGAACCAGGCCCAAGCTGAAGTTCTGGGGATCAGGACTATGGAGCTGAAACTCACTTCTCGGAACACTCTGACGCTTCAAGGTGTGAAGCATGTTCCGATGATTACCAAGAACCTGATCTTTGGGAGCCTGCTTTGCAACGCAGGCTTGAGGATGGACATCAATGCTGGTCAAATGGTGATGTCCAAGAAGAAAATATACTTCGGGAAGGCTTATCAAACCGAAGGAATGTTTAAAATTCAGCTTGTCAACCAGTTTGATGATATTAATCAGTTGCATTTTCTGATTATTCTCTTGAGTTGTGGCATAATAGACTAGGACTTGTTCATTGTAAAAGAATTAACAAAATGTCTAGTCTAGGACTTATCTCCAAATGTGGGGGTAAGGTGGAGAAGTGTGAAGTATGTGCTCAGACGAAGATTACAAGAAAACCCTTTCATCGGGTCAATCGAAGCACAGATCTTCTGGAGTTAGTACACTCCGATATCTGTGACTTCAAACATTTCTCCACGAAGGTCGGGATGAAGTATTTCATAACCTTCATCGACGATTTCTCAAAATACGCGTTCGTCTACTTGCTCAAGACTAATTAAAGACGAAGCTTTCGAGAAGTTCAGAGAGTTCAGGGCCGAAGCTGAACGGCAGACTGGACAACAACTAAAGAGGTTGAGACTACTGCTCCATATTCTCCTCAATCCAACGGAGTAGCAGAGAGGAAGAACCGAACATTAACATAAATGATGAATTCAATGTTGCTTTCTGCAGGTCTTCCAAAATGCTACTGGGGAGAAGCTGCATTAACGGCCACTTTCATTCTGAATAGAGTGCCATATGCAACTTCGGACGTAACTCCTCATGAACTCTGGTTCAAAGTCAGACCAAACTTGAATGTCATTCGAGTGTGGGGGTGTCTGGCATATGTGAAGCTCCCAGATCTGAAGATTCAGAAGCTGGGGACAAAGACTACGAAGGCGATCTTCTTGGGGTATGCCGAGAAGAGTTATGCTCGGAGATTTCTTGATATTGAGTCAAATCATATCATCGAATCTCGCGATGCTGAATACTTTGAAGACAAGTTTGCAAAAGACAAAAACATTGTTCTTTCGGACATTCCGAAAAATGATGTTGGTGCAAATGAGACTGAAATCTCTTATTGACCAGTAGTACAAGAAGAAGTTGTTGTTGATGAAACAACTCTTGTACCAGAACTCGCAGAGCCGTCAACAAAGCGAGCGAGGAGACCTAAAGACTTCGGAGATGACTTTATCATCTATCATGTGGAAGCAGATCCGCTTACCTATGATGAGGCGATGAAGACCAGAGATGCTATCTTCTGGAAGGAGGCAGTGAATGACGAGTTTGACTCTATCACCTCTAATAATACATGGGTGTTGTTAGATCTACCTAAAGGAGAAAAACTCATCGGATGTAAATGGATCTTCAAGAAGAAGATGAAGGCAGATGGAACTATTGACAAGTTCAAGGCCAGGCTGGTAGCCAAGGAATTTTCTCAAAAACAGGGGATAGACTACTTTGACACGTACGCTCCAGTAGCTCGGATGACCACCATCAGGATGTTAATCGCTCTAGCAGCTATACATAAGTTGGTGATACATCAGATGGATGTAAAGACAGCATTCCTGAATGGGGAGCTGACCGAAGAGATTTACATACAACAACCAGATGGATTTGTCGTCAAAGGTCTTGAAGACAAAGTCTGCAAGTTGGTGAAATCATTGTATGGTTTGAAGCAAGCTCCCAAGATGTGGCATGAGAAGTTTGACAAAGTTATTAGGTTAAACGGCTACAGAGTCAGTGAGACGGACAAATGTGTTTACACAAAGTTCGCTGCTGGAAGATGAGTCATCGTTTGTCTGTACGTGGACGATATGCTAATCCTAGGGACGGATATAGGCTGTGTCACGGAGACAAAGAAGTTCCTCTCAACCAAGTTCAGTATGAAGGACTTGGGAGATGCAGATGTCATCTTGGGCATAAAGATCATCCGGACAGACACGGTAGTAGCGCTGTCACAATCTTACTATATTGAGAAGATGCTCACACGCTATGGGTATAAGGATCTTCCAGGGATCGATACGCCATACAGGTGTGATCAAAAGCTGAAGCCAAACTCGAAGGAAAGCGTCAGGCAGCTGGAGTATTCTAGCATTATCGGAAGTTTGATGTACGCAACCACTGCCACAAGGCCAGACATAGCTTTCACCATGGGAATGCTGAGTCGGTTCACAAGCAACCCAGGGGTTGAGTACTGGAAAGCTATGAAGCGGGTGATGAGATATCTCAAGAAGACTCAGACATATGCACTGCACTACAACGGGTATCCGACAGTAGTGGAAGGCTTCAGTGATGCTAGCTGGTGTTCAGAGGTGGAAAGCGAGATATCCACAGGTGGATATGTCTTTTCCTTGGGTGGAGCTGCTATATCGTGGAAGTCGAAGAAGCAGACTATACTCTCTCGTTCCTCCATGGAATCTTAATTCTATGCACTTAAAACTGCAGCAGATCAAGCAAAATGGCTTCGGAAGCTCATGTATGATCTTTCAGTGGTTGGGGCTCAGATACCGGTGATACCGATATACTTTGACAACCAGACGACTGCGGCGGTGGCATCAAATGACCTCTTCAACGGAAAAAAGAGGACTGTGCGGTTGAAGCACAGGGCAGTACACGATCTTATCAAAAGAGGTGTAATTGCAGTGATTAATGTTCGGAGTCAGGAGAACCTGGCAGATCTGTTCACAAAGGGCCTCAAGCACCAGTTGGTCGATGACACAGCTTGTAAAATGGGTTGAAGGCATTCTGATAGTGTGTCTTTGTAATCCTACCATAAAGTTTTATGCTATTAGTTCAAAGAGAAATCTACTAGGCATCTAACTTTTGGTTCAAAGGAGGATCACTGACTGGGAAACTATCAGGTAACAGTGGGTACTTGTTCTCTGAAACATGGAAGGGATACGGACCCATAACCACTGTTCTCTACTATGTATTTACTACGGAAAAAATAGATCCTGTGGAAGGTTGGCTTAAACGCCTTAATGAGTTCTCAGGCAGAGTGAATGCCTGGTGTGCTTTACAGGAATCACGGTAGAGCAGCACTAGAAGGAGTGAAACTCCATGCTACAGTGGGGTGACTCCACCATAAGGTTCCCAGGTCTGGGGTAATGTCTCGGCTTTGCAAGCCAAGTCATAGCGGCGTAGCACCGCAAATAGACAGGTAGCCTAATGCTGTATGACGTAATTAAAGAGTTATAGACAGCACTACTGTTATGACCCGCACCCATTTTTTTTTAAAACGGATACGAGACGTGTCCAAGCCAGCCTACGCCGCAATACCGGCGGTAGTACGTTGTCACGGCCATGAAGATCTAAAATCACAAATAATGCTCATTCACAAAATTAATTTAACTTACAATGATCACAAGATTTACATTTGCAAAAAAAATAAACTTGTACAATATTGGAATGACTACAACTCCGCTATCTAGCTAGTTTCTAGGCTTTTGTCTGCAAGTACCCCCGTATCTCCCATGCTAAGTGAATCCACGGCTAACCTGAAAAATGTTGGTTTCCAGTCAGGAATGGAACGAGCACAATCCACTGAATGCAATTTCAAATAAAGAAAATGACTATAAAACAAAGGTTAGACATCAATCATGAGTTTTGAAAATAAACAATAAATACGAAAAACCAATATCAATAAATAGACACAAAATACTTTCCCCAACTGTTAGAAGTACCTTTAACATGTGATCGGTCTGGGCTGCTACACCGCATGGTCTACGAGGTCTCCTTGCAGAAATTAAACAATGTCTACGAGGTCTACTTGCAGAAAATAAACAATGTCTACGAGGTCTACTTGCAGAAAATAAACAATGTTTACGAGGTCTACTGCAGAAAATAAATAATGTCTACGAGGTCTACTTGCAGAAAATAAACAATGTCTACGAGGACTACTGCAGAAAATAAACAATGTCTACGAGGTCTACTGCATGAAAATAAACACGGTCTACGGTCGGATCACACATCCTTGGTACTTCTCATTCCCGACTCGACAATTTATAATAGAGTATAAAAATCACATAACCAATGACTAATCAATAAAATATAGTAAAGATCAATATCGAAATGCAGACACTAAATTGTACTCGTTTGTGGTCCTCTGCTGGTGAAACCGACAATCTGAACTACTCAATGTGCCACAATAGTCAAAACCCGTACAACAGTCCCCGAAAGCTGAAATAAATATTACCAATGTTTTTAGAATAGTCAAATTAGCTAGAATTTCCTGTCCTTAAGTCCAATTCTGGACACAGGGGCAAAACGGTAATTTCGGGTCAAAACGGTATCCGCCGTTGGACCCGCTTTGCACCGAAAAGCGTGCCAGCGTCAACGATCTCTAAAGTCATCAAACTACATGTCTACGGATCCGGTTTTCCGATACGAACCCAACCGTATGTCCAAAGTTGGATTCCGGCGGGCCGTGCACAAAATCACCCGTTGAGTCTGACCGGGGGACCCGCGATACGGCAATTTTATCAACTGTCTCAGAATCGGACCAAACTTGGTATACAGGACCAGAAAAACGATACGGTCCAGATGGCACAAGTTTCGTCTCGATCTACCGAGCATGCACAAAGTAATTGGGAGATTTGCACAGAGGTCGATACGGGGAATTTTGACGGATACACATCAAATTCGTCGCGCACACGCGACCAATTTAAATTCAGTCAAAGCCCACACGATCATGAAGCTGTTACGCAGCTTTTGATGCGTTCGGTTCATGACCACGTCGCCCGAAATGGTGGGACGCACATCGTGTCGTGGGTTTTCATAATTTTCAAAACAGGTTTTTCTGTAACTTTGCAATCAAATTACTCATTACACTGTGAACGAAAAATTAAACTATCTGAAGGTTTTTTTGTCCTATATGTTGTCTAAATAATTGTTCAATTAGAATTCCTAATATGGTATTAGATCGATCGTAATCGGTCTCTGAACATGGCCATTTGGACTGTCCTACGCTTTGTTTACGAACAGATTTTGGTCGAGTTTAGCGTCGTTTTTTCGACAACCTAGGGCATCTAGTTACCATGTATTTGAAGGGAATTAAAGTCGGTTATATCAGGATCATACCTGACGAATCATCTCGGAAAACGATGGAGCAATGATCGTGGACTTCGATCACGAAGTCGCTTCCCCGCAGCACCTTGCTGCTGTTGTTACCAGGTCTGCCGAGCGCGCGCGCGCGTCCCCGCGCCTGGCCGGCGGCGCTGGCCACGCGCGTCGATGGCGCCGGTGGCCGAGGTTGCGCACAGAAGTCCAAGGGTGGCTGGTCGACGCGGCGAAGTTAGGGTTTCAACTTCCAAATCTCTCGATCCCTCTGCTTCTATTCCATCGGGTTCACGTATATATTGATTTATATGAAATCAATGCTCGGCTGTGGTTTCACAGGGGAGGCCCGCTTGGGCTTGGGCCATCTGTGGTGGGCTGCATGGTGGTTTGGGGTTTGCTAGGGAGTAGGCCTGTGGGCCTGGCTGGAATTTGTGGGGGATTTAGTTCATTTGGTTTTCCTTTTTCTTTTTAGCATACCTATATATATATATATATATATATATATATATATATATGCATGTAACCTTGTACATACATATATATATACGTATATCGATTACTATATATATATATATTATATACACACACACAAATACATATTTATATATTCGTACACTTACACACATACATACATATATATTATATATATATATATATATATATATATATATATATATATATATATATATATATATATATATATATATATATATATATATATATATATACATGTACACCTATATAATATATTTTTATATATATACCTTCATACACATATGTATTTATTCGACCATAAAATAATATAACCAATAAAATATAATATTAAATAACAATTCTAATAAAATAATAATAAGAATAATAACGAAATTTAATATGCCAATAATAGGCATTGCATCCACTTGAAATATGTCTACATGGGTGTATTTGATCTCATTACATACCTACAATGGCTTGGATTCGGTTCGGGCCCAGCTCGGGCTAAATCGACACAAACGGTCTCCTACAGGTCAATACTATAATTAGTAAATAATTAAAACGTTCTATAGGGTTAAGTCGCAACTTGGCCTGGTTTTCCTAGTTAGAGTACACCTATGGCTGGGTCTTCCCTACCAAGGCAAATACACTGGTCAAAGCACGCTACTGCACTATCCGTGCCATGGTTCCTAGTCACCTTGTACTCCAAATCTCCACTATGGCTAAAGTCATCTACCGTAATAAATAACTAAATAATTATTTATAAAAATCATAAAATCACCATTTCAATAAAATAAATAATAATAATAAAATATTCTAATTTTTTTCTGGAAGGGGAGCTACAAATCTATCCACCTTAAAAATAATTTCGTCCTCGAAATTCTAATTCATAGGTATTCCTTAAAATTCAAAAAGAAAGTCTGCCTTAACCTCAGTCCCCTCAAATTTAATTTCTCCAAAATATTTTATGACTTTCTCTAGTCATTTCATAACTTCGAACACTTGAGGCCTTCTACCCACCTTTGGTCACACTACTCCTCAACTAAAATTTTACAATCTTCTAACTAGTTGCTAACAATTCTACCCACAAATTTCTAGGTATATGGCATCTAAAATCCTCTCCTATTTATCACGCAACCCAAAATTTAACGGGCAACAGATTTACACAAGTAGCTAAGAAATCTTGATAAACTCTAATATAAATGACCATTCATCACTCTGAAATGGGGAGGACAGGAAGATAAGGAAAATAACCGAGAGCAAATATGAAGTTTCAGGGCGGTAGAGGGTTTCGAACGATATAGCTAAAAAGGGTGTTTACGAACCACTGACTTATTTTGCTAGATTGGACTACTCTAGCCTAGTCACTTGCTAAATCGAAGAACTCCTCATTTCCTAGAGAGGTTTGCAATCCGTGGACTATGGAAAATCTGTTCTCTAAATTAATCCGAACAAGGTTCGAAAAAATAGAACGGAATTGGAGAAGTCAAGATTGTGATCTTTTTCGTGGTTATTTAAACACACAAGCAAGGAATATAATTGTAATACAAAATTGTATCGCGACTTCCAGGTAGATGGGATAATGATAACAGATGACCCTGCATTCTAAGAGGTGGAGACTACATAATAGGTATAGGGACCTATTTCCAATAGTTCGGTTTTATATATTCCAAAAATGGTGGTATGCATGGATGGGTTCTTCTGGGTCCTAATGGGTTCTCTATTTGGACATCAGTCGTTGTTGGATGAACATTGGATTTCAATCTATATAGATTGGACTAGACCCCAATGATAAAACTCTGTCTACTAGGTTAGGGTAACCTAGAATAGGTTTCTATCCAAGGGTTGAGCTAGTTGCCCGTCAAATTGGTTAGCTAGGTCCCCCAAGCCCAAAATACGCCTTCCGTGACCTTTGTGTTTAAGTAGCACATGAGGTCTCAATTGGGTGGCATACTAGTGGCATGGGCGTAGTAGACTTCGAGTAGATCACAACCACATATTGGGTCGAATGTACTGTGTCAAGGTTGAGGCTCTAAGGAGAGTCGGGAAGTATACCGGTATTACGGTAAGGGTCATAACTAATCCTTTTAGACCTGAAAGTCGTACCAAAAATAGGGTACAAGGGAACGTGTTTGAGTGGGACATGATATACCTAGAAGAAGGTGGACTCGTCTAGATCTTGCATGTGAAATTTGTTGGAAGGTAACAGCTGGTCTCGTGCTCCGATTGTTAATGACACGACCGGGAACACAAAATGATCTAAATGGAAAGTGGGAGTCCAATGAGACACTAACTATCATCCTAATGGAAATCATTCTAATTAATCGGTAATCCTTGCATACCCCAAAAATTTTAAAAAGGCTTACAGTCTACATACCATAGAAGCTAGGACATAGCTTTAGGAATGATGAGGTTAGAAGAATTTCAAAAAGTCCGGATATCGTACCTCGACTCTTGTTATTAAAGAATAAGGCACGGCATACGGGATATGGTAGATATAAGTCAAGTCAAGGATCGTTCCTCAATAAATAGAAAACGAGTGTGTACAATGACACATGGTCAATGAAATAGAGGAACTTACACATCCATAGAATACAAGAGTTATCAACGGGGTAACCATTCTCTCAGGCATATCATATGAAAAGATTTCTAACAACCAAGTCATGAATTTCTATTTGTGTCGAGCCTTCCAGACTATTGGCACAAGGTTCTAGTTAAAGCAAGCTTCAAACAACAATTAGAGGCTCACAACAGTTGGTACTCTTGAGAATAGGTAGTCCCCTAGGTTGACTTTTGATCAAGGGAAATATCCTAATCATTTTCGGACTCCAATGACTAGAAGATCAAAATAGTAGGTTTAGGGTCGAAGGGGGGGATGAGTAACTCAAGGCAAAGTTCCAGTCACAAAGCTGGCCAATGGTAGCTACACTTGCGTGTACAACTATCATAGCCATGGGAATACTCTGTATCTCTCTACCAATTATGAGCTTCCGTCTTTCCAAATCAGTGAAAGACAAAAACCATAAAGAGTTCAAGGGAGATGTCACTGAATACAATTACGTGATTCAAAGGAGAATGTATAATTCAAGAGGAATTGTCAAAGCAGTCGTGGATGAGACCCTAGAGACATCTACATCTGAATCCACGTAGGATAATTAAATAAAGTGCGAACCAAATGCATCATGGTTGATCAGACCATAATACACTGATTCTGATTAGGCAATAAGTTAGCAGGCGTCCCCACTAAACATATGCCTCAAATCAAGCTCGAGAACAGAGTGAGCTTGCAAAACTAAGCTGTGACAGCAGCGTTTGTTAAGATAGTCGAGTACAATTATGCAAGATTTTTGAAAGAAGGCACAAGGTTCGAGTTTTGTGAGAATCCAACCTTACCCAGTGTTCTTGCTTATACAGTCTTCCTACTATCTTCTGATCCACAAGGACTTGGTCGACTAATGGGTTATGGATGTTCTAAATTCTATATTCTAGGTAAACCTATTAGTGTCAGTCGATATCCTCGTCAATAGGTCACAAGGACCACAGAACGCTAGATCGGGAGACGTGCTATCTAACTTACAAAACTTCCACCAATATTGGCTTCGGATCTTATGGAACACACCGGACACTGTCCTATCCTCTATAGTATCCTTAACTTGTAATCACGTCTGAAGTCATTTCACCGAGGACTATGCCTCGCCCGAAAAATCGGGCTGTGGTAAACCCTTGGTTTCGTGATTCAGATGTGACATGCTATCCGATACTCTACTTTATATTGACACTAGTGTGACTATGGTCAAAGAGGTCCACTAGCCATAGTTTTTAATAACATTCTATAACCTATATTTCTTAAACAGATTCCAACTCTAGGGGTCTTGTCTCGCCAGTGCGCTGCTGGCTGCAGTGAGTCCATAATCTCCATAATTTAAATAAATGACGACAGTGCGCTGTTGTCCTGCCATTATGAGTTAACTAACCTTCTTTTAACTATATATGTAAAACTCATGAGCTTCTAGAGATTCGAGCAAGTCGACTATGTAATATGGCATAAATATTTGTCCTATCAGTCACAATCTTTAAAATAAAAGATTGAACAGGGAGGGAATAGCTGAAGACAAAAAATTACAACCATTCTAGTACCTATTCTGTGTGTATTTGAACCTTTGAGAAAAACTTTGAATCGAAACTAACTTGAGGTTTGTTTCACTTAACAAAATTGCCAAACAAAAGTTGGATTTTGAAAATAAAACGAGAAAAAGTACAAGAAGTACAAATTTGATTCTGGAAAAGTATTGCTATGGAAGTCTGATCTGTAAATGATCACTTTGTTCCTTGGACCATATGATGATGATGAAGATCACTGCTTGAAGTAGAACAACTTGGAAGAACTAAGTCACCAGGAAGGTATCGACGCACTTGGGCACTGATGGCGAGGCCGAATGCTTCCCTGCTTTGCTTCACTCTGTTCTGAAAGAAAAGTTGAAAAAGAATGCTCCGGAGAATCAAAATCTCGAAGTTCTGATCTCTGTATTCTCTCCTGTCTCTGTCTGTCCTGTGTTATGAGAAAAATGAGTCTATTTATAGACTTGGGCTCTTGTGCGTAAAAACTCAGCCAAAGTTCCATCTTTACGCTACAACTGCCACCCATGATCGAAGCCATCCTCTGCATATGTTGACGTAAGTCCCATCACTTCAGTAAGGATAGGATGCATGTACACACGTTCTTCGAAATATGTGGCATGAAGGCCATGTAGGCAAACCACGTTCCAAACTGGTCAGAAAGAATAGGGCGTAAAAATAGCCCCAACATCCTCTGAGCGTAAAATAGCTCTGTCATAGGTTTCCGCGTAAAGTGGTTATTGAATAACCTTGAGCGTAAAAATGGCTCAAATAGACTTTACACACACATTGTTTTATGAGCGTAAGAACTCGTGTAAAACTTCGTGCGTAAAAGAAACCATATAGTGAGCGTAAAGTAGCTCGATCCACATAAACGACAACAATGGTCTTTGTATGAGACAAATTCCTTCGGATTCTGTGGTAAATGCCATCATTGATATCTTCATGTCAGAGTTTGCATTAAATGCGAGATTTGACAGCTTTGTCCAGCGTAAAAGAGGCTGCTCTGTCCTTGGCGTAAAATCATAGGTGTAGACCCAAGCGTAAAAATGATCACCCTGCTTCAGGCGTAAAGTGATTAGCCTCTCCTTGGTATAAAAGGGGATCAATTTGAGTAGACTGATCTATCACTTTGACCCTTCTTGTGAAGCACTTTTTACGCTCCTACAAGGTTCATCTATGGATATCATAAAATAATAACTCTTAGGGCAAAAATAGGAATTAAATAGGCAATTTGACTAAGATATGAGGATGATATCTAAAGAGGCAACGAGAAGGAATTGAATAGTTTATCTAGGTGAGATCATCAATTCCAGGAAACTCTGCCTCTCTAAGTGAATAATCTATCCATATTGGACCATATCTTTCAATCAAGAGGTAATAGTGTACCTATGGGGATTTGACAAACTATTAAAATTAATAACTCCTCATCCAAATTGCATGGCCTAGACTACCCGTCCGTAAATTTGTATAAGGGACTCCTAGTCCTAGTCATTCTCGTAAATTAAATTAATTTTTAATTCGTGAATGAGCATTTCTAGTCGCAGGCTCGCAATAGTACGACTAACTTAAGTACTATCACGAGTTCGCATGATTTGCAAAGACCGACCTGCATGGGCCACCACAAAAACTTGTTACGACCCGCACCCATTTTTTTTTCTTTTTTAAAACGGATACGAGACGTGTCCAAGCCAGCCTACGCCGCAGTGTCGGCGGTAGTACGCTGTCATGGCCATGAAGATCTAAAATCACAAATAATGCTCATTCACAAAATTAATTTAACTTACAATGATCACAAGATTTATATTTGCAGAAAAAAATATAAACTTGTACAATATTGGAATGGCTACAACTCCGCTATCTAGCTAGTTTCTAGGCTTTTGTCTGCAAGTACCCCCGTATCTCCCATGCTAAGTGAATCCACGGCTAACCTGAAAAATGTTGGTTTCCAGTCAGGAATGGAACGAGCACAATCCACTGAATGCAATTTCAAATAAAGAAAATGACTATAAAACAAAGGTTAGACATCAATCATGAGTTTTGAAAATAAACAATAAATACGAAAAACCAATATCAATAAATAGACACAAAATACTTTCTCCAACTGTTAGAAGCACCTTTGACATGTGATCGGTCTGGGGTGCTACACCGCACGGTCTACGAGGTCTCCTTGCAGAAATTAAACAATGTCTACGAGGTCTACTTGTAGAAAATAAACAATGTCTACGAGGTCTACTTGCAGAAAATAAACAATGTCTACAAGATCTACTGCAGAAAATAAACAATGTCTACGAGGTCTACTTGCAGAAAATAAACAATGTTTACGAGATCTACTGTAGAAAATAAACAATGTCTACGAGGTCTACTGCATGAAAATAAACACGGTCTACGGTCGGATCACACATCATTGGTACTTCTCATTCCCGAATCGACAATTTATAATAGAGTATAAAAATCATATAACCAATGACTAATCAATGAAATATAGTAAAGATCAATATCGAAATGCAGACACTAAACTGTACTCGCCTGTGGTCCTCTGCTGGTGAAACCGACAATCTGAACTACTCAATGTGCCACAATAGTCAAAACCCGTACAACAGTCCCCGAAAGCTGAAATAAATATTACCAATATTTTCAGAATAGTCAAATTAGCTAGGATTTCCTGTCCTTAAGTCAAATTCTGGACACAGGAGCAAAACGGTAATTTCGGGTCAAAACGGTATCCGCCGTTGGACCCGCTTTGCACCGAAAAGCGTGCCAGCGTCAACGGTCTCTAAAGTCGTCAAACTATATGTCTATGGATCCAGTTTTCCGATACGAACCTAACCGTATGTCCAAAGTTGGACTCCGGCGGACCGTGCACAAAATCACCCGTTGAGTCGGACCGGGGGCCCGCGATACGGCGATTTTATCAACTGTCTCGGAATCAGACCAAACTTGGCATACAGGACCAGAAAAATGATACGGTCCTGATGGCGCAAGTTTCGTCTCGATCTGACGAGCGTGCACAAAGTAATTGGGAGATTTGCACAGAGGTCGATACGGGAAATTTGGACGGATACGCATCAAATTCGTCGCGCACACGCGACCAATTTGAATTCCGTCAAAGCCCACACGACCACGAAGCTATTATGCAGCTTTTGATGCATTCAGTTCACGATCACATCGCCCGAAATGGCGGGACGCACGTCGTGTCGTGGGTTTTCATGATTTTCAAAACAGATTTTTCTGTAACTTTGCAATCAAATTACTCATTACACTGTGAACGAAAAATTAAACTATCTGAAGGGTTTTGTTATCCTACATATTGTCTAAATAATTGTTCAATTAGAATTCCTAATATGGTATTAGATCGATCGTAATCGGTCTCCGAACATGGCCATTTGGACTGTCCTACGCTCTGTTTACGAACAGATTTTGGTCGAGTTTAGCGTCGTTTTTCCGACAACCTAGGGCATCTAGTTACCATGTATTTGAAGGGAATTAAAGTCGGTTATATCAAGATCATACCTGACGAATCATCTCCGAAAACGATGGAGCAACGATCGTGGACTTCGATCACGAAGTCGCTTCCCCGCAGCACCTTGATGCTGTTGTTACCAGGTCTGCCGAGCGCGCGCGCGCGTCCCCGCGCCTGTTCGGCGGCGCTGGCCGCACGCGGCGGTGGCGCCGGCGGCCGAGGTTGCGCGCGGAAGTCCTGGGGTGGCTGGTCGACGCGGCGAAGTTAGGGTTTCAACCTCCAAATCTCTCGATCCCTCTGCTTCTATTCCCTCGGGTTCACGTATATATTGATTTATATGAAATCAATGCTCGGCTGTGGTTTCACAAGGGAGGCCCGCTTGGGCTTGGGCCATCTGTGGTAGGCTGCACGCTGGTTTGGGGTTTGCTAGGGAGTAGGCCTGTGGGCCTGGCTGGAATTTGTGAGGGATTTAGTTCATTTGGTTTTCCTTTTTCTTTTTAGCATACCTATATATATATATATATATATATATATATATATATATATATATATATGCATGTACCCTTGTACATACATATATATATACGTATATCGATTACTATATATATATATATATATATATATATATATATATATATATATATATATATATATATATATATTTTATATATATATATATATATATATATATATATATATATATATATATATATATATATATATATATATACACACAAAAAAATATATATATATATACACACACACAAATACATATTTATATATTCGTACACTTACACACATACATACATACATATATATATATATATATATATATATATATATATATATATATATATATATATATATATATATATATATATATATATATATATATATTTTTTTTTTTTTTTAATATATATATATATATATATATATATATATATATATATATATATATATATATATATATATATATATATATATACATGTACACCTATATAATATATAGGTGTACACCTATATAAAATATAAAAAAAATATTATATATATATATATATATATATATATATATATATATATATATATATATATAATATATTTTTATATATATACCTTCATACACATATGTATTTATTCGACAATAAAGTAATATAACCAATAAAATATAATATTAAATAACAATTCTAATAAAATAATAATAAGAATAATAACGAAATTTAATATGCCAATAATAGGCATTGCATCCACTTGAAATATGTCTATATGGGTGTATTTGATCTCATTACATACCTACAAAGGCTTGGATTCGGTTCGGGCCCAGCTCGGGCTAAATCGACACAAACGGTCTCCTACAGGTCAATACTATAATTAATAAATAATTAAAATGTTCTATAGGGTTAAGTCACAACTTGGCCTGGTTTTCCTAGTTAGAGTACACATATTGCTGGGTCTTCCCTACCAGGGCTAATACACTGGACAAAGCACGCTACTGCACTATCCGTGCCATGGTTCCTAGTCACATTGTACTCCAAATCTCCACCATGGCTAAAGTCATCTACCGTAATAAATAACTAAATAATTATTTATAAAAATCATAAAATCACCATTTCAATAAAATAAATAATAATAATAAAATATTCTAATTTTTTTCGGGAAGGGAAGCTACAACTACAAAGGGGAGGATGGCCCCAGGTTACAGTGGCACGACACCACGATGAGGTACCCAGGTAGGGGTAAAGCCTCGGCCTTGCAAGCCATGTCGTTGCGGCGTAACACCGCAAGAAAGCCTTAGGCTTCATGCTGAGTAGATTGGCACTACAAAGAGGCTGAGACCTCATGCTACAGTAGTATGACACTACGATGAGGCTCCCAGGTAGGGGTAATGCCTCGGCTTCAGGCCATGTTATAGCGGCGTAGCACCGCAAGGAAGTGCAAGGCTTCATGCCATGTCTCTTTAATAAAGAACTCACCTATAGTGTATGGAAAGAGATATCAGGCCGTCTCTTGAGGGTAAACTTGTAGACACCTAAAATTATACACTGAAATCAGGCTGGCACAGGGCCTTTAATGTGCAGGCAGAAGCACACGTAACTACACTTTGTGAGTGGGAAGAATTACAATTGTGGTGCAGAATTCAAGGCGTAGTCCATTCTTGTATCACATTGTACATTATTTAACCAATACGGGAAGATTCAAGTCGTCAGCAACATCTATCCTAATACAAAATGGACAATTACTGTGGGGAACGCTCAACCCTGGACACATATATATGTTGTGATATGTGGGGGATTGTTGGTGCTTTCTTTACATGGAGAGAGCTTGCTCTCAACATACCTTCTAAAAGTTTAGTCCCACATCGGAAATGCACCAGGAGTTATCTCAACATATATACTTGGTTGTGTTGTTGAGAGATGCACATGGGGTGGTGACCCTAAGGAGGGAACCATGTGGGTGATTTTACTAGGAGGTAATAATAAGGCTCCAAGGACTAAGCATTAATGCTTTTGTCATTCTCTTGGATTAATTCCATTTGGAGCTAAGCCCCAAAGGGACTTAGCGACTCGGACTCGGGCTCAGACTCGGGCTCATGGGCTCATGGACTCGCACCAGGCTGACTGTGCAGACTACAAGTCAGTTATGGAAAGACTGATTCAATGCGATTAATTCAGATCCACTTTTTGTGGGATTTAATTCAATCTTTCCATAAGATTTGAATTAATTTCGTTGCCATCTTTGTGGAATTGAATTTAATCTTTGCATAAGATTTGAATTAATTTCGTTGCTATCTTTGTGGGATTTGAATTAATTTCGTTGCCATCTTTGTGGGATTTGATTCAATCTTTCCATAAGATTTGAATTAATTTCGTTGCCATCTTTGTGGGACTTAATTCAATCTTTCCATAAGATTTGAATTAATTTTATTGCTATCTTTGTGGGATTTAATTCAATCTTTCCATAACTGAAAAGGCGATTAGGGTTTCCACCCTCTCTCTATATATACTCTCTTCTGGCCTCCTTTGGGAGGTATTACAAATTTTATAATTCAGAAAAAAAGAGAGGGAGCTACTGCCGCCATTGCAAGTCCATCCGAGGAGTCAGAACAGAGGTGACTTCGAGCATTCCACAAGTTCTTCAACTTGCTGGTTCCTGGAAGCAATTCGTGAGGGGCGAATCTTGCTTTGAGCATCGGTGTTTTGACACCCCAGCAACTTTTCTTCATCTCTTCTTTCTCTAGATTATTGTAACTCGTTCTGTCCCAATTGTAACACGTTTGTAAGGAAGAACGAGAGATCTTCTCTTCTCTATTTCCCTCCTTCATATTGTAATCTGGCTATTTGGTTTTTTGTATCATCGTAGATCTTGAGTTTGATCACTGTAAAGTTTTTTGTGTGACATCTCAGATCTCGATTGCATCAGTTTTCCATCTTTGGTCAAGCCCCGGGACTAACAGAATTATGAGGTTGTTCACGCGAATGTATCTATCATTCATGTGCAAGAAAGCTCGGTGGAAGGTTAAGATACAAGGTCGTTAACAACTTAATTATCTATAAATTTTATAAAAAAATATATGCCTCTATGACGTTAAATTATGTTCAAGACAGGTTATTAGTCCATCGCAAGGTTCGTAATGGGTCTGTCAGCACTCTTGAGTTTTGCAAATTTTCCAACTACAGATGACGAAACATCGTCAAGTTTAGTACGCGGTTTATGTAGCATTAGGGTTTCACATAATAATGGATATTAGAGTTTGGATCTCGTCCTAGTTTGGATCTCGAAATCGTTATTAGTTAGTTAGCCTACGTGAACACTGATTTTGAGACCCAAATCCTAATGGTGGCAACATATATGTGTCTTCTTCAATCTTAAAACAAATACTACGGAGTATCACTTCTCACAAAAAATCCGTCTTGTGCCGATGCCTCCTAATTATAGCTTAGATATAAAACACCAACAAGAAGTTTCAAAGTTGTCGATACTGTGAGTACATCTAATTAATTGGTTGTATCGAATGAGTACGACCAGTCTACTACTTGGTATCGCGCGCACAAAATCCAATCAGAAGAGTCCCTAATGAACCCAACTCCTCTTAGTTTATGTGAGTCAAGTCCTCTATCATGCTCTTTAACTTTCTTTCACAACTTATCTTTCAAGAAAATATGCATACAATTATTAATCATCATGTTGATCTGCAACTAAAAAGGAGAAGTCGATCAAAATTGACACAAGTTAACCTGGGATTGGCGGCACGGTTGCACCGTCAACGTATTAATTTTCCGTAGTTTTTCCACATAATCATCCCTCTAATTAATCAACTGTGTTTTAAGAATTTTACAAATGTACAAACTCTTGATGTCACAAACCAGAAACTTTGCCACTAATTCTAAAGTAGCTAGTTGCTTTTGTTCAGACCATCCTTACCTTAATTTTACAGAGTGATCGAACAATACACAACACCTAGAAAATCTAGAGCCAGAGGGTGCTTCACAAACTGAGTGCAGAAGAACCATGCGTTACTGGTGATGCCACATAAAATTAACATATTATTTTAGTTTTAGGGTCTTTTGTAAATATTGAAAAATTTACTTTTAGATTTTCATATTGTCCGATAATTATTTAGAATGAAGACATAAACGTAAATTTTAAACATTATACGAGATCCAAAAACTAGACGTAAATATGTATGTGTTGTATGATTTCGTAAATTTTGAACATTATACGAGATCCAAAAACTAGACGTAAATATGTATGTGTTGTGTGATTTGGATTATTTAGTCATGATGGATTGTATATATGATTTTAATTATTTAGTTTTGTGATGATCAATCAAAAAAAAACTTATGATACAGTAATTTTATGAATATAATTATTCTAAATCCAAATACTCACGTCAAAAACTTTCTCAAGAAAACTCTCAATAAATACAAACCATGCCACAGCAATAGAAAAATATGGGCAACAAGAGTTGATGATATGATCAACCAAAATGTTATTTAGCATGCGGTTTGTAACCGTAGACGTGACCGACGGCCCAGGTGATAGTTAACTATTAACTCTTTTGCTATCATCAGGTCTTATTTGGGCCAATGAAAGGTCGCCACGTGACTTGCGGTCACGTCACTAATTACAAACTGCAGACAACGTAGCAGAATACAATGATTAATTGGCTCCTCTCTGAAGCATGTCAATGTATTGTATCAATGACACCTGCCTTTGTAGCTTCATCTGCTCGTAAAAGTTCGATATGAACTCCTCCGCCTTCGAATCAATCCCTTCTCCATCTTCCTCTTCCTATATTCTTCCTCTTCCTCTTCTTCTGACCCCTCGCTATCCGACTCGACGTCGTGATCGTGATCATCCCTCTCTTGACCCTCAAAGAACTTGCATTCTCTCTCGCCTTTATAGAATATCCAGTCCTCGTCGCCGTCGTCGAGATCGATCGGGGGCGTTATCATGCACGGTATCTTGGGGAACCTCAACGATGCAGGCCTGCTCATCTTGAAGCCGAACGCCGGGGTCACGTCGAACGAGAGCTTCCGCTCCATGTAGCGGACGCGCTCGACGCCTGCGCCGCCCCCTCCGGCGCCCCGGAGGCTCTTGAGAGTGACGCGAAGGCCGAGCATTAGCCGCCACCTCCTGAGCACCCCGTGTCACGCCCCGAGTCGACAAACTGTTCATCCCCGGTGTTACTTTGCCGATTCGATCGTCCTCGCTAAGGCGTGATGCCGTACGAGTCTGGAATTGCACTCGTACAAGGTAAGAACGTTACGTTGCTTTTTGTATTAATACGCCAAGTTGAAACTTCACAAATCACATCAGAATTTAAGATGCAGTATAGAAAGATAGAAATGCTTTTCATTCATAGCTTGCAACGAAGTGCTAGTCGTAATTACATTGGATGCCGTTGCGGCTACATTGATTGAAAACAGAAGAAAATACATTCGACAAGTTGCCTGAACTAACGCTTGCCGTCCCATATATTCGCCCCTTTATACATAAGTCGTCGACGTGAATTGGCTTCAAAATACTTCAGCATTGGAAGAGCTTCAAAATGCCTCTCCGTACTTCAGCTCCAGTTTAGTTGGGTGCGCTCGTCGCACCTGGGGAAATTGGGGGAATGGGATTAGCACACTTGCTAAGTGGACGAGACAAACCCACTCGTCTAAATCGACTCTGATTGTTAGGATAGGCATGCTTTAGAGTTGTCTTTCTATTAGAACTAAATGAATTCAGTTCATATTCGATAGCCATCTTTGCGTAATAAAGCATACAGTGAACCATAGCAGTTTATCATATTTCTTACCACGGCCGTGCTCGTCCCTGCATGAAAACATATATAATATTTACACCTGTATAAGACAATAGGTGAGCATGCTACTATCTTATATGCGGTCATTGATGTTACACATCACGTGGGACTATCCCAACGTCATTTCGGCCCGCTCAGTCTAGGTTGTAAGCCTGACTGACGGTCCCGAAATGCATCAGTGCCGAAGCACGATTATTCATTCCCCCTAGGTCGATTCGATTCCGATGCCCCAGATATCGATTCGAGGAAAAATATCAACTTGTACACAAGCTGTCCATGACCATGCCAATGCGTCAACAGTTTAACATATGCAACAGTTTTGTATAGCGCGGACAGTATTGAACGGCATTATCATTTTCCCCAACTTATGCAATGATTTATTTTTTACCAAGTCGTACTCCCGATTTAGCGTCCCGTAGGCACCAAATTGTCCGAGGCATCATAACCCACGATCGACATTTCATAATATTTTGCAGCACGTAAAATAGTCTATCTTTTTACTAGAACCTTAAACTTTCTGGTTTATGTGATAGACTTGTATTTTCAGGATGAATAACTCTAAATCGATACGTTTTTCCCGAGTTCTTAGACTTAGTGGATTGGCATGCAATTAACTTGGCATCGTTCGATTTGAATGAATTCGAGGCAAGGAATAAGTTTGCGGGACATAGTAGAAAAGAAGGAGCCGAATCACCCACCGATTACTTTGCTTCGTGCAGGTCGTCGAAGCGCTATGCAACGTCAATCCTTAGTTACGCGAGCTCCTGCAATGGCACCAATACTTTGTTAGATTTCCTTTTTTTTCTCTTGTATCAAAATTTGTAATTGCATCCATGAAAATGACGCGAAAGCACTTCAATCAAGCCCAACGGCAAAGCTCCAAGAAAACCATCCAGCGGTCCGGTCCCGTCGAAGGGACTCTTATAGAGAGCTCACTCGCCGAGACGCAGCCCGCTGCATCTAGGACTTATTCCAACAGAAGTCGCTCCATTAGTTGGATCGATTCTCGTAACTTTCGTCCAAATCGATTTGAATCGATGCCGCAAGGCGTTATCATTTACCAAGCTTAGCGATCGAGTCAGATGGCCATCTAAGTTTCCAGCCGATCTGACTCGGCGCAAGCATATTATGAAGTTCCGTCGCCTATCGAAAGCGGGGCGCTATATAATATACCACTAAAAAAAAGTTTTGTCCCGAAACTTAAGAACAAGGGTCTAACCTTAGTTTAAACGAACAACGCAGGGTACTTCTCTTTCATCTCCGCCTCCATCTCCCATATCGACTCCTCGACTGTATGGTTCCGCCAAAGCACGCGGACCAAGGACATCGATCGATTTTACAGCACCTTCTCCTTGCGGTCCAAAATTTGAATAGGCTCCTCCGAGTAAGACAAGTCAGTACGTAGCTCCAACTGATCGAATCTAACCACATGACTTGGATCGTGCACGTATTTTTGAAGTTGTGAAACGTTGAAAACATCATGCACATCAGCTAAGGCAGGAGGTAGTACGATCCGATAAGCAACCGTCGTAACTCGCTCAATGATCTCGAAGGGGCCTACAAATCTCGGGCTCAACTTGCCTTTAACGCCGAACCGCATCACACCGCGCATGGGCGTTACTTTCAGAAATACATGGTCCCTGACCAAGAACTCTAGCGGTCGTCGACAAAGATCTGCATAGCTCTTTTGTCGACTTTGCGCGATGCGGAGTCTATCTCGAATCAAGCGGACTTTTTCGACGGCCTGCTCCACCAGTTCCGGTCCAAGTACTTGTCGCTCTCCGACTTCATCCCAGCATATCGGCGAACGACACTTCCTTCCGTAGAGCGCTTCGTATGGAGCCATCTGAATGCTCGACTGATAACTGTTGTTATACGCAAACTCCGCAAGCGACAAATACGTATCCCAACTAGTCTTTAGGTCGATCGCACACAGACGCAGCATATCTTCTAGGATTTAATTTACCCTCTCCGTCTGACCGTCTGTTTGGGGATGGTACGCCGAACTAAAGTTCAGTTTGGTCCCCATCGCCGCTTGGAGGCTCGTCCAGAAACGCGATAGGAATTGCCCGTCTCTGTCCGAAATTATTGAGGCCGGTACCCCATGCAGTCGAACAATCTCATCGAAGTAGATTTGCGCTAACCGATCGACGCTCCATCCTACTTCAATCAACAATGACCCAAATCGCATCATTCCTCCGCGGCATCTTCGGAAATCCCACAATAAAATCCATCGAGATGTTGTCCCACTTCCACTCGGGAATGGCGATGTTCTGCAGCTCTCCGCCTGGCCTTTGGTGTTCCGCCATTACTTGCTGGCACGCCATACACTGTGATACGAAGGTAGCCACGTCTTTCTTCATGCCGTGCCACCAGAAGTTTGTGCGCAAGTCCTTGTACATCTTGGTGCTTCCAGGATGTAATGAGTACTTCGCATAATGTGCCTCCGTCAGAATTTTTTTCCTGAGTTTGGCAGTTTCAGGGATGCAGAGCCTTCCCTTTAGTCGCATCGTCCCGTCTCCGTCTTCCGCAAAGTCAGTCGCCCTTCCCGTTGGAATCAGCTCGTACATTTTCTTCAGGAATGAGTCGTCCTTCTATGCGGTCTTTATCTTGCTAAGGAGGCTCGATCCTAACTTCAGTTGAGCTAGGTGCAGGTGTCGATACTCAATTCCGGGTTCGATACCCATCGCTTCAAGGTCTCGCCGTATCTCCTTGTTTATGGCCAGTGTTCCCATAAATATTCTGCTAAGTGCATCGGCCACCACGTTTCCCTTGCCCGACGTATACTCGATCGTTAGCTCATAATCTTTTATGAGTTCGAGCCAACGTCGCTGCCGTAGGTTGAGTTCCCGTTGCGTAATTAAGTATTTCAGGCTTTTGTGATCTGTGTAGATTCTGCATGCCACACCATAGAGGTAGTGCCGCCATAACTTCAACGCAAAGACGATCGCCGCCAATTCTAGGTCGTGCGTTGGGTAGTTTTTCTCGTGCTGCTTCAACTGTCGTGAAGCGTAGGAGATGACTTTGTCTCTCTGCATGAGTACGCACCCGAGGCCAGTTTCCGATGCGTCACTGAATATCTAAAAGCTTCTGGACCGTCTGGAAGTACAAGGATTGGAGCTGAGACGAGCCGTTGCTTCAACTCTTGAAAGCTGGATTCACAGTCGTCGCTCCATTCAAATACTACTCCCTTCTGGGTGAGGCGAGTCAGAGGCGACGCTAGTTTTGGAAAGCTTCGCACGAACCTACGGTAGTAGCCAGCTAAGCCAAGAAAACTCCGAATGTCGCTAGCCGAGGCAGGTCGTTTCCAATCTACCACCACATCAATCTTCTTTGGGTCCACCGCGACACCTTCGGCAAAGATTACATGTCCGAGGAATGTCACGCTACTCATCCAGAACTCGCACTTACTCTGCTTGGCGTATAATTTGTTTTCACGCAGAATCTGCAGTACCGTCTTCAAATGTTCCGCATGTTCTTCTCGATTCCTTGAGTAGACAAGGATATCGTCGATGAATAAGACTACAAATTTATCTATTTGAGGTCGGAAGACTCGGTTCATCAGATCCATGAACGCGGCTGGGCATTCGTCAAACCGAACGGCATGACGAGGAATTCGTAATGACCATATCGAGTACGGAAGGCAGACTTCGATACGTCGTCGGACTTGATCTTCAATTGATGATAGCCTGAACGAAGATCGATTTTTGAAAATACTGACGCGCCTTTCAGTTGGTCGAACAAGTCATCGATTCGTGGCAAAGGATACTTGTTTCGTACGGTCGCCTTGTTGAGTTCCCGATAGTCGATGCATAGCCGCAACGACCCATCCTTCTTCTTCATGAATAGTACGGAAGCTCCCCGCGGAGAGATGCTAGGGCGAATAAATCCGCGGTCTAGCAACTCTTGTAATTGCACCTTCAGCTCCTTCAGTTCTGCTGGAGCCATTCGGTAAGGCGCCTTTGATATCGGTCGTGTATCCGAAAAGGTGTCGATGCTGAATTCAATTTCTCGATCCGGTGGCATCCCGGGCATCTCATCAGGAATAGGGAAAATATGCCACAACATCAGTCTGTATTATGTTTGTATTATTCGTCCGCGTGTCTCGAACTGATGCCAAGTATCCTGCGCAGCCGAAAAGCAGCATACGCCTTGTCGAGATTGCTGATACCATCATCGCTGTTTTCGAGGCTGTACCGTACGAATATGAGAACTCTGTCTCGCCAGGAAGACGAAACACCACTCTCTTCTCCGCGCACTCGATCGTTGCACGACAAGCGCCTAACCAATCCATGCCCAGGATTATGTCGTAATCCTTGATGTCTAGCACGACGGCATCCAAGGATAGATATCTTCCTCCGATGCAAATGTGGCCATCCCTACAAAGAAAGTTCGCAGGTATATCGACTCCCGACGGAGTGCTAACGCTAATATTTATATCTAGTGATTGCATGGTTATTTTATTTTCTTTCGCATAATCAGCAGATATAAAGCTATGCGTCGCAACCGAATCGAATAGTACTCGAGCAGGTATATTTTTGTAGAGTAATATACCTGTTACAACAGTATCGGATGCAAATGCCTCGTGCCAAGTTAAGACAAAAATTCGGCCTTGAGCTCCGTGGCGTTGGTTCTGCTGGTTGACGGGCACCGCATTCGCGCCTTGCAATATCGGCGCTTTATGCGGATTCGAAACGTTCCTCGGTGGGTTGTGTTGATTCGGACCTTTGTGCGGGCAATATGTAACTATATGGCCTACCTCGCCACACTTGTAGCAAGATCTCGTGACTCAGTCGACGGTTCGGTGCCCACGCCTACCGCACCTGGTGCAGTGTTGACTGCCATGGCCTCGATCATCGAATCTGTTCGGACGCTTTGTTATTCCCGATCCCCGATGCCGGCGTCGTTAGGACGCTTGTTGAAGTGGTTACGGATGCCTCTACTCGACATACGACCAAAGATGCGCTCACTATCAAGAGCGGCATTATAGGATTCACGATATGTTCGGCACCTTTGATTCATGACGTCCCTTCGCAGTTCGTCATTTAGGCCTTGTTGGAAGCGTTCACACCAGGCTTCCTTGTTGGACAGGAAGGCGCCGGCAAACTTTGCCAGCTTTGAGAAGTTCGAATCATAATCGTCGACAGACATATTTCCCTGTCACAGCGTCATGAACTCGTCTTCTTTTTGTTGACGGATGGCGCGAGGAACGTACTGTTCGAGGAAGGCTTCCTTGAATATTTTTCAGGAAATTGTGGCGTCTGTATTGGCTTCATAGATTTCCTGCTTTTTAGCGGCCCACCAGTCATACGCCCTCAGTTGCAGTTGTAACACCGCAAAAGTTACTCTCTGGGACCCTTCAATGCTAAGCAGATTAAACAGGTCCTCCATCTCCGCGAGCCATCCCACGATCACATCAGGCTCCGCTCGGCCGTTGAACTTTGGTGGATTCATCTTGCGGAACTCCTTTGCCTTGAACAAAGAAGAAGAATTTATCATTTGCGGTTGAGTTTCTTCTTCCTCGTTTTCTTCTTGGTCGCCTTGCTTTTCCTCGGGCTCTTCGTCCATCGTATTGGTATTGCCCGCCATTCTGCTTACTATCTGAGTCAGGGCATTCATCTGTTTCTGTTGCGCATCGAATTGGGCCTTGAATTATATATGAAGCTACTGCTGCTGCAGTTCCATCAACTGTAGCATCTTCTCCATAGTCGTCTCGCTAGGCCCAGTACTTTTTGTGCTCGACGTACTATCTACAGTTTGGGTTGTGGCGGGATTGTTTCTTTTCTTAGTCATTCCTACAAAACATAGTAAACCCATTAGTATTTTTTAAAAATATCTACGGACTTACCTGTATGGAACTTTTATTTCACGCAGCATGTCGACAAGCATTCAATCGAGCCATCGCAACGGACATTCCAACAATGAAACATCTTTCGAAAATCCAAAGAAACATAACTGAGCTCTGATACCAATTTGTCACGTCCCGAGTCGACAAACCGTTCATCCCCGGTGTTACTTTGCCGATTCGATCGTCCTCGCTAAGGCGTGATACCGTATGAGTCTGGAATTGCACTCGTACAAGGCAAGAACGTTACGTTGCTTTTTGTATTAATACGCCAAGTTGAAACTTCATAAATCACATCCGAATTTAAGACGCAGTATAGGAAGATAGAAATGCTTTTCATTCATAGCTTGCAACAAAGTGTAGGTCGTAATTACATTGGATGCCGTTGCGGCTACATTGATTGAAAACAGAAGAAAATATATTCGATAAGTTGCCTAAACTAACGCTTGCCGTCCCATACATTCGCCCCTTTATACATAAGCCGTCGACTTGAATTGGCTTCAAAATACTTCAGCATAGGAAGAGCTTCAAAACGCGTCTCCGTACTTCAGCTCCAGTTTAGTTGGGCACGCCCGTCGCACCTGGGGAAATTGGGGGAATGGGATTAGCACACTTACTAAGTGGACGAGACGAACCCACTCGTCTAAACCGACTCTGATTGTTAGGATATGCATGCTTTAGAGTTGTCTTTCTATTAGAACTAAATGAATTCAGTTCATATTCGATAGCCATCTTTGCGTAATAAAGCATACAATGAACCATAGCAGTTTATCATATTTCTTACCACGGCCGTGCTCGTTCCTGCATGAAAACAGAGATAATATTTACACCTGCATAAGATAATAAGTGAGCATGCTACTATCTTATATGCGGTCATTGATGTTACACATCACATGGGCCTATCTCAACGGCATTTTGGCCCGCTCAGTCTAGGTTGCAAGCCTGACTGACGGTCCCGAAATGCATCAGTGTCGAAGCACGATTATTCATTCCCCCTAGGTCGATTCGATGCCGATGCCCTGGATATCGATTCGAGGAAAAATATCAACTTGTGCACAAGCTGTCCATGACCATGCCAATGCGTGAACAGTTTAACATATGCAATAGTTTTGTATAGCGCGGATAGTATTGAACGGCATTATCATTTCCCCCAACTTATGCAACGATTCATTTTTCCCCAAGTCGTACTCCCGATTTAGCGTCCCGTAGGCACCAAATTGTTCGAGGCATCATAACCCACGATTGACGTTTCATAATATTTTGCAGCACGTAAAATAGTCTATCTTTTTACTAGAACCTTAAACTTTCTAGTTTATGTGATAGACTTGTATTTTCAGAGTGAATAACTCTAAATCGATATGTTTTTCCCGAGTTTTTAGAATTAGTGGATTGGCATGCAATTAACTTGGCATCGTTCGATTTGAATGAATTCGAGGCAAGGAATAAGTTTACGGGATAGAGTAGAAAAGAAGGGGCCGAATCATCCACCGATTACTTTGCTTCGGGTAGGTCGTCGAAGCGCTACGCAGCATCAATCCTTAGTTACGCGAGCTCCTGCAACGGCACCAACACTTTATTAGATTTTCTTATTTTTCCCTTGTATCGAAATTTGTAATTGCATCCATGAAAACGACGCGAAAGCCCTTCAATGAAGCCCAGCGGCAAAGCTCCAAGAAAACCATACAGCGGTCCGGTCCCGTCGAAGGGACTCTTATAGAGAGCTCACTCGCCGAGATGCAGCCCGCTGCATCTAGGACTTATTCCAACAGAAGTCGTTCCATTAATTGGATCGATTCTCGTAACTTCTGTCCAAATCGATTTGAATCGATGCCGCAAGGCGTTATCGTTTACCAAGCTTAGCGATCGGGTCAGATGGCCATCTAAGTTCCCGGCCGATCTGACTCGGCGCAAGCATATTATGAAATTTCGTCGCCTATCGAAAGCGGGGTGCTACACCCCGCCCTTGCGCGCCCAGAGGAGTGCCAAGCACAGGACACCGTATGTCCAACTCGCTGTAGTAGCTTTTGTTAGTCCCGGGGCTTGATCAAAGATGGTAGACTCGACGTCGAAATCAGAGGTTCAACAAACGTTCACCTTCTGATATTTCTCGAGATCCAAGAGGAACACTATAATTTGAATCTGATTACAAAAGCAACAATAATTAGAAAATAAATCTTACGTTCTTCCTCGCAATCGCAGTTGCTGACGGACAGAACTGAGTTCAGAAAATAAATCTCACGTTCTTCCTCGCAATCGCAGTTGCTGACGGACAAAACTGAGTTCAGAAAATAAATCTCACGTTCTTTCTCGCAATCGCAGTTGCTGACGGACAGAACTGAGTTACAACTTAGATGAAGGAAAAGAAAGAAGAAAGAAGAAGAGGAAAGGTTCTTGCTGGGGTGATTGAGATCACCGTTGCTCAAAGCAAGATTCGCCCTACCATGATCTGCTTACAGGAACCAGCAAGTTCACAAAGAACTTCTAGAACGCTCGTAAGTCAATATTTGAGACTTGAACGGGCTTCCTGAACTTTACGACTCCCTTAACTCTCTTCTTGGTGCATGTTTCAAAGGAAGCCAAGGGGTCCTATTTATAGAGTGGAGTAAGACTTCACCTCTTCTCCTATCCGATGTGGGACTAAAATACCAATACTCAAAAATAGAGTTTGATATTTTAGATCATCCTACAATCAGTATAGAAGTGTGACAGTCCACGCCTACCCCTCGAACACTTCCGTACATGCACGAGACATTCCAGAGTCCGTGTCCGAGTCCAGGTTTGCACAACAAAAATCAACTTATATCTTTGTTGGAATTAATCCTTTTTTCTTCTAGGAAAATACTCCCACATGGCACAAACTTGTGCCCCACTATACCTCATGTACACACCTCAACACAAGCAATGCATTATATTGAGATTCTCACCATTTGGTGTAGCCGATGCGGGACTATCTTTTCTAGTCCAAAGGCAAAAACACCAACAATCTTCCACATATCTTAATATATGGGTTGAGCGTTCCCCACAGTGACTGCCCATCATGCATTTGAAGAGATGTCGCTACGACTTGAATCTTCCCACATAGGTTAAATAACAGCATGATACAAGAATGGACTAAGCCTTAAATTCTGCACCATAACTGCAATTCTTCCTACTCACATAATGACATCAACTGTGCTTCTGGCTGCACATTGAAGGCCTTGTGCCAGCCTGGTTTCAGTGTATAATTTTTGGGCGTCTACAAGTTTATCCTCAAGAGACGGCCTGATATCTTTGTCCATACATTATAGGTGAGTTCTTTATAAAGAGTCATGGCATGAAGCATTGTGCTTCTTTGCGGTGCTATGCCGCTATAACATGGCTTAAAACTGAGGCTTTATCCCACCTGGGTACCTCATTGTAGTGTTATACTACTGTAGCATGAGGTCACAAGCCTCTTTGTAGTGCCAAACTACCCAGCATGAAGCCTTGCGCTTCCGTGCGGTGTTACGTCGCTATGACATGGCTCGCAAAACCGAGGCTTTACCCTACCTGGTACCTCTTTGTGGTGTCATGCCACTGTAACATGAGGACATAGTCCTCTTTGTAGTGCTGTCTACCTCTTTTTATTACGATTATCATACAGCATTAGGCTACCTGCCTATTTGCGGTGCTACTCCGCTGTGACTTGGCTTGCAAAGTCGAGGCATTACCCCTACCTGGGAACCTCATGGTGAAGTCACCTCACTGTAGCATAGAGTTACACTCCTTGTAGTGCTGCACTACCGTGCTTCCTGTAAAGCACTCCAGGCATTCACTCTGCCTGAGAACTCATTAAGGCATTTAAGCCAACCTTTCCACAGGATCCGTTTTCCGCAGAAAGCAACAGTAGACAACAGTGGTTGTAGGTCCGTAACCTCTCCATGTCACAATGGACAAGTACCCATCGTTCTTGATATTCTTCTGGTTAATAGTCCTCTCTTGAACCAAAAGCTAGATGCCTAGTAGATTTCTCTTTGAACTAATAGCATAAAACTTTATGGTAGGATTATAATAACACAATATCAGAATGCCTTCAAGCCCATTTTATAAGCTGTGTCTGTAAAACCCCTAAATTTCTACTATTTTTTTTAAAATTTGGTACTGATTTAAAATTTTGTATTGTACGTCGCGTAGTCGTGTTGTATGTGCGCATGAAATTTTATTTTCGTAATTGCTCGACGAGTGCGAATATGTGCGAGCGTACATATTTTTGAAAAAATATTTTTCTATTTATTTATAGTTTCAAAATAATATACATAATAATTATTTTGTTATCGTTCCAAAATTTTCAAGTTTGTTATTTTATTTATAAAGCCTTTCATTTCTCACAATTATTAATAATAAATAATATTTTTATTGTATACTAGAAAAGCATAATTATGAAAACATTATTTGTGCATACATATATATTTGTAATTATTTATTAATTTATTTTTAAATAATAACAAATTTTTGAAATTATTATTATTAGTATTTTTGGAAAATATATTTTGGAATTATGGTGGCAAATTAAATCTTTGATTAGATTTTTGGATTTAATTTAAATAGTTTAAATTTAAAGATAGACTTTTTAATTTGAGTTAGATTATCTATATTTAAATTGGAATTTGGATTTGGATTTTTTTTTGGATCGATTTAAATTGATTTAAATTAAATTACGAATTATCTATTTTTGGGTTTAAACTAGTCATAATCCTTATCTTAATGGGAAGTCCCACATCCTATAAATAGGCAGGTACTCCTCCATAAACTTTTATTATCCACAAATTTTCTCCAAATTCTCCACAACCAAAAATATGTGCATCGTGTCCGTGTCTCCATCTTTTCCACTATTTTTCTCTATTATAGTTACATTTTCACCATCTTCGTGTCCACACACGGACACGTCATCCTCCAACCACGACACAATACAAATCGCTAATTCCGATTTCCAAAACCCAACCCTAAATCCCCGACCTCTCGACCGACCGCCCTCCTCCGTCCCAGCCATCGCCGGAAACCCTCTCCCCGATCGTCTCCTCCCTCCTCCTCTTCCCGAAGCCTCACTCCCCCGACCCCTTTTCGTTCTCTCTCTTCCTTTTGGTTGTTAGTGTTAAATGTTTTTTTGTTTTTTTGTTTTTCCTTCTCTCACTCTTTTATTGTGATGAAGCAGAGAAGAGAGCTCAGAGCAGTAAAGGTTTCTTTTTGAGATGTATTTTATTATTATTATTATTATTATTATTATTATTATTATTATTATTATTATTATTATTATTACTGAAGTTATGAGTACATAGCTATTATGTATGTATGAATGCAAGTAAACAATATTTTTAGGATGATTACGGTTTATATTATTATTATAATTATTTTATGGATTGGAATTAATACTATTTATTATTATTTAGTATAGATATTAGTATCAGTATAATTGATATTACTATTATATTAATTATTATGATATTAATAAATCGTGTTTAATTTTATCATAATTATCATTAGTTATTTTCTTGTGAAATACATATACACAGTTTTATATAAATTTGACTTGGCCTATATTTGAAAATGGTTTTAAAATCCTAAATAAATTTCCAAATTATTAATAATCATCTAAATTATTTTTCCTAGCAAGATATAGTTTTTCTATCTATAAAATATATGTTGAGAAAATTTGAGTTTTCTGTTAAAACCATTTCTTTTAAATTTTGTTGTTATATTTAGTCTAACCAATATCTAGTCTCAAATAATATAAATATTTTCTAAAATAGGACCTGTGCCTCTTTACTCAACTCTCTTCGATCATCACCATTGAACGTGTCTAATCATTCCTTCCTATTTTCCCGTGAAATATCGGGCCCTCACATATCGACCCCCACCATTGGACAGAACATGACTTGTCGGATTATTGCAGTACACCAGGCGTCCTACCAGGCAAGATACCTTTTCATTTGCTGTTTATTTATTTTTAGCTCATATTTCATGCATTATTCATTATTTTCTTTATGCAAAATAAACTGTGATACATGGCATAACCTGTTAGAACTTACTGTTTATTTATATTTCCTGCTATGTATTATTTTTTTTACACATTAAACCTAGATTTAAGGGACCACCTTTGTGTGTTGCATTCATGGCCTTGACACGTTGTACCACGAAGTTGTGTGTCGCATGTAGAACACGGACACGCGTGACTGGCTGGCCATCGGTACGTATAAGCCATGCGATAGGATTAACCGCTAATAGGATTGCATGCTAGTTTGACTTAGCGGTTATAGAGGTTTACTGTTGTAGATACAACATAATAGGCATTAGATAGGAAGAACAGTTCCTCAATGTATGGGTCATATATGCACTGTCCTGATTGTCGGTTATCTCCAATGGGAGGTACGGTCCTGATAGCCGGTTATCTCCAGTGGGAGGTACGGTCCTGATTGCCGGTTATCTCCAGTGGGAGATACGGTCCTGATTCCTGATATTCCTGATCCGGCCCATGCGTCAAAGGTTGGTTCTTTATTGCACATTCACTATAGTACGGTTAGGTACCCTATTGCATGTATCCCTTATTTATTTGAGCAATATTTATTCAGTTTATATGGCATGATATTATGTGTCTTGTTACGTCCCTCTGAGGACCTGGTTATCTCGCCAGGTGTGTGCTCTTGTCTTTCGCAGGTGCTCTAGCTCTAGCCGCGATCCTCTCTATTTCTCGAGGATGATTGCACTTGGATCGTCTTCGCTTCGCTTGCCAAATTCATTTCTTTTCTCATGTATTTTTTCTTTACTTGTTGGTAGTGGATTTGTCTCTGTCCAACATATTGTACCAAGACAATTCATAGTTGATATTATGATATCTTTATTTTATTTATTTTGTGTGGATGAGATTAGTTATGGTTCTACTGTATTTTACAGCTTATATATTCATACGAGGATTCCATATATTGGAGTGTACTTCGTATGAATACAACTGGCATGTCTACGTTCCTAGTCCTACGTATTTTGGGACTGGGGCGTTACAGTGTCATCGACCAGCTGGCGCTTGAGGCCCTTGGGGAACGGATCCGCCAGATTCTCCTGACTCCGAACATCAATCACTGTAATAACACCCCTCTTGATGAGATCGTGTATTATCCTGTGCTTCAACTGTACAGTCATCTTCTTCCCGTTGAAGAGGTTATTTGATGCCACCGCCGCAGTCGTCTGGTTGTCGCAGTATATCGATATCCCCGATATTTGTGCCCCAACTACTGGAAGATCATACATGAGCTCCCGAAGCCATTCTGCTTCCTCCGCTGCGGTATCAAGTACAAAGAACTCAGATTTTATGGATGATCGCGAGAGCATAGTCTACTTCTTCGATTTCTACCATATAGCAGCTCCATCCATTGCGAAAATGTATCCACCTATGGACCTCTTGCTCTCCACTTCTGAGCCCCATCTGGCATCACTGAAGCCTTCCACTACCAGCGGATCTCTGCTGTAGTGTAGTGCATATGTCTGAGTCTTCTTGAGATATCTTATAACCCGTTTCACAGCTTTCCAGTGCTTAATGCCTGGGTTGCTCGTAAAATGACCCAGCATTCCCACAGCGAAAGCTATGTCAGGCCTTGTGGCAGTAGTAGCATACATCAAACTCCCGATTACGCTTGCATACTCCAGCTGCCTGATGCTTTCCCTTGAATTAGGCTTCAGTTTCAGATCACACTTGTACGACGTATCAATCCCTGGAAGATCCTGATACCCGTAACGAGTGATCATCTTCTCAACATAATGAGACTGTGACAGCGCTAGTCCAGTGTCTGTCCGGATGATCTTGAGTCCCAAGATAACATCAGCATCCCCCATGTCCTTCATACTGAACTTCGTCGAAAGGAACTTTTTTGTCTCCGTGACACAGCTTATATCCGTATCTAGGATTAGCATGTCATCCACGTATAGACAAACGATGACTCCTCTTCCATCAGCAAACTTCGTATAGACACACTTGTCTGTTTCACTGACCCTGTAGCCATTTGACCTTATGACTTTGTCAAACTTCTCATGCCACGTTTTGGGAGCTTGCTTTAAACGTAAAAGATTTCACCAACTTGCAGACTTTGTCTTCAAGACCTTTGACAACAAACCCTTTTGGCTGTTGCATGTAGATCTCTTCGGTCAGCTCGCCATTCAGGAATACTATTTTTACATCCATCTGATGTATCACCATATTATGTATCGCTGCGAGAGTAATCAACATTCTGATGGTAGTCATCCGGGCTACTGGAGCATACGTGTCAAAGTAGTCGATCCCCTGCTTCTGAGAAAACTCCTTTGCCACTAGCATGGCCTTGAACTTGTCAATGGTTCCATCAGCTTTCATCTTCTTCTTGAAGATCCACTTGCATCCGATAGGTTTTGCTCCTTCAGGTAGATCAACCAACACCCAAGTGTTATTGGAGGTGATTGATTCAATTTTATTGTCTACCGCCTTCTTCCAGAAAATAGCATCTCTGGTCTTCATCGTCTCATCATAGGCAAGCGGATCTGCTTCCACATGATAGGCGATGAAGTCATCTCCGAAGTTCTTTGGCCTCCTCGCTCGCTTCGACGACGGCTCAGCGAGTTCTGGTTCAATCGTTGTTTCTTCAGTAACAACTTCATCTTGGACAACTGGCTCGTTGAAGATCTCATTCATCTTTGCACCTTCATCATTCTCCGGAATGTCCGTTAGAATAATGTTCTTGTGCCTTAAAAACTTTTCTTCAAAATATTCAGCATCGCGAGATTCGATGATATGATTTGACTCAATATCAAGAAATCTTTGAGCATCACTCTTCTCGACATACCCCAAGAAGATCGTCTTTGTAGTCCTTGTCTCCAGCTTCTGAATCTTCAGATCTGGGAGCTTCACATAGGCTAGACACCTCCACACTCGAATGACATTCAAGTTAGGTCTGACTTTGAACCAGAGTTCATGAGGAGTTACGTTCGAAGTTGCATACGACACTCTATTTAGAATAAAAGTGGTACATAGGCTAGACACCCCCACACTCGAATGACATTCAAGTTAGGTCTGACTTTGAACCAGAGTTCATGAGGAGTTACGTCCGAAGTTGCTTCTCCCCAGTAGCATTTAGAAAGACCCGCAGTTAGCAGCATTGAGTTCATCATTTCTGTCAACGTTCTGTTCTTCCTCTCCGCTACTCCGTTAGTTTGAGGAGTATACGGAGCAGTAGTCTCGTTTATGATTCCATGTTCTTTGCAGAACAATATGAATTCATGAGACCGATACTCTCTACCTCGATCACTTCTTAGCCTCTTGAGTTGTTGTCCAGTTTGTCGTTCAGCCTCGGCCCTGAACTCCTTGAACTTCTCGAACACTTCGTCTTTAGACTTGAGCAAGTAGACGAACACGTACTTTGAGAAATCGTCGATGAAGGTTATGAAATACTTCATCTCGACTTTTGTTGAGAATTGCTTGAAGTCACAGATATCAGAGTGCACCAACTCCAGAAGATATGTGCTTCGACTGACCCGATGAAAGAGTTTCCTTGTGATCTTTGTCTGAGCACATACTTCACACTTTTCTACATTACCCCCGCATTTGAAGACAAGTCCTAGACTGGACATTTTGTTAATTCTTTTACAGTAAACATGTCCTAGCATATTATGCCACAACTTAAGAGAATAATCAGAAAGAGCGATTGCATTGATTACATTTGACTGGTTTACAAGCTGAATTTTGAACATCCCTTCGATTTGAAAAGCTTTTCTGAAGTATGTTCCCTTCTTGGACATCACCATCTGGCTAGCATTGATGTCCATCCTTACGCCTGCGTTGCTAAGCAGGCTTCCAGAGATCAGGTTCTTTGTAATCATCGGAACATGCTTCACACTTTGAAGCGTCAGAGTGTTTCCGGATGTGAGTTTCAGCTCCACAGTTCCGAACCCCAGAACTTCAGCATGGATTTGGTTTGCCATGATAACTTTCTCAGAAGTTGGTTGGTATGTGACGAACCATTCCTTGTCAGAGCAGACATGACAGGTCGTACCAGTGTCTATCCACCAGTCAGAGTCAGGCCCCACAGCTGTGACCTGAGCAATCATAACAACAATGTTAGAAACCATGGAAACCTTGCTAGGCTCACCTTGCTCATCTTGTTTGGGCTTGGATTTGCATTCACTTTTGTTGTGACCCTTCTTGACATAGTTGAAGCAAGTCACGTGGGACTTGGACTTCTGTTGCTTGAACGAAGGACCCTTCACTTTCTGATTTGTGGAGTCCTTCTTGTGATGAGAAGCCACCTGCTTTCCTTTGAACTCTCTTGTCTGCACCAAGTTGGCCTTAGCCAGTTGTTTGGACAGAGAGTCCATCTTCTGTTGAGATCGTATTTCGTTCTCAACGTGGATATCTTGTAGAAGATCTTTCAAGCTAATGTCCAGCTTCTTCCGATGCATTCTAGCATAGAAGTTGCTCCAACCAGCAAAAGTTTTGAGACTATCCCTCCAACGATAAACTTGTCGACGAGGGGCATCTTCTCATCATCTTACTTCTGGCACAACTTTAGAAATTCCTTTACTTGAGGTAGCATCGTCATCTCGTCTTCGAAGAGCCACTTGTGGTACTTCTCGACGATTGGACCTGTTCTCATCATCTTCATATAGCTTACCCAAAAAATTCCAGATCTCTTTGGCCTTCACATTCTTGGAATATAACTCTGCCAGAGAGTCTTCCATAGAATTGAGAATCAGCAGTTTACAGATGCTGTTTTTTCTCTTCCATTTGCTCTGCTTGATGAGTGCAGCAGCAATAGCATCGACAGTTCCTCCTTCTGGAATCGTCGGTTCATCCTCAATCAATACATGGTCTACGTCCACGATTTGAAGATTAATAGTGACCTTCCTCTTCCAGATTTGGAAATATTCTCCGTCGAATTTCTCTAACTTGTTAAAGCTGGTAATGATGAGAGAAATACGAGAGTTCTCCATCTACAAGGATCTTGTTTTGAGATTGTTAGTCCCGGGGCTTGATCAAAGATGATAGACTCAATGTCGAGATCAGAGGTTCAACAAACGTTCACCTTCTGATATTTCTCAAAATCCAAGAGGAACACTATAATTTGAATCTGATTACAAAAGCAACAATAATCAAAAAATAAATCTCACGTTCTTCCTCGCAATCGCAGTTGCTGACGGACAGAACTGAGTTCAGAAAATAAATCTCACGTTCTTACTCGCAATCGCAGTTGCTGACGGACAGAACTGAGTTCAAAAAATAAATCTCACGTTCTTCCTCGCTATCGCAGTTGCTGACGGATAGAACTGAGTTACAACTCAGATGAAGGAGAAGAAAGAAGAAAGAAGAGAAAAGGTTCTTGCTGGGGTGATTGAGATCACCGTTGCTCAAAGCAAGATTCGCCCCACCACGATCTGCTTTCAGGAACCAGCAATTTCACAAAGAACTTCTGGAATGCTCGTAAGTCAATATTTGAGACTTGAATGGGATTTCTGAACTTTACGGACTCCCTTGACTCTCTTCTTGGTGCATATTTCAAAGAAGGCCAAGGGACTCTATTTATAGAGTGGAGTGAGACTTCACCTCTTCTCCTATCCGATGTGGGACTAAAATACCAATACTCAAAAATAGAGTTTGATATTTTAGATCATCCCACAATCAGCATAGAAGTGTGACAGTCCACGCCTACCCCCCGAACACTCCCGTGCATGCATGAGACATCCTGGAGTCCGTGTCCGAGTCCGAGTCCGCACAACAAAAATCAACTTATATCTTTGTTAGAATTAATTAGTTTTTCTTCTAGGAAAATATTCCCACATGGCACAAACTTGTGTCCCACTACACCTCATGTGCACACCTCAACACAAGCAATGCATTATATTGAGATACTAACCATTTGGTGTAGCCGATGTGGGACTATCTTTTTTAGTCCAAAGGCAACCAACAACTTTCTTCTGCACCATTGGTCTATGTAGAACGAAACTAGTTTCTGAAATTGTTTGATGAGTATGAAATATTTGATGAGTATAGAGAGAGAGGATGGTAGGTTGCATTTATATATATGGATGCTTTGCTTTGCTACTCGGTTTGTTAGAATAATACAAAATTAGTTTTTTTAGCAGGGACACGGAAGAGAGGGAAAATGGGCCCAACTCGGTGGATCTGATGGCTTCTTATAACCGGATACGGTTTTGATGCTCTGAGGAGAAGCTTGCAAGCAGTCTTGTCTATAAAGAAAACATTACCAAGACTAGACTTAGTTTTTGTTATTTGGTTGAGGTGGAGTTTTAAATTAACAATGTGTCAACGCAGAGGGCCTGTAATTGGTTCGGAGGAAGCCTTTGCAAATGTAGCCTTTTGCTGCAACTGGTCGGAGCTTACGGCAGTTATAACGTTTGGCTTGTGCAGAAATTGAACATTACAAGTGTCTAATCTATGCAACAGTAGTTGCAACCCCTAAATTTTTTGTTACAACTAAGTTACATCAAAAAAGGGAAGGAAGTAGGAAGAAAGTGGAAAGAGAGAGGAGGAAGCGCAGTTCCCTACCACCACTGTCAGTGCCGGTCCTCCTCCTCTTCCTCCCTTCGCTCCCGGCTATTGCTGCTGGTGGCGACGGAGAGAGGAGGAGGTGGCGATGGTGGTGGGGAGTGGTGGCGGTGGTTAGAAGAGAGGAGGATGTGGCGGTGGTGGTGGGAAGTGGTGACGGTGGTAGGTGGAAGACGTGGCAACAGAGAGAGGAGAAGATGGCGGTGGTGGTGGAGAGTGGTGGCAGTGGTGGAGGGGAGATGTGGAGACGGAGAGAGGAGGAGGTGGCGGTGGTGGGGAGAGGGGAGGAGGTGGCGGTGGTCGCGGGGAGTGGTGGCGACGAAGAGAAGAGAGGAGGAGGAGGTGGAGGTGGTGGTGGGAAGTGATGGCGGTGGTGGTGGGGAGGTGTATTTTTTTGGGAAAAAAATATAACAGAGAGAGAGAGAGATAGAGAGAGATGATTTATATATAAAAATTGGGGGTAACCTTACCTAGATTAACCATACCAAGATTTTTCACTTACAACAACTATCCAAACACCAGACCAATTTTTCTTCCACTTGCAGCACTCAAAAAGTACTATATCCAAACACATTTTGGTAAGTGTCACTTGCTGCAAGTGTCCTGCAACTCATCATGATTTAAGTGCACTTTCACACTTTCAAAGAGTTACATCTATCCAAACAGCCCCAGATCGAAAGGGACCACGGTTTAAACCACGAATCCACATGTCGTCTTTTTATTGATCGATTTTGTGTCCCATAATAGTGAAGGAGAGGGAGGAGCTGGAGTGTGTATGGAGACTGGCCTCAGCCAATAGATGAAGGATACATGGCAGCGGTTTAAACCACCGTCTTCCCCTCGGATTGGAAAGTTTTTTGTTAAATTAAAGGGTAAATTTTAACTTAATATCCTGAACAATTTTAGTTTTTTAACTGTATACCTTAAATTTTATACTAGACAATTTAATACCCTCAACTATTATAAATTTTTTAACTTGATACCTTATATTTTTTTAATACTTTGTCAGTAGTCAGGATTAACTTTTTCGTCAAAAAAGACAAAAATATCCTCCTTTCCCACCCTAGCACACGCCCCGCCGCCAATTCCCTCCCCTACCCCACCCACCCCGGTTGCACCATGTAGTGACCCGCTCCGTCCTAGCGGAACGCCGATTCAAACGGCAAGTACAACGACTCAAACGAGCCGTCGACCCGAAGAGTTGGCATCGACCTGATGAAGAATCGATGCAAGACTTACATTGGCCCGTCAAAGATGAATCCAGACTAAGACTTTCAAAGGCGCGCTCGGAGTATCGCTCGGCCGATGCGAATATCGCTAAGGTGGGTGGGTCCGATGAACCCGTCTTTGCTTAGCCTAGACACATAATAATACGAACACTATCACTGAAATCGCTATGCGATAACACCGCGCATGCTAATAAATGACCCAACGCACCTAGCTAAGGGATTAATCCCATCTTGTATGCTTGTATAGAATATGGAAAGGAACATGAAAAATACGAGAACTCTCGCACCGCGCTCCACGCTCATGCTAAGGCACAAGCTTACGTTCAAGTCCCTTATGCGTTCAACAATAAAAATAATGAATGGTTTACAACAATGAAACGGGGAGACTATCAACATAGTCGTTCCGAGTAGAGTTTAGCAACATTGAAAGACTATGGGACCGATGGGTCGCCAAGGCGACTCCCGTACGGGAAGTTACATAATGTATAAATGAAAGAATGAATGAATAAACGAGTGAATGAATGAATCAACGAAAGGATGAATACGAAAATGAATCAATGAACGAATGGACAAGTGAAAGAAAGAAAAGAAGTAATGAATAAAAGATAAGAAGGAAAGGAATGGTTAGCGACAGGTGTAACGGGCACGTGCAACGAGGCTCGCTACCCGTGCTGCACGGACGCCAACCTGGTCAATAACGCATTGTGGCTAAGGGTTAGCCTATGACGATAAAATACGAAATGGTCGTGGACGGACCCGTGCACGGGTGATACGGATTCTGCGGCATGATCAAAGGAAGGATCGTGGCCGGCCTAGGCGGGATCAAGTCATGGCTTACGGGCTGCCTGGGTGCGGACTCGGCCACCCGGGGGACGTAAGTGCAGGAGTATTTCAAGAGACTAACGGGGTGTGTGCCAGTCCTCACCCTATGCTAGTTGAGAAATACCACGGCTTGGATATGTCCAAAATGGCTTATGATGCCAGTGACCGATGCATATAGATTTAAGCGAGCTTTGCTGGTGGCAATTCACGTGCAAGTCCTTGCATTAAAATCAAAGTAGTCTAAGTTAACTGTACAAATCACTTTCTGAATAGGCTTGAATATAACACACAAAATGATGAAGAGTACTTTGAGCTAACGAGTTAGAAAACGTGCTTACGACGTGCTAGAACCCGAGGCAAGGACACGCACTTGACATTGAATGCTTTCATGAACTACGTTAAGTTATTTCATACGAATTGTTGACTAACTTGGTTTACGTTGGACAGGGAAGGCCGGACGGTAAGTATGGGTAAGTCGTGCATGTATTTCCATACGACACTTGAATTTAGCAACACGGGATAGTTTATGACATATGCCATGAAATTGATCCTAAGGCAAGATTAGAAAGACAATGAATGACAGAGATGCACAAAAGTGAATGGAACGTGTTTGGTAATGATAGCATTGTGGGCGAGCTAGCCTCCCCACCAGTGCATAACAATGTACTGATAACCCCACAGTCTGCTTGCAGGATGCAGGAGACGCCGGCAGGTGCGGAGCTTCCATCGAACGTGCTAAGGCGCGAAGCTATCTCTGGAGCCTTGGAGCGTTGCAAGGAGCTGAAGCACCATATACAGGACATAATGTATCGGAACATCGCCATGAATCATTCCATGTTGTAAGCCACTTGGCACGCCTTTTATGTTTCAGAGAGAGAGAGCTTGAGCGATTTGTAATATCGGCCTAGCGCCGCTTGTAAACTTCTTGAATATCAATAAAGAGTTGAATTCGCTTCAAATTGTGTTCATTTACTTTCTGCTAGATATGGGGACACTCTGTGCGACTCTGTGGCCTAGCTCAAATCGGCCGTTTCTGGACTTAGCCTTGCACGGGCGCAACCTAGGCCCGTGTGGCATCACGCCTTAGCGAGGACGATCGCTCCTGCGGGAGCGGGGCGTGACAGATTGGTATCAGAGCACGGCTTTACTTCCTTGGACTTCATTTCAATTTTTTCAGTTTTGAAAGCTCAGTTTTGAAACAAAAGAAGTGTACGCTCTCTCTCGTTGTGCCTTGGGATGTTCCATACAATAAGTCTAATATTTTCAAAAGCTCGTACAAGTACTCGGTTGAAGGGATCGATAGGCGAAGGCCTTTGTGTCGAACCACGACGTACTTGAGTTGGAAGGAACCGATGCTAAGAGTTAGCAAACACAGTGCGTGCTTGAATGAGCTTATGCTAACAGCAAACGAGTACACGAGACCAAAGTATAGTTCGAACGGAATGGTTATGCACGCAGCCGTTTGGCTAAGTTGTGCAGAGTATCGCGCACCTCGACTCCTGGTGCAATCGAGTTGCGAGCGATATCAAGTACCGCTCGGTCGGGAACGGAGATACACTTAGAGTGTATATCGATAGGAACGCCATCAAACTAATGCTTAGGCGTGCATGGAAGATTTATTAGATTTTGAGGATTAGTGCGAACGACTTAGTACGTCGAGGCGACGTGAGCGATTACGCTAGATATTCGTCGAACGAATCTGAAGGATGTCTTAGTGCATGATGCAAATGTTATTGTGGATTAAATAGGATGGCTTGAACCCGAGTGGTGTATGGATGTTCTTGGAAAATCATTCGAACGAAAATTGAGGATTACGAAACACAACGAGTACGTCGGCGAGACGATGCGATCGCGCAAAGCCTTAGAACGTGTCACACTTATTTGGTCGTGACTTCGAATGTCCCGAACGAGATGTCGTTCGGACAACTTGTTAATGGGCAACGCAAGTTAGAAAATGATTCGGAACGATGAATGAAAATGAATGGTCTTGATCGAGGAAAACCTAGAGGATCACGCGCACGATTTTGGATTGATTCAAATAAATTATGACTTGAGTTTGGACAACGATCTTGAAACTAGCTTGAGGAATAGCTATCAAACTTGATCTTGAATATCGAGGAAATTGTGGAATATCCAACTCGGACAATAACATCAACGCACGACTCGAAATCGGTTGCAAAGGAAGATCGTCAGGTTACGCATATCGTCGATGGTATTGAGGCGTATCAAAGATCGAAATGCAATAACTCGGGGGTACTCTAACTCGACGAATGACGATCGTGCAAATGTCATTGTCCCGTTGGATGCTATACCTGGGATGTTAAAAATGTGTCGACGAAAAGATCGATTTAGCTCGAGGATTTTCTAGTTGAACGTATGACGGTCAGATTATCGAATTGATTTGACTTGGATGAAAATGTGAATGCTTGGATTTGCTTCATTGACAACCACAACGTTGACGTTCTTGTCTTATGCGAGCGCAACTCCAGCCTCGCACATGTATTGCGTCGGATTATGGCGATCACTCCGCGTGAGCGCTGATATGGTGATTCATACAGCGGGAGTGATTGAACTTGGATGGCGTGACAATCTAATTGCTTCGACTTGTGGTTTGACCCGAAGGTGGACTCGAGAATGAATTTGTGTGCTTGAAGAATTGAACTTGAGGATTGAGTATGTCCAATCCGTATATCGAGAATGGGTTAGTCTAAAACTCAAACAAGAGTTACGCCTTGATGAGAATGATTATTCTGCGGGAGCGTTGCATGGTGATTCATGAACCGCCGTGGATAATCGAACTCGCGTGAGATTGGGGCGCAATGTATTATCGAGCTGGATGACCTCGTGATCGAATACATGAATTGGTTAAAACTGATGATTGAATGGAATTGAATATGTGCAACGTAAGTCTTGATGCAAATTAGGTGATCATGCTCGATGTTTAGAAATTTGAGTGAAACGAACTTGGGTAGAAACTCCCGTACAAGCGAACAAATGGTTTGACCATAGGATTTGGGGAGAGCGTCGTGCAACGACCATGCACGATGAGCCACGGACCTAACGTGTAACTATGACCTTGTGAGCTGACCTAGCGGATAGGCGGACGACCCTATGCCGAGTGATTGAACCTGTGCGATTGACATTAAAGTATCGTCTGGACGGACGATAGACTTGGGGCAGCAAGAATTAGAGTAGGACGGGAAATAGGGAGTGTGCATGAATGACGATGAGATTGGCCCCAAACAAAGCGAATGATAGGAATGGATGATGCGCAAGTAAAGTTGGGATAACAAATTGAATCATTGATTGGAAGACGTACTCGGTGATAGTGCGATACTTGATCTGGAATTGGACAGAAATTACTTAGACTTGGTCGACCCCGCTAAGAAGAAATCGTATTGATTTCGTTGACAAGAGCGCTTGAGAAGCGAATCGAATCATCTCGAGGACCGAGATAAACGATATGTGATACACACATGAGTTCGGTTTTAAATCGAATTTAGCAAAACGATCGGCAAATCGAAACTATCACGAGTAGCTTGTCTGACTTCGCTAGTCGCTAAGCTTGGTTGAAATGTACGTATTCGGGGGACGCCTTGAATGCGTGCACGATCCAAACTCAGCGATATGATAAACTCGAATGCAGCTGCAAGTGGGTGTTGAGATGCACATAAACGGATGAGTGAGTTTGCCTCAGCTTACGTCTCTCACATTTGACGAACTACAACGCACCTCGTGCGACCGTTTCAGTCCTATGATACGTCAAAGTAGCAACCAAGTCGAAGGAAACACGACAATTGAATAAGAAACATCAACTCTAAAATGAATGAAAAGCCATTCAATAAAATCGACCAAACGTATGCGACACAGAACTTGGAAAGGTACCGAGTATAGTTCGGTGCCATAGAACGATAGAGCCGTTCGATAGGGATTGCCTAAGAAACACGACGACGCGAGTTAAGGAATGGTAGGATGACCTGCACTCAGGAAGTCTCGAGGACGAGACTTGTTTTGAGTGGTGTATTATGTAGTGACCCGCTCCGCCCTAGCGGAACGCCGATTCAAACGGCAAGTGCAACGACTCAAACGAGCCGTCGACCCGAAGAGTTGGCATCGACCTGATGAAGAATCGATGTAAGACTTACGTTGGCCCGTCAAAGATGAATCCAGACTTAGACTTTCAAAGACGCGCTCGGAGTATCGCTCGGCCGATGCGAACATCGCTAAGGTGGGTGGCTCCGATGAACCCGTCTTTGCTTAGCCTAGACACATAATAATACAGACATTATCACTGAAATCGCTAGGCGATAACACCACGCATGCTAATAAATGACCCAATGCACCTAGCTAAGGGATTAATCCCATCTTGTATGCTTGTATAGAATATGGAAAGGAATATGGAAAATACGAGAACTCTCGCACCGCGCTCCACGCTCGTGCTAAGGCACAAGCTTACGTTCAAGTCCCTTATGCGTTCAACAATAAAAACAATGAATGGTTTACAACAATAAAACGGGGAGACTATCAACATAGTCGTTCCGAGTAGAGTTTAGCAACATTAAAAGACTATGGGACCGATGGGTCGCCAAGGCGACTCCCGCACAGAAAGTTGCATAATGTATAAATGAAAGAATAAACGAATAAATGAGTGAATGAATGAATGAATGAATCAACGAAAGGATGAATACGAAAATGAATCAATGAACGAATGGACAAGTGAAAGAAAGAAAAGAAGGAATGAATAAAAGATAAGAATGAAAGGAATGGTTAGCGACAGGTGTGACGGGCACGTGCAACGGGGCTCGCTACCCGCGCTGCACGGACGCCAACCTGGTCGATAAAGCATTGTGGCTAAGGGTTAGCCTATGACGATAAAATACAAAATGGTCGTGGACGGACCCGTGCACGGGTGATACGGATTCCGCGGCATGATCAAAGGGAGGATCGTGGCCGGCCTAGGCGGGATCAAGTCATGGCTTACGGGCTGCCTAGGTGCGGACTCGGCCACCCGGGGGACGTAAGTGCAGGAGTATTTCAAGAGACTAACGGGATGTGTGCCAGTCCTCACCCTACGCTAGTTGAGAAATACCACGGCTTGGATATGTCCAAAATGGCTTGTGATGCCAGCGACCGGTGCATATAGATTTAAGCGGACTTTGCTGGTGGCAATCCACGTGCAAGTCCTTGCATTGAAATCAAAGTAGTCTAAGTTAACTGTACAAAGCACTTTCTGAATAGGCTTGAATATAGCACACAAAATAATGAAGAGTACTTTGAGCTAACGAGTTAGAAAATGTGCTTACGACGTGCTAGAACCCGAGGCAAGGACACGCACTTGACATTGAATGCTTTCATGAACTACGTTAAGTTATTTCATACGAATTGTTGACTAACTTGGTTTACGTTGGACAGGGAAGGCCGGACGGTAAGTATGGGTAAGTCGTGCATGTATTTCCATGCGACATTTGAATTTGGCAATACGGGATAGGTTATGACATATGCCATGAAATTGATCCTAAGGCAAGATTAGAAAGACAATGAATGATAGAGATGCACAAAAGTAAATGGAACGTGTTTGGTAATGATAGCATTGTGGGCGAGCAAGCCTCCCCACTAGTGCATAACAATGTACTGATAACCCCACAGTCTGCTTGCAGGATGCAGGAGACGCCGGCGGGTGCAGAGCTTCCATCGAACGTGCTAAGGCGCGGAGCTATCTCTGGAGCCTTGGAGCGTTGCAAGGAGCTGAAGCACCATATACAGGACATAATGTATCGGAACATCGTCATGAATCATTCCATGTTGTAAGCCACTTGGCACGATTTTTATGTTTCAGAGAGAGAGAGAGAGAGAGAGCTTGAGCGATTTGTAATATCGGCCTAGCGCCGCTTGTAAACTTCTTGAATATCAATAAAGAGTTGAATTCGCTTCAAATTGTGTTTATTTACTTTCCGCTGCAAATGGGGACACTCTGTGCGACTCTGTGGCCTAGTTCAAATCGGTCGTTTCTGGACTTAGCCTTGCACGGGCGCAACCTAGGCCCGTGCGGCATCACGTCTTAGCGAGGACGATCACTCCTGCGAGAGCGGGGCGTGACACACCATTCCATTGCCACCACCTTCACTTCCAACCTCCGTTTGCACCACTGCCTCCCATGGCTGTACCCTCCCTCATCCCCGATTGTACCTTTCCTCCACCCCTCCCTTCCCCTTGGATGCATCTGGTCTCCCGCCAATTCCAACTATAGAGAATAATTGTTATATTATTTTATTGATTGGGTACTCCTCTACTTATATGGAGTCTAGCTCCTCTTCATACTACATTTTTCTAATATGGTACTAAGTCCCTTATTAGTTCTTAACACTCCCCCTCAAGATGGGCGATAGATATTAATCATTCCCATCTTATTTAATAGCTTCGTCAGACTTAATGAACTAAGACCCTTAGTCAGACAGTCTGCCACTTGTTTTTCTGAGCGAACATGATCAATCTTCAGTATCCTTTGTTCCAGCTTCTCTTTGATGAAGAATCGATCGATCTCGATGTGCTTCGTTCTGTTGTGCTGAACTGGATTGTTACCTATACTTATTGCAGCTTGACTATCGCTCAGAAGACGTAACATTGCTCCCCTGTCCAGTTTCAACTCTTTCAGCAATGCTTTCACCCACAGCAACTCCGACACTCCTAAAGCCATTGTTCTGTATTCTGCTTCAGCTGTAGACCGTGCTACCACTGACTGCTTCTTACTTCTCCATGAGACCAAGTTTCCTCCTACAAAGACACAATATCCCGTGGTAGACCTTCTATCGTCTATACAGCTCGCCCAGTCTGTATCGCAGTATCCCTCAACTTCTATACATCCATTCTTCTTGAACCATAGCCCTTTTCTCGGCGTCCCTTTCAGATATGTCATGATCTGAAATATTGCATCCATATGATCTGTTCTTGGATCATGCATGTAGCGACTTACTATACTCACCGCAAATGAGATATCAGGGCGAGTGTGCCCCAGATAAATCAATCTTCCTATAAGTCGTTGATATCTTTCACGATCAATTGGCTCTCCTGCTTCTGCTACCAACTTGTACTTCTGGTCAATTGGAGTGACTGCTGCTTTGCATCCCAGCATCCATGTCTCCTTCAGCAGATCTAGTACGTATTTTCTCCGTGAGAGAACAATTCCTTGTTCGCCTTCACACACATCGATACCTAGAAAATACCTCAACCCTCCTAAACCCTTCACCTCAAACTCCTTCGTGAGTTTTGACTTCAGCTTAGCGATCTCGACTTCATCATTACCTGTGATTACTATATCATCCAAGTATACAGCAAGTATAGTGATGTGGCCTCTTGCATGCTGAATGTTGGCCCATTGGTCATGATCAAACCTGATTTTAATAATTGATCAAACGTTGTCTCGATATAAATGCAAGTCAATTCAGATATTTATCTACGACGTTTTGGACACTGCTCAACAATAGATATCTACGATGTTCAAAACTGAAGTCGTTTGCCATTCCAAATGTATTTCCTGTTAAGCAATATAATTTTTCATTTTATTGAGTCTAGGAATGCATAGTACACCAAGTCGTACTGGCAAATAGGCTATCCATAATCGTTTTTCAAAACTGACCTATTTCTTTTACAAATGACCTATATTTTTGAAAAATATCCTTTTACAAAAAGCTTCTGAAGGACTTTTCAAAAAGTCAAAATTGATTTTTCTCAAAAAAATAAACTGGCAGAACCCTAGCAGAACTCAGCCAGAGTTCAGCCAGAGTTCGGCCAAGTAGAACGTTAGTAAACGTTTGATTTTGAACTTGGTCATCCTTCAGTTGCGGTTTGTTACAAAGAGTTCTGTCCGAATTCTGCCCGAATTCTGTCAGAGTTCTGTCTTTGGAAAAACTATAAATAGAGAAGCATTTCGCTCATTTCAAATCACCAATTCACTTTCAATCTCTTCTCTTCTTAAGCTTACATTCTTCCAAAGAGTTCTAAAAAAAGCTTTCATTTTCAAATCCCAAGCTAGTTACAATCCTCTAGTCGATTTACCACTGCGGTACGGTCTAGAAGTTTCAAGAGCGATTATAATCAGAGGCTTGATAGAAGATCCAACTCTTCATAATTGAAGTTGGTCGAGTTCTTCGTATCAAAGCTCGCGTCGGTAGAAGTTGTAAGGACTTCGTATGAAAACTTGCAGTATTTTCCAATAGTGGATTCAACTGGAAGATAGAGTTCTCACTGTAAAACCCCAATAATTTCTAATTATTTTAATGCTTTTAAAATATTTTTCTATATTGTTAGTTTAATTGGTATATGTACGTAATTGTAGATGTGTATAATATATGTATGTTGTGTGCGTGATAATTTAGATACTCCTAAATATAGCTTATCTTGTTACAAAATATTTTGTTACTTGTTAAGAATTTTAGATTTTCCTTGGGATGATATATATATATATATATATATCAATATATATATATATATATTGATTGCAAAAAAATATATATGAGTTGTGGCCAAGCCCCCATAACAGCAGCAGCTAGCTGCGTGGGGCCCGACCCCTAATACCAAGCAAACCCTTTCATAGCAGCAGCTGCAAGGGGGTGGGCCCAACCCCACACCCCCGCCTAACTCAGCAGCAAGAAGCTGCTATGAGAACCATTGCAACCTGAGCCCACAATTTCGAGTCCTATTCGAAATAGCATTTATCGGCTTTATATATTCAGCCGCTCATCTAACCGAACCCTAAACCCCCCTTCGTACGCAAAAACTTCTCGACCCCAAGGCCGCCATCCTTTCCCACACCCCGCGCTCACCGTCGGTCGCCCACTCGCCGTCGACGACGTCGGGATCGCTCGGAGTCGACAGTTAACAGCGGATACTCTGTTTTCAAAAAACTCAGGTACCCCTCTTTTTCGGCTTCGATTACTTTTCGTACGTTTGATCATTTTGCGATCCGAAAGATGCTACGTATAGGCAATGTAACCCTCTCTGAGTCTCTTCAATGGGAATCAGCTATAACCCTCTGGTTTGACTAGTAACTCGATGCAAAGTCGGGTAAAACTCTGTCGAAAACAGAGTTTGAAATTAGTTTCAAACCACAACTTAGAAGCCATATTCCGCTCTGTGTGTCGAGATTTTTCAGAAACTAATTGAACACGTTTGAAGACAACCTAACCACGACTAAAACGTAACTGGTAGATCGGTATTTAGATTTCTGTGCAAGAATTTAATTCGTGTTAAACTTGGGTGAAAAACTATTTTCGAAATAGTAAAAATTTGAAATTTTCTCCGATACGACGTACGCCCCGACAAACCGGGCGACGTGGTCGCGCGCTATACGCATCGAAAGGCGCGTATGGACGTTGCGGACGTGTGGGAACTGACGGAACTCGGTTTCGTCGCGTGTGCGACAAAATCAATGCGTATCCGTCGAGATACCCCCGTATCGGCGTTTTGTAAACTTGCCCATAACTTCGTGTACAGTCGTCGAATCGAGACAAAACTTGCGCCAACAGGTCCGGATCGAAATTCTGGTCCTGCATGCCAAGTTTGGTTCAATTCTGAGAAGGTCAAATCGGAACCCAATTTTGGCGGGCCCGCGACCCACTCAAACGGGCGATTTTGTATACGGCTCCTCGGAATCCAAAACTGGACATACCGTTGAGTTCCTCTCCTCAAACTGAAACCATAGACATGTAGTTTGACGACTTTAGAGACCGTAGACTTTGGCACGCGTTTCGATGCAAGGCGGGTCCAACGGCGGACATCGTTTTGACCCGAAATTATGATTTTGCCCCTGTTCCAGAATTTGACTTTTGGACAGGCGTTTCCTAGGTATATCTTCTTCATCGAGATTATTTTTGATGTTTGTTTCAGCGTTTGGAGTCATCTGTGATTTATGAGTTTTGGTGCTGACACTTGCTACTTTTGGACTTGCCACTTTGCACCACCAGGCAAGATACCTTGCCACCCTACTCTATGATTATTATATTCTTATTTTCAGTTGTTATTTTCAGCATTTGTTTTGTGATATTTAAACTGTGCGTCCAAGTCACACTTGGGTGCAAGCGACTCTATCGGTCGTTTTTATTGCTTTATTTATTCTCTTGCATTGACTTAGTCTAAGGACCACCCATTGATGATGAGGTATTGGTATATCTCATACGGCCTTGACACTTGTTGTATCACGTGATGTGAGTCATATATAGGACACATTTCCGCGTAGTTGGCTGGCCACCGATACATATGGAGCGTGCGACAGATAGGAGTAACTGCCAATAGTATTGCATGTCAGAAGACTTGGCGGTAACTAGACGTTCATATCAGTCATGGAGATGATGATACTAGGCATTGGGTGGGGAGAACAATACCTGACGTATGGGCTTCTTTACACTTCCATGATTACCTGTGCGCTCCTCTGGAGACGTAGGCTCCAGGCACCCTCTGACGTTTCCCAGAGCGTTATGGACGTAGCCTTTCACATGGTGCCCTCTGATGCTTCCCGAGCGTTATGGACGTAGGCCCCTGGTACCCTCTATGGGAACTATGTCGATCCTATTTTCAGCCAGGGTTCATGTGTTGAAGGATTGTATCTCAACTGCATATTCACAATAGAATGGTCAGGAACCCGGTTGCATGCATACCTTTCTCTCTTATTATATTATCACAGTTTATATGGCATGGTGTTTTCTTGTATCTTTCTATGTCCCCTGAGGACCTGGTTATCTCTCCAGGTTTAGACGAGTTTCCACAGGAGTACGGAGCGGCATTAGAGCTACCCTTCATTGATGACGAGGCAGTCACTACTGATTTCTAGTTTATTCTATATTTGAGACAGTTGTAGACATTATTTTACATCTCTTTTCTTTCTATTTTGCGGAGGTCGGACTCCGATCTTGTGAGACTATTTTTTATAGCTGTTTGGAGTGAGTATGTTCACCCGGCTATCTTTTGATACTCTTATTTATTTATTTGGACTTCATTATCTTCGTTGTTGAGCTGTGATGAGATTAGATATGTTATTCTGGCCTGTGATTATTTATTTACAGCTTATGTGCATATATGAGGAATTCCATATATTGGAGTGTTCTTTGTATATGTGCAGCTAGCATGTTCACGTACTTGGTCCTAAGTATTTTGGGACTGGGGCGTTACATATTTTTGTGGTGGCCCATGCAGGTCTGATTTAATATTGTTGGGTTACATGACTGTGCCCAACAAGCCTGCATATAGGAATAGGAATATCTCATCCAGAACTACTACTATCCCTTGACTTCCAATCTTTTCGAAACTTCCTTGATTATTCGATTTACTTCATATCTAATCTTTCCTAATATCAATCTATCTTCCTCGTACCAACAGTATGAATCTACGAAGCGGACGCACTTCTGCCTTGGCCCTCACATCTGGTGAGGAGATTACTTCGGAGGGACAGAATCCTCCCATGACTCCAGCAACACCATACCAGCCAGGACTGTCGCAGCCTACTACGACACCGACGACGGAGTACCCAGGGACTGCTGCACCTCCAGGCAGCCAGGCTGGACAGACCACTACCATACCACCGGGAGGAAATGTACCACCACCACCACCACAATTCCCTCAGCAGTTTCCTCCACAGTCGGGACCTCAGATGCCTCCACCACCGACTAATGGGAGCCCTACCACTCAGTTTATGTATGCCATAATGCAGACTCAGTGGCAGCAGACTGAGCTGATGAGGCAAACGATGATGGCAGCTATGGCTAGACCTCCACCACCACCTCCAGTACCGGCTCTGCATCCCTATGAAGACTCTATCAAGAATTTTACAGATATGAACCCCAAGGCCTTTAGAGGGACGGAGAAGCCATTAGAGGTGTCACAGTGGCTTATTAGTACCGAGAAGCTACTGAAGACATCCCAGTTACCAGCTCGAGATTGGATGACAGCAGTGGACCTACTGTTAGAAGACAATGCTCACCAGTGGTGGAAGGCGGAAGAGAGACGATTAGGCACTGGGATCACTTGGAAGCAGTTCTATGATGCTTTTTATGAGAGATTCTTCCCTATTCAAGTTCGAGATGGTCTCTATGACCAGTTCCTCCATCTGAAGCAAGAGAATATGACAATTGATGAGTATGACTCGGAGTTCAATCGCCTGAGTCGATTTGGTGCGGGATTGATTCCGACAGAGTTAGAGAAGGCAAGGAGATTTCACCAGGGGCTTGCACCAGAGCTCAAGTCTTATACGACTACTCAGACTCGAGTCTCACATTCAGCTGTCTTGGAAGAAGCTCGTGCTCAGGAGATTCTTCGTAAAGAACAGCAGCAGACATCGAGGCGCCATACCCCAGCAGCTACACCAGCCCGAGCTACTCAGAGTGGACTTATCAGGAGGACCACAGAACAGTTCCAGCAGGGGCCCTCGCCTTATCAGAAGCCTGTTTGCCATTACTGCGGTAAACAAGGACATATCCAGAACGACTGCAGGACTCGCCTTGGATTATGCTTGAGATGTGGATCCAATCAGCACATGCTCAAGGATTGTCCGGAGCAACATGTAATAGTACAAGCTCGGCAAAATTCGAGGCCCACAGCCCCATCTCTCCCAACACCACGGCCTATAGCAGGAGCACCTCGTCCACCATTGCCTCCCCTAGGCACACAGTACAACAAGACCAGAGCTCCGGGCCCGGGACAAAATTATGGGCAGGTATTCTCACTTGTTGTTGAGGATATAGAGACAGAGGCAGAGGTTATAGCAGGTATGGTTCTAGTTGCATCTTTTTCTGCTATTACATTATTTGATACTAGAGCCACTCATTCATTCATAGCCACTAGTTTTGCCACTTGACACAGCATTCCCATCACACCCTTAGCTAAGAATGTTAAAATTTTCACTGGAGGAGGAGTTGTACCTGTTAGTGGTGTTTGTAGACTTTGTCCTGTAATAATAAATGGCAGAGAGATGACGGCCCGACTTCTTGTATTTCCTATGCCGACATTTGATGTGGTTCTTGGAATGGACTGGTTGAGCCAGCATTTCGCTCTCATAGACTGCTATAGGAGCAGTATTATCTTTAGACCACCGAATGCGGCAGAGTTTGAGTTCACCAAAGAAGACGGAGATAGTTGTGAGGCACCTACATCGGGAACTCATATGATGATGCATGACACCCCACAGCACCCTATTATCACCGAGTTCGAGGATGTATTCCCCGAGGAGTTGCCAGGACTACCACCTGACCGAGATATTGAGTTTTCTATTGAGCTTATTCCCGGAGTCGAGCCTATTTCATCTCGAGTATATCGTCTGGCACCCAAGGAGTTGGTAGAGATGAAGGCGCAGATTGATGACTTATTGGAGAAGGGCTTTATTCGTGCCAATGCGTCACCATGGGGAGCACCCATTTTTTTTGTACCTAAGAAAGACGGGACAGTACACATGTGCATTGATTACAGAGCATTGAATGCAGTGACGGTAAAGAACAAGTATCCCTTGCCGCGTATAGACGATCTATTTGACCAACTGAGTGGAGCAAAAGTATTCTCCAAGATTGACTTACGATCGAGCTATCACCAATTGAAGGTTCGGAAGGAAGATATTACCAAAACGGCTTTTCGATCGAGGTATGGACACTACGAGTTCTTGGTCATGCCTTTCGGTTTGACCAGTACACCTGCAGTTTTCATGAATTTAATGAACAAGATCTTTCATCAGTACTTGGATAAATTTGTAATAGTCTTTATAGACGATATCTTGATTTACTCCAAGAGTCAAGAGGAGCACGAGCAGCATCTACGGATAGTTTTGGGAACATTGAGGAACGAAAGACTCTTTGCGAAGCTTAGCAAGTGTGATTTCTTTCTCAAGGAGGTATCATTCCTTGGTCATATTGTTACGGGTGATGGTATATCAGTAGACCCAGAGAAGATCACAGCAGTCAAATCATGGACCGCTCCCACAACAGCTTCTGAAGTGAGAAGTTTCCTCGGACTTACGGGTTACTACCGACGGTTCGTAGAAGATTTCTCTCGAATAGCGGGGCCAATGACTCGACTAACTTGCAAGGATCAGGAGTTTGTATGGACAGATGAGTGTCAAGCCGCATTTGATGAGTTGAAGAAGCGATTGACCACAGCACCGATCTTGACACTACCATCGGGCCCAGGAGGATTTGTGATCTACAGCGACGCATCCGGGAAGGGATTAGGATGTGTATTGATGCAGCACGGTCGCGTAGTAGCATATGCATCTCGACAGTTGAGAGTGCACGAGAAGAATTATCCGACCCACGATCTAGAGCTCGCAGCAGTTATCTTTGCATTAAAGCTATGGAGACACTACTTGTACGGCGAGAAGGTTGATATCTACACTGATCATAAGAGCCTCAAGTACGTGTTCACACAAAAGGAGTTGAATATGCGACAGCAACGTTGGTTGGAGTTGATGAAGGATTATGAGATCGAGCTTGATTATCATCCGGGCAAGGCTAATGTCGTGGCAGATGCATTAAGCCGTAAGCCCATGGCACACTTTTTGACTACACAGAAGGAATTGATTAGAGACTTGGAGCAGCTTGGTATTGAGGTAGTATTACCGAGAGCAGACGGCGTATTAGCCAACCTTCAAGTACAATCATCATTAGTAGAGCGCATCAAGGCAGCATTGCCCAATGACGCTAGATTTCGAAGGCTCAAGGAGAGGACTGAAGCAGGAGAGCAGACAGGTTTGAGGATCCACTCAGATGGGACACTGCGATGTGGGGATCGCATTTATGTACCCAATGGAGACCTACGGCAGGAGCTGATGGCAGAGGCTCACAGTTCGACTTACTCTATTCATCCCGGAGGGACCAAAATGTATCGCAACTTACGACAGTATTATTGGTGGCATGGAATGAAGCGAGAGATAGCTCGTTTCGTTGCCAAGTGCTTGGTATGTCAACAAGTGAAGGCGGAGCACTAGAGAACGGTCGGATTATTGCAGCCACTACCCATTTTCGAGTGGAAGTGGGAGCACATTACTATGGATTTCATCACGGGTTTTCCTCGGAGTCCTAGAGGACGTGACGCAGTGTGGGTGATTATTGATAGACTTACGAAGTCAGCACATTTCTTGCCTTTTAGAGTGGGCCAGTCGACAGAGGTATTGGCGGAGATGTATATGGAGCAGATTGTGAGATTGCATGGTGTGCCTGTTAGTATTGTGTCGGACCGTGACTCGAGATTTACTTTGCACTTTTGGAGGAGCATACAAGAGAGTTTGGGCACCCGATTAAAGTTTAGCACATCATACCATCTACAGACAGACGGCCAGTTGAAGCGTACCATTCAGACGCTAGAGGATATGTTGAGAGCGTGTATGCTTGATTTTGGCAGTTCGTGGGAGGACCATCTTCATCTTGTGGAGTTTTCCTAGAACAATAGCTATCAAACGAGCATTCAAATGGCTCCGTTTGAAGCATTATATGGTAGGAAGTGTCGGTCTCCTGTTTGTTGGAGCGACACAGGAGAGCGGCAGTTATTAGGTCCCGAGTTGGTCTTGAGCACAGTGGAGACAGTGAAGAAGATTCAGGACCACCTGTGAGCAGCGCAGGATCGTCAGAAGCAGTGGGCAGATAATCGTCGTCGACCCTTGGAGTTCAAAGAGGGTGACCATGTGTTCTTGAAGTTATCCCCCACTAGAGGCACGATTCGATTCGGAGGACGTGGCAAGTTGAGTCCAAGGTACATCGGGCCTTTCGATGTCTTGGAACGTGTTGGAGAGGTTGCCTACAGATTGGCCATGCCACCGTCGCTAGAGGGAGTGCATGACGTATTCCATGTATCTCAGCTGAGGAGGTACGTGGCGGACAGCAATCATGTGCTTGATCACTCTGAGATCACAGTTGGACCGAGTTTGTCGTATGAAGAGAAACCAGTAGGTATCCTCGATCGCCGAGTGAAGGTGTTGCGGAATCAATCTATTCCATTGGTTCGCGTGGCATGGAAGCATCACTCGCCAGGGGAGTCTACTTGGGAGCGCGAGGACGACATCCGTAATCGCTACCCGCAGTTGTTCGAAAATGAAGGTATGTCTTGCATTTTAAGTGTTATTATAATTCCTTGCATTGCATTTTGATCCTCCGACCTTAGTTTAATTTCGAGGACGAAATTTTCTTTAAGTTGGGTAGGATGTAAAACCCCAATAATTTCTAATTATTTTAATGCTTTTAAAATATTTTTCTATATTGTTAGTTTAATTGGTATATGTACGTAATTGTAGATGTGTATAATGTATGTATGTTGTGTGCGTGATAATTTAGATACTCCTAAATATAGCTTACCTTGTTACAAAATATTTTGTTACTTGTTAAGAATTTTAGATTTTCCTTGGGATTATATATATATATATATATATATATATATATATATATATATATATATATATATATATCAATATATATATATATATATATATATATATATATTGATTGTAAAAAAAATATATGAGTTGTGACCGAGCCCCCACAACAGCAGCAGCTAGCTGCGTGGGGCCCGACCCCCTAATACCAAGCAAACCCTTTCGCAGCAGCAGCTGCAAGGGGGTGGGCCCAACCCCACACCTCCGCCTAACTCAACAGCAAGAAGCTGCTATGAGAACCATTGCAACCCGAGCCCACAATTTCGAGTCCTATTCGAAATAGCATTAGGCTTTATATATTCAGCCGCTCATCTAACCGAACCCTAAACCCCCCTTCGTACGCAAAAACTTCTCGACCCCAAGGCCGCCACCCTTCCCCACACCCCGCGCTCACCGTCGGCCGCCCACTCGCCGTCAACGACGTCGGGATCGCTCGAAGTCGACAGTTAACAGAGGATACTCTGTTTTCGAAAAACTCAGGTACCCCTCTTTTTCGGCTTCGATTACTTTTCGCACGTTTGATCGTTTTACGATCCGAAAGATGCTACGTATAGGCAATGTAACCCTCTCTGAGTCCCTTCAAAGGGAATCAGCTATAACCCTCTGGTTTGACTAGTAACTCGATGCAAAGTCGGGTAAAACTCTGTCGAAACAGAGTTTGAAATCTGTTCCAAACCACAACTTAGAAGCCATATTCCGCTCTGTGTGTCGAGATCTTTCAGAAACTAATTGAACACGTTTGAAGACAACCTAACCATGACTAAAATGTAACTGTTAGATCGGTATTTAGATTTTTGTACAAGAATTTAATTCGTGTTAAACTTGGGTGAAAAACTGTTTTCGAAATAGTAAAATTTTGAAATTTTCTCCGATACGACGTACGCCCCGACAAACAGGGCGACGTGGTCGCGCGCTATATGCATCGAAAGGCGCATATGGACGTTGCGGACATGTGGGAACTGACGGAACTCAGTTTCGTCGCGTGTGCGCGACAAAATCAACGCGTATCCATCGAGATACCCCCGTATCGGCATTTTGTAAGCTTGCCCATAACTTCGTGTACAGTCGTCGAATCGAGACAAAACTTGCGCCAACAGGTCCGGATCGAAATTCTGGTCCTGCATGCCAAGTTTGGTTCAATTCTGAGAAGGTCAAATCGGAACCCAATTTTGGCGGGCCTGCGACCCACTCAAACGGGCGATTTTGTATACGGCTCCTCGGAATCCAAAACTGGACATACCGTTGAGTTCCTCTCCTCAAACTGAAACCATAGACATGTAGTTTGACGACTTTAGAGACCGTAGACTTTGGCACGCGTTTCGGTGCAAGGCGGGTCCAACGGCGGACATCGTTTTGACCCAAAATTACGATTTTGCCCCTGTTCCAGAATTTGACTTTTGGACAGGCGTTTCCTAGGTATATCTTCTTCATCGAGATTATTTTTGATATTTGTTTTAGCATTTGGAGTCATCTGTGATTTGTGAGTTTTGGTGCTGACACTTGCTACTTTTGGACTTGCCACTTTGTACCACCAGGCAAGATACCTTGCCACCCTACTCTGTGATTATTATATTCTTATTTTTAGTTATTATTTTCAGCATTTGTTTCGTGATATTTAAACTGTGCATCCAAGTCACACTTGGGTGCAAGCGACTCTATCGGTCATTTTTCTTGCTTTATTTATTCTCTTGCATTGACTTAGTCTAGGGACCACCCATTGATGATGAGGTATTGGTATATCTCATACGGTCTTGACACTTGTTGTATCACGTGATGTGAGTCACATATAGGATACGTTTCCGCGTAGTTGGCTGGCCACCGATACGTATGGAGCGTGCGACGGATAGGAGTAACTGCCAATAGTTTTGCATGTTAGAAGACTTGGCGGTTACTAGAGGTTCATATCAGTCATGGAGATGATGATACTAGGTATTGGGTGGGGAGAACAATACCTGACGTATGGGCTTCTTTACACTTCCATGATTACCTGTGCGCTCCTCCGGAGACGCAGGCTCCAGGCGCCCTCTGACGTTTCCCAGAGCGTTATGGACGTAGCCTTTTACATGGTGCCCTCTGATGCTTCCTGAGCGTTATGGACGTAGGCCCCTGGTACCCTCTATGGGAACTATGCCGATCCTATTTTCAGCCAGGGTTCATGCGTCGAAGGATTGTATCTCAACTGCATATTCTCAGTAGAATGGTCAGGAACCCGGTTGCATGCATACCTTTCTCTCTTATTATATTATCACAGTTTATATGGCATGGTGTTTTCTTGTATCTTGCTATGTCCCCTGAGGACCTGGTTATCTCTCCAGGTTTAGACGAGTTTCCACAGGAGTACGGAGCGGCATTGGAGCTATCCTTCATTAATGACGAGGCAGTCACTTCTGATTTCTAGTTTATTCTATATTTGAGATAATTGTAGACATTATTTTACATCTTTTTTCTTTCTATTTTGCGGTGGTCGGACTCCGATCTTGTGAGACTATTTTTCATAGCTGTTTGGAGTGAGTATGTTCACCCGGCTATCTTTTGATACTCTTATTTATTTATTTGGACTTCATTATCTTCACTGTTGAGCTATGATGAAATTAGATATGTTATTCTGGCCTGTGATTATTTATTTACAGCTTATGTGCATATATGAGGAATTCTATATATTGGAGTGTTCTTTGTATATGTGCAGCTGGCATGTTCACGTACTTGGTCCTAAGTATTTTGGGACTGGGGCGTTACACTCACAAGAGAAAAACCAGTATAAATCTCGGTGTTTGTGTCTGCTTTCTGATCACTTATAATTTATGTCATTTACTTTGTGATTATTTTTATATTTTTGATCTAACTGGTAACAAGATGTTTAATTAGAAATATTCCGCTCCCTACTCTATTCACCCCCCTCTAGAGTATTCTTACTTACGATTTTGTTCCTACAATTGGTATTAGAGCAGGTTCTCCATCTAGAGGTATATCAAAAGCAGGTTATACAGGTAAAGCAAGTTAAAATTACAGTTATATTCAATTTTTTATATAGATCACAACATTACACATGGCAACTGTGAATTTCACAAGTGAAGGCCAAGCCACAAATAGACCTCCACTGTTTGACGGCACAAACTATACTTATTGGAAAACACGTATGAGTTTCTTTCTGAAATCTCTTGATTTTGACTCATGGTCTATAGTTATTGATGGCTATAAAAAGCCACCTCGTATTAATGTTGATGGTGTTTTAGTAGAAAAATCCTATGACAAATATACAGATGAAGAAAAAAAAGGCTAGTCTTGACGCACGTGCTATTAACGCTTTATTTTGTGCTTTAGACAAAACTGAATTCAACAGGGTGTCTACTTGCACAACATCAAACGAAGTGTGGAAACTTCTCAAAGTAACCCACGAAGGAACAACACAAGTCAAGGGGTCAAAGATCAGCAGACTTACTCAGGAGTACGAGGCGTTCAAAATGAAGCCAAGTGAATCAGTCACTCAGATGTTTATAAGATTCTTGGATATTGTAAATCCTTTGTCTTCACTAGGCAAGGATTACAGTAACCATGAGAAGATTCGTAAACTTCTACGAGCCCTTACAAAGAACTGGATTTCAAAGGCTACAGCAATCATTGAAGGGAACGACCTCTCAACAATGTCTCTAGAAACACTCATGGGTAAGCTACTCACTCACGAGTTAAAACTTCAAGACTTTAAAGATGCTACACCAAAGGAGAAGTCATAGAAGACGATCGCTCTCAAGGCTCAAAATAGAAGAACCATCGAAGATGATTCTGACAACAGCGACTCCGACTCTGAAGATCAAGCTCTTCTGGTAAGCAAATTCAAGAAGTTCATGAGCACAAATGACAGCAAAGACAACAACAACAACAATGAGGAAGATCATATTTGCTACGGATACAAAAAGAAAGGACACATGAAGAAAGATTGTCCCTCAGCATCATCATCAAAAAAAGCAGCAAATATGACAAAGGCTACCTGAAGAAATCTACATCAAGGAAGTACGCCAACACAAGCATATGGCATGAAAGTGAAGCCAGCGACTCAGAAGATGAATAACCAGATGACGCTGCAAATATGTGCTTGATGGCTTGCGATCAGGTAATCACTAATCCTCTATTTGATCCTTATGATGATTTCACCTTTGAGCAGCTAGGAGAGGCTTTCAGTGAACTGTTAGATGATTACAGGAAACTGCGTAGTAAATATGAAACCTCTAAGAAGGTACTCAAAGAGTACAAAGGTAAAATAGGAAGACTTACCAACCTACTAGATCATGTTAGAGATAATGACTATTCAAATGAGTCTGGTGAGCTTTCTTCTATTAAATTGTTGTTACACGAGACTGTTAAGCTATCCGAAGAAAAAAAACCAAACTATTATCCAGTTAAAGGAAGACCTATCTAAGGAGAGAAAGAGTCTCCAGTGTGCACAGGTCAGATTAGAATCACTTACATCTGACTATACTAGATTGTATGACACTTCCAAAAAGTTGGAAATTAGTTTAGGAAAACGGCCTGAAGTTGCTGCTTCCTATTCTAACACGTGTCAACTACCGAATCATCGGAACACGCCCAACAGTACTGTCAGACCAAACCATACCAAGACTACGGCCAAGAAGCCTAATAGGCATGCATTCTTCTATACTAGAAAGCCAAAACCTACCAATCATGCACCTCACACTACTTTCAATACTCAGCATGTTAAATGTCATTATTGTGGCCTCATTGGTCATATATCTTCAGCATGTAGAATCAGAAAGTTAGTAGATTTAAATGTTTATGCATGGATACCGAAAACTAACCAGTCAGGACCCTACAAGAAATGGGTACCAAAATTTTTTTCTGCAAATTGTTTTGTAGGTGGGACACCCTTCACATGCTAGGAGCAAATGGATCCTCGACAGCGGTTGTTCACGGCACATGACCGATGACGTTTCATTATTCGCAACACTGTCGAAGAGGAATAAAGAAGGATACGTCTCCTTCAGTAATAATCTAAGAGGGTACATAATCGGTATTGGTGACATTGGTAAGGCTTCCCATCCAGTGATTAAAGATGTTTGTCTTGTTACCGAGTTAAAACATAATTTGCTCAGCATAAGCCACTTAGCTGATCACGGTTATGGTATTAACTTTGTAAAAGATAAATATACTATAATTGATAGTTCAACTGGTAGTACTATATTTGAAGGTATTAGGGAAGACAATATATATGTATTCTATTTGTTGGAAGACGCTAACACAGCAGGTAGATGTTTGATGGCCAAAGACGTTGAGAGTCAACTATGGCATATGAGACTTGGTCATACAAATATGGATACAATTTCAAAATTATCTACGAAGAAGTTGGTACGCGGCTTACCGGATATTTCTTTCAAGAAGGATACGGTATGTAGTGAATGTGAAAAGAACAAAGCTACCAAATCCGTATTCAAGTCCAAGAATGCTGTAAGTACCACTAGACCTTTACAATTGTTGCATATGGACTTATTTGGACCCAGCAGAATTGCTAATCTAGGTGGTAAGTTATATACATTTGTTATTATAGATGATTTCTCTAGATATACATGGATTTATTTTCTTGCACGCAAGAACGATGCATTATCAGAATTCGTCACCTTTTGCAAGAAAGTACAGAATGAAAAAGGGTTCATGATTACTCGCATTCGTAGTGATCATGGCGGCGAATTTGAGAATGCAGAATTTAAGCAATTTTGTGACACACATGGTTATCTGCATAAATTTTCTTGCCCTAGGACTCCGCAACAAAATGGAGTTGTGGAACGTATGAACAGAACTCTATCTGAAATGGCTAGAGTTATGTTAAACCAGTTTAGTCTACCTAGATACTTATGGGCTGAAGCTGTAAATACAGCATGCTATATTCTCAATAGGGTTCTAATTCGACCTATATCGAAGAAGACTCCCTATGAATTATGGTTTGATAGAACACCAAATGTTTCTTATTTCAAAATCTTTGGTTGTAAATATTTTATTCTTGATACTAAAGATAATTTGAGTAAATTTGATGAAAAGGCCGATGAAGGTATATTTTTAGGTTACGCAGCAAAGTGCAAAGGATACAGAGTCTTCAACAAAAGAACCATGATCATCGAAGAATCTATCAACGTCAAGTTTGATGAACTCAATCAACACTTAGACGATGATGACAATGAAGACATATTTACACCAAGTACAACTACTGCAAAACCTTCACACAAAGATACAGAACCATCACATCATGTATCAGATGAACCTCCAAGCAAAGAAGCCGGAACTAGCAATCCTGAGACTACACCAAAAGAGATGAGATTCTTGGCTAATCATCCAAAGGACTTGGTAATTGGTGAGATTACCAAGGGTGTAAGTACTCGTTCCTCCAATAAAGATATAGCTTCTTGTGTTGCTTTTGTCTCACAGTTTGAACCCAAAAATATTGATGAAGCATGTAGTGATAATTTTTGGTTAGATGCTATGCAAGAGGAATTAAACCAATTCGAACGGAATCAAGTTTGGAAACTTGTTCCCAAGCCCATTGATCATCCGGTCATTGGCACCCGATGGGTATTCCGAAATAAACCGAACGAGAATGGTTTAGTGACTCGTAATAAGGCTCGACTCGTAGCTCAAGGATACAATCAAGAAGAAGGTATCGACTACGATGAGACTTATGCACCAGTTGCGAGATTAGAATCCATTCGCATGTTATGTGTATTTGCATGTTTTCATAATTTTAAGTTATTTCAAATGGATGTCAAAAGCGTATTTTTAAATGGTTTTATAAAATAAGAAGTTTATGTAGCTCGACCTTCCGGTTTTACTGATTTCAAATTTCCTGAATATGTTTTCAAGTTGAAGAAAGCTTTATACGGTCTGAAACAAGCCCCTCGTGCTTGGTACGATCGTCTAAGCTCTTTTCTACTTGATAACGGTTTTTTAAAGGAAAAGGTTGACACTACTTTGTTTATAAAATCTTTGAATAACAATATTCTTTTGATTCAAGTCTATGTAGATGATATTATTTTTGGATCTACTGATGAATCTCTTTGTCAAGAATTTTCAAAGTACATACAGAATGAGTTTGAGATGAGCATGATGGGAGAGCTGAAATTCTTTCTCGGACTGCAAATCAAACCAACCAACAATAGGACGTTCATAAATCAAGCAAAATACACAAAGGATCTATTAAAGAAGTTCGACATGGAAGCAGCAAAGCCACTTAGCACTCCAATGGTGACTTCAACCAAGCTTGATATTGATGAATAAGGTAAACCTGTCGACATACGTAACTATCGAGGTATGATCGATAGCTTATTGTATTTAACTGCTAGTCGACCAGACATTATGTTTAGTGTTTGCTTATGTTCTCGTTTTCAAGCTAATCCTAAGGAATCATATTTGTGCGCAGTTAAGCGTATCTTACGATACCTTAAAGGCACTTCTTCTGTCGGCTTATGGTATCCTAAAACCGCATCATTTGACCTAACCGGTTATTCTGATGCTGATTTTGTCAGATGCAAAGTAGATAGAAAAAGTACTAGCGGCACATGTCATTTTCTAGGAAAAGCTCTAGTCTCTTGGTTTAGTAAAAAGCAAAATTCTGTTGAATTATCAACAACCAAGACTGAGTATATCGCCGCAGGACGTTGTTGTGCACAAATTTTGTGGATGAAACGAACTTTAGAAGACTATGGATTGCATTTTACACACATACCCATTTTTTGTGACAACACTAGCTCTATTAATTTGACTAAGAATCCAGTATGTCACTCTCATACTAAACATATCAAGATTCAATATCACTTTCTTAGAGATCATCAACAAAATGGAGATATAGACCTTGTATACATAGACACTCAGAATCAATTAGCTGACATACTCACAAAACCTTTAGCGAAAAATCGTTTCAATTATTTACGTCGAGAATTAGGTATTTTAGATGTCAATAATATTAATTAAATTTGTTTTATTAATTAATTTATTCGATACTCATAAACTGTTTTCGAGACAAGCCTAAAAAGAGTCTGTCTGTCACCACGACTACGGTCGAAGCGAAGCGGCACTTAAGAGTTCCCCGGTGAACCTCTGTTAGCTGGGACAGTACTCCTACAGCTAATCTGAGACAGATGCTGAGTAAAGAATATTAATTTATAAAATAATATTAATTATATTATTTTGAGATTTAAAATTACTAAACTCTGAATTAAACATTTGAAACGAATTAATAAAAAAGTTGTGGACCCCTCATTATATATATATATATATATATATATATATATATATATATATATATATATATATATATATATATATAATCAGGCAACACTTGGCGAATTCGGCCCGACTTCGGTCCGAATTCGGCCAGAGTTCGGCTGGGTATATATATGTACCAGCCAGAACCCGAGGCCCCTATCTTCTTCATTCTTCCAAACATCCTCAAACAGCAGCAGCCGTGCCTCCAAACCCTAGTATTTCTCCACCCTTGTTCTTCCAATCCGTGTAGAGATTTTTGTCGAAACTTTGGATTCATGCGGAGAATCTCGTCCTCAACAGCATATCCAATTCTTGGAAGGTATAATTCCTTCTCTCCTCCACTTTTCAATACTTAGGGTTTCTAGAAATTTTGGAAAAGAATGCCTAAGTTCAATCCTTTCAAAAAAAGAAGACCAATGCCAGTAAAGAGGCATCGTCTTCGGATCCGAATACGGATTGCCTCTTTTCTCTGGTCCAATCGGACGACGATGCATCGGACGAGTTTTACTTTAAAACTTTCGATCAAGCTTTATTGTGGTATGTCGATTTCATTATGCGTACTATTTGCACCGGTTCACCAATTAAATGGACTGTCTTTCCGGATCACCGCCCTTACTTTGAGGCATTAGGGTTACAACACTTTGTTACATTACAATTTTCCATTGCTACTAATGCTATTAGATTATTCTATTATAATTTGTGTTAGACACTTTCACCGCGAGAACACGTGTCGGAGGGATCCATATCAAATTTACTGATGAAACGTTAGCGAAAATCTTTGATATTCCAAACGAAGGTGTCCCGCTCGTTGACATCACTGATTTTGATTTCTCCGATGGTACGACTCTCGTTAGTTTCAAGAATGAGCTTTGTGTGCCCGCACGCGCTCGTCCTGGAAAGTTCAAGGCTAATAACTTGAACTTGTTTAACTACGAATTACATCGCATCATCTATTCCACTTTACTTCCTAAATCCACTTCCAAAGATGATGTCACTGCACTTGAACTCTCTGCTCTTTATCACATTCTTAAGGGGATTCCTTTTTCTACCCCTAAGACTATCATTCAGATGATGGGAAGATGTCGCGGAAGAGACCGCAACCTATCTTATGCGATGATCATCTCTCGTATTTTTCAGAGATTTGACATGACCTATCTACTTGTGCTGTTGACCCTGAACTCAAGTTCCTCAAACTCTCTCATCGCAGCATTGCCACTGTTCCTCTACCTACCGCACCTGCTCCTCCTGCACCTACTCCTACAACACCTGGACCACCTCATTCCTACCGTATGATATTTGAAGGTATTCATCAGCACCTTTCAGATCTGCAGTCATTCTATGTTGACACTTCCAGGGAACGTGAGTTCCGTGACGTGACTCGGTTCCAAGCCATTGCCAACTCCTTCGCCGATCTGAGATTTGCGCAGACGGGTCACTCTGCTAGCTCTCTACCTCGCGACCCTTCTGTTTCTGGATACCGCGTTGATGATGAGTGTCACGACTCGCACCCTAGAATAAGGGCACGTGACGTGGGTACGTCCAGCCTACGCCGCAGTATCGGCGGTAGAACGCTGTCCTAGGTCATAACATCTAACAGATAAGGGTAATATACAGTTATACTCCCCGAATGGGGGTGACATAACACAATATAACTCAACCACATCTAGGATAGAACAGGAATGAGATAGAAAGATAAAGATAGATAACAACCAGGAATGTAACATCACCGAGATACAAATCCAGAATTCTAAGTGACTAAAATAAATACATCTCAGAATATCCCTGAATCTAAATACAGTAATCCCAAAATAGTAAGACAATCCTAAACTAATGAAAGTAACACCAACTGCTAGTAGGTCCAAGTCACTAGTGATGTCTAATGCTGCACCAAGAGGGATAGACACCAGAGCCTCATCATTCACTGTAAAATTTTCAACAGGTCCAGTCAGGACGGAAACGAGCACATATCTCTCAAAACAGTTCATAGCAGGTTAGGAGTATAAATCATACAATAGAGTAAAATACAGAAAGTGCTGAAAAGGAAGTACGAGTAAACAGGAGATATTTTGTAACTGAAAGTAAATACATGATAGTAGAGACTGTAAGTGGCTACGTGATTTAGAGCATAATGGTTATGTAAACGGCTTAGGGGCACATGAATACGAATAAGAGGCACATTTATACAGCTACTGGGGATAATGATCACATAACCAATTCTACTCACCCCGCCCCAATCAATACACAAGGATCCATTCAAGTTACGTTATAGGCACATGAATACAGCTAAAGATACGTGAACTCATGTAATGAGTAGTACATGAGGCACGTGAAAGCACATGAGAACATGTAAAAATATGAACTAGTACGAGTACAAGGAGTACCTGATGCACATGATAAAGTACATGAACATGAAATACCCGATGCACCCGTAAAGGGATAACATCTCAGGAAAGGATCCATATAGTACTAATCCGTGAAAATACGTGTCAGCATCATGTAAAGTAATCTAGAGCAAGAATATAATCCAGGTGAGTATGAAAAGATCAGAGAATGTACTCGCCTGCTATCTGAGTGTCCAAGAGAAATGTACTGTCCGAGGAGTGGTGTCTGGCTCCTATTAGAACAGCACAAGTCACAACGAGTCCAGAATGGTAATAATATGCACTACAATGCGTTCTACATGAATCTAGGTCAATTTAGACCAAAGTCAATTCTTGGTCAACTCTGGTCAACCCTAGAAGTCAAACTAGGTCAACCAAGTCAAACCTAGGTCAATCTAGTATATACTAGGCTAACTAGTCCATTCTATGTCTAATAAGACTAAACAAGTCTAAACTAGACTCACTAGCTAAACAAACACAACCATAGCCATAGGCCAATAGACTATACCATATTCAATTCTATATCTAAACAATACCCAAGTACTACATGACTATATACTCTAATATAGGAAAAATCACACATTAACTAGTTAGATAGGCTAATAGGATAGATCACATCTTGATGTGATACACAATATAACTTAGAATTTTCTATAGGTTATGATCGTACCATACTACCATATATGACAATACTTATAATTATACACATATGGAGAGGGGCACATGATATTCAATGTGTGTGTGTGTGTTAGAGTGTGGAGGGTACTAGTGATGTGAAACATGTGAGTGAGGTTGTGTGTCAATGGGCTAGAGAGGACATGTGTGTGTACATGTGTGTGTGAGTGTAGGGGGGTATGAGAGTGTACATGAGTGTGTGGGCTAAAGGGTGTGTGATACATGCCATTTCAGTGGAAAAAAACAGTGTGTGATATGTGAGGGAGTCAAAACAGTCCACAAACCAATTCTCAGATTTTCACATAACAAACCCCAAACCAATACACAGTTAACAGTCCAAAAAATTTTAGATTTCAGCCCATAATCTCAGTTTTACAAACTCATGAAAACATATTTAAAACCATTCTCAGATTTACATTAAAACTAACAGTTCAACTCACATTAACAGTCCTCACATTGGATTTCAGGTTAAAAACTGTTGAACCCTTTCCCCCCTATCAAAACAGTTCAGTCCTACATGAATCTAAACCCAGTTAAAGCAACTCATGATTGAATTCCCATATTTAAACATTACACAATCAGTTCACAACTCATGATATCACACCAAATCATTTTGACAGTCCTAACTCAGGGGAAAAACCTGAACAAAACAGTCCTAAGTGTAAACTCAGATTTTGCATTCACAAATAACTCAAAAACCCAAATTTAGTACACCCCAAAATACTTCAAAACAGTTAGCATTTATTCTAGTACACCATCTTCCCAAAATAAGTTCATAGATAACCCAAAGCAGTTTAATACCATCACAAAACAGTCCCCTCATTTCCAGATTTTAATCAAAACAAGAAACCAGATGTTCAAACTCAGTAATCCCCAAATCAGTTCAACCTATATATATCTCAGTTGTATTGAAAAACCCCACAGCCTAATTCAAATGAACCCAATCCATATTCAAAAAAACTCAATACATAATCAAAAGCCTGAAATTGAATGAAATAACTTAGCTAATGTAAAATGTAGCATGTGGGGATATTTAGCAGTGATAATTGAATCAAACAACAGGAATTTAAAGGTTGAAAAGAACTGGAAAGAATGTATCAGAGCTATGTATCAGGAAATCTCAATACAAACAAAAAAATCGAACCAATACTCCACATTAACCCATTCCTAATGTGCAATCTAATGTAACAGAGTTTAGGCAACAAATTTAGGATCTAAACAATCATTTAAACACAATTAAAACCATTTAAAATCAAATTAAAACCATTTCAACACCCTGTGCACTGAACCGTACAGTGCAGTGCACGTGCACGTGCAAATACGTGTCCGACACGACGCAAGGGCTCGTGACACTTGACACACGTGATGTCAGTGGTCGCCCTTAGTGTGTGTCGAATATTTCTTGTCCTGGTGTCGTGTCCTGCGCGCAATTGCACCCGAGTAGCAGGGCACGCACAGTGCCCGTGCACGCGCGCGTGTGTCAGCGTGTTCACTTGTCTGTGGCAACTCGACACGACACGAAAACCACACTTAGACACTAGAAACTCATAAGCGACATCAAAACCCTAATTCCTATTCAATTACATTCCTAAAAATCAATCGAAATGCCCATTGGGGCATTTCAACAAACACGTGCCAAGTGACACTGATACGTGTCCAGAATGGACACGAAACGATACGAAAATTTGGGAAACCCTATTCCTATAGTTAGGCTAGGGTTAGGGCAACCTAGAAATTATTTTTAACAGAATTTATATGGAGTATACAAGATTATACCTATTGGTGAACAACGGGTCAAAATCCCCAAATGGGAAGAGCTCCACAAGCCACTAAACTTCCTCAAATTGCGTGTTCCCTGAAAATACTCTACAGTAACAGCAAGAATACAGGAATTAAGTCCTATTGTAATTTATTTGAAGGAATTTGGAGAAGAAATGGATTTTCTAAGGATTTACAAAGTTGGGGACTCACCTCTTCCAAATGGCAAGTTTCCTAAAGAGGCAACCCTAGTTTTAAGAGCATATAAATAGGGGAGGGGCTGACCAAAGAGTCTATTCAGAATTTCTAGGGTTAGGGCTTGGTTCAATGGGTGTGGGCTATGGGCCATTAAGCCTACTAGTCATAAAATGACTTGTGACTTCACAAGCCATTTCCATATCAAACTAACTCCTAATTTCACCAAATTAATCCCAATGAGTTCATCCTCATGAACTTAAGTCAACCTAGGTTCTCAAATCCTAATCTCTTAGTCAAGACCTAGGTTAGCCACTAGGTTAGTCTACAAGGTCAACTTAAGTCAAAGTCTCTATAGGGTCAAAATCAATTCTACTAAAAATCACCAAAAATCACTAAAAATCATATTAATTATAATAAATATAATTAATACTAATAATCACTAAAATGGTTAGCTGGGACTATCTATGACTAATCTAGGTTGGGTCCAAACCAAGTTAGGCTAATCACAATACATGACAATCAATTAAATAATATTTTAATCACACCATTCTTAATAATACAATAAAAATCCAAATAATATTTATTAATTCAATTAAATACAAAAATTTCAAAATTACGCTCATTTGGAAAACTGGGTGTTACAATGAGGCGATCCACTCTCTGTTCCAGCCAGGGAACGCCTACGATTGGTATCGTACTACTGGTGCCACTCCTCATACTTCTGGAGCTGATACTTCTGGAGCTGGTCCTTCTGGACATGCTGACGCTGCAGCAGCTGGCGACGATGATGAGGATGATGACTTTTGATTTATTTTAACTTTTGAGACTGATACTTTTGTCTTATGTTTACTTGGAAATGCTCCGACATTCCAAGATTTTATCAGTACTCTTATTTTAGTTATTATCTGCACTCTTTTAGTTATTTTGTGACTTCTCATAGACATGGTTTTTATTATGCCTCAGTTTGGAATTTTAGTTTATCATTCAGCACTTTATTTGTTTCAGTTTTATTCTAGCATTATCTTTCTTTCTGCTTCATATTAAAACTGCCTGTGACAAATAACATGCATGTGTTGTGTATACAATATCTTTTCACTGTTTCTACCATGTTTGTGATGAATGTTTTATATTTTTTTGTGTTTCTGCAATGTGTGTTACTTATGCATTTATTGCGGAGGAGCTTTCTCTTTTACAATTATTTTGCTAAGTGACAACGGGGGAGAAATAGATCTAACATCTTCATGAATGCAGGTTAAGAACAATTTTTCAAATACATTTTTGAATTGATCCAAACTTCGATGTTATATCGGCAAGGTTTGTCAATTATCAAAATGGGGGAGATTGTTGGCCCATTGGTCATGATCAAACCTGATTTTAATAATTGATCAAACTATGTCTCGATATAAATGCAAGTCAATTCAGATGTTTACCTACGACGTTTTGGACACTGCTCAATAATGGATATCTACGATGTTCAAGACTGAAGCTGTTTGCCATTCCAAATGTATTTTCTGTTAAGCAACATAAATTTTTATTTTATTGAGTCTAGGAATACATTGTACATCAAGTCGTACTGGCAAATAGGCTGTCCGGAATCGTTTTTCAAAACTGACCTATTTCTTTTACAAATGACCTATGTTTTTGAAAAACATCATTTTTACAAAAAGCTTCTGAAGGACTTTTCAAAAAGCCAAAATTGATTTTTCTCAAAAAAATGAACTGGCAGAACCCTAGCAGAACTCGGCCAGAGTTCGGCCAGAGTTCAGCCAAGTAGAACGTTAGTAAACGTTTGATTTTGAACTTGGTCATCCTTCAGTTGCGGTTTGTTACAAAGAGTTCTGTCCGAATTCTGCCCGAATTCTGTCAGAGTTCTGTCTTTGGAAAAACTATAAATAGAGAAGCATTTCGGTCATTTCAAATCACCAATTCACTTTCAATCTCTTCTCTTCTTAAGCTTACATTCTTCCAAAGAGTTCTAAAAAAAAGCTTTTATTTTTAAATTCTAAGCTAGTTACAATTCTCTAGTCGATTTGCTAGCGCGGTACGGTCTAGAAGTTTTAAGAGCGATTGTAATTAGAGGCTTGATAGAAGATTCAACTCTTCACAATTGAAGTTGGTCGAGTTCTTCGTATCAAAGCTCGCGTCTGTAGAAGTTGCAAAGACTTCGTATGAAAACTTGCAGGATTTTCCAATAGTGGATTCAACTGGAAGCTAGAGTTCTTCCGACTGGACTAGTCCTCACAAGAGGAAAACCAGTATAAATCTCGGTGTTTGCGTTTGCCTTCTGATCACTTTTAATTTCTGTCATTTACTTTGTGATTATTTTTATATCTGTGATCTAACTGCTAACAAGATTTTTAATTAGAAATATTCTGCTGCCTACTCTATTTACCCCCCTCTAGAGTATTCTGCTTTACGATTTCGTTCCTACACTGAAGAAAGACTGTATGATCTGCATTTGCTTGATGGTATCCCATGCCTGTAACAGCCTTTCTGAATCTGTCAAACCAGGCTCGAGGAGATTGCTTGAGTCCATATAGCGACTTCTTTAGTTTGTACATTTTTCCATGCGATGACCCTCCGTCTGATTCTGTAGCGTAGTACCCTGGCGGGAGTTCCATGTAAACTTCTTCTTGTAGGTCCCCATGGAGAAAAGTATTCTTCACATCTAACTGGTATAGCTTCCACCCATAGTTTGCTGCAATGGATACCAGAGTTCTTACGGTGCTCATTTTCGCTACTGGAGCAAATGTCTCATCATAGTCGATGCCATATGATTGTGTGTATCCTTTTGCAACCAATCTTGCCTTGTATCGTTCCATTTTTTCTTCTGACGTCTCCTTTACTGTGTACACCCATTTACATCCTACAGTTTTCTTCCCTTTGGGTAATGGAACCAGCTCCCACGTCTTATTTTTCTCCAGTGCCCCAAGTTCTTCCATCATTGGAGCTTTCCACCTTGGATCTTTCTTTGCTTCCTGCCAACACTTGGGCAACGAAGTAGAGTCTAACGATGCAATGAAGGCTCGATAATTCGAAGAAATGTTAGAATAAGACATGTAGTTGGCTATATCATATTCATAATCATCAAAACGACTAGGAGCCTTACCGGTATTGATACGAAAAGATCTCCTTAAGGGAGCAATAGGTGGTGGAGAGATCCTACCATCAGAGTCAGAGAGATCCGCATCAGAATCAGATTGATTCAGTGCGGGGGCAACATCTTTAAGAGTTGGAGCAGGAGTAGAGAGGGACTTGGTACAGTAGGCATAGGGGACGGTACAGGCACAGTACTGGACTTCTGCTGTCTCCTTCTGTAGACTTGGAGCACCTTTTCTATTGTCTGCTGCTCCCCCTGTTTAACATATGTATCTTCTTCTTCTTCTGTATCGGAGTCACTACTTTCTTTCCATTTCGTCCAGTTTTCTACGACCGGGCATGGGACCGATCCGACCACCACAGATGGGCTTATTTTCTCTCCCTCACATCTAACACCCACTGTGTTAGGTGTGTCACCAAACGCTGAACCGTCATCCGATCCATAATATGGTTCCAGTTCTCTGAATGTAACGTCCATGCTTACAAACATCTTCCGCTCAACTGGGCTCCAACATGCGTATCCCTTCTGAGTTATCGTGTACCCGACAAAGACACATTTAATCGCTCTAGGATCCAGTTTGTCAACTCCTGGCCTATTATCTTGGACAAAATATACATGCCCAAATACTTTCAGTGGAACAGTGTACGAGGTTGCACCAGTAAGCATCTCCAACGGTGTCTTCCAGTCCAATACCTGAGATGGCAATCTGTTGATGAGATAAGAGGCCGTTAACACCGCCTGCCCCTATAAGTGTTTTGGGACATTCACAGCCAGCATCATCGTCCGTGCGACCTCCAGCAGGTGTCTGTTCTTCTGTTCTGCCATACCATTTTGTGCCGGTTTATAGGCACATGAAGTTTGGTGTAGTATTCCATGAGTGGATAAATACTCAGCAACCTTCTTATTTGTATACTCCGTCCCATTGTTAGACCGTAAGCACTTAATTTTAGTACCATATTGTGTTTCTACCCGGCGATAAAAGTCTCGAAACGCCTCAAAGACGTCACTTTTATTCTTCATAAAGTAGACCCATGTCACGCGAGTATAACAATCTATAAAAGTGACGAACCAACGAAAACCGTTAATACCGGTTGTAGGACAAGGGCCCCATACGTCCGAATGTATCATATCAAATGCACCTGAACTTCTACTTCCTGAACTCACATACGTGCTTCTGGTATATTTACCCAACTCACATGCATTACAAAATAACTTCTCTTTATTAGCCCTTTGGTATAAGGACGGATACATTCGACAAATAATTTTAAGAGAAGAATGACCGACACGTTGGTGGTGGAGTAGCAATTCATCTTCTACACTGTGCCGTGAATCTTCCGGTGATGTGTCTGCTACCAGAGATGCCAATGCTTTGTCCAGTCCAGTCATGTCTAAGTACCACATCCCCTTATGCCATGTGTCAGTCCCTAGTCGTCGTTCGGTTCCTTTCTCTTGAAAAGTCATCGTAGGAATGTCAAAGGAAACAGTACAGTTAAGATCAAGAATAATGACACTAATAGAAAGAAGATTGACAGGAAAAGACAGAACATGTAAGACATTGGTGAGAGTGAGAGAAGGAGTGCATGCGACAGTGCCTTTAGCCATGACAGGGCTGGAGTTACCATCAGCAGTCTGAATGCTCTTCGACGTTGGTAGGTGAGTATTGTCCTGGAACTCACCGCGGGACCCCGTGACATGGCGAGATGCCCCAGAGTCCATAATCTAACCTGGTTGGTGGACAGCAGCTGCAAGAGCACGTGCAGGAATACCTGTGCTGGATTGGACAAAGCAAGTGATGTGATCCCCCGAGGTAGATGACGCCCCATGACTGCCGTCTGAACCCAGCTTCATGCTGCGTAACCTCACGAGGAACTCCTTCTCAAGAGGGGTTAACTCAGCCACGTGATTTTCTCCTCCTTCCTCCGCCAGATTAGCTTTGTGTCCTCCAGAATAATTTTTCCTTCTACAAGCATAACCGCATCTACCACCTCGACGTCCTCCACGGCCCCGTCCACGATCACTCGACTGACTTTGCAGGGGTTTTGGACAAAATCTGATGTAATGCCCTGAGTCACCACAGTTGTGGCAAACACCGGCCACAGAGGGAGGCTGATTTAAGGCGGAAAGGGCGGACTTGTCAACAGCGGCTTGCTCCCCCTGGAAAGAGCCCTTGTTGGGCATCAACTTCAATCGAGCCTCTTCTTGTGCCATGGCAACTATGGTTAGGAAGCATGGGCTGTGCTAGGAGTACATTCCTTCTATGCTCAAACACAGGGTTAAGACCCTTCAAGAACTTCAACATCCGTTGTCGCGAAATATAATCCAAGAATTTTTGGAAATGTTTCTCAAATGCTGGTTCGACTTGTGCATCTTCCATTTCAAGAGAATCATAGTGAAAGCTCGTGATACATACAAGAATGCCGCGACTAATTAAAAGGAGAATCAAACTACACTTAGAAAACAACATTTGCAACCGAAAAAACAACAACAATCAACCACAGCCTCTTTCAAGCATCTCATTGTACTGCAAGAAGGAGATTTGGCGCTGCATCTTCATTTGCACGTAAAATTTTGTCATGAACTCCTCTGCCTTCAAATCAATCTCTTGCTCTTGCTCTTGCTCTTGCTTGCAAATCAATTCACAGCCAGTAGCAGTCTCTACACTTTCAGCATCATCACTGAACACTTCCTTTCCCTTTTCAACTCCTACATTGCCGTCCTCGTTACAAATGTAAGTAGTCCCTGTCCTCGCAGTCCTCGAGCTCGGCCGCCGTCGCGGTGGATGGGTTGACACACGAGAGCAGCCGCAACGACGCGGGCCGGTGCATCCTGAAGTGGAACGCGGGAGTCTCGTCGAACGAGAGCTGGCGCTCCCCGACGTAGTGCAGCCTGTCGGACCGGCCCTTGTTGCTGCCGATGGCTTGTTGGAGCCACTTCCGGTTCTTGCGCTCGAGCGCACCGCCTTTCCTGGCCCACACCAACGCCAGCCTCAGCACGCGCGCTCCATGCGGTTCTGGCGAATGTAGACTTCCTTGGCCCCATGCCTACAGGTGAACGAGAGCGATGGTGATGGTGCTCCATGATGCATGAGAGATTATATAGAGCTTCAATCGACGCGGTGTGATTGAAAGCAACAAATATTGTGCCTCTTCCTGGAATGTTTTGGAAAACGAGCAACTAACAACCTAAGGAGCGTTTATTTTTTGGGCTCTGCTATGCCTACAAACAAGTGTGTACAACCCTTACAACCACCACTTGTCTGACGGAGCCCATATAGCAGGGAAGGTGAAAGATGTGCAAGGGGTCGAAGAGAGAGGTTCTAAGATGCTGGTACAAATTTGGTTGTAGACTTAGCATTATTGTTTTATTTTGGTGTAGGCCTGTCAATGGTAGACCGAAAATCCGTATCCGATCCGTATTCGAACCGAAAATATCCGAAATTTCGGATACGGATACGGATTCGGATATCATATCGGATATTTATCGAATATCGGATACGGATACGGTAAGTGTAATATCCGAACCAATAATATCCGAACCAATAATATTTAAATTATTTAATAAATTTAAAATGATATTTACTACAAATTATGTTTTTCAACCAAAACTTATTGGAAAGTGTAGATACTTCAAACTATATTTTTTAGCCACTTTAAGTGGTTTAGATCGGTACCATAGGGTTGATCTTAAATTTCCAGCAACGTATATACTATAATATATTTGACATATCATATCTAAAGAGTTCAAATGTTTTGGTTGTCACCTAGCAAGCGGCTGAAAAACATAGTTTGAAGTATCTACCCGATCTAAACCAGCAAGGTGACAACCAAAACGTTTTAACTCATTTTTTTTCTTCCCTTTTTTTTAATATTTTTTTAGTAATCTTATTGGTTCGGATATTATCCGATATCCGTTAAAATTATTGGTAACGGGTATGGTAGCCAAAAATTATATCCGATCGGATATCGGATAGTTATCGGATATATCCGATAGTTAATGGTTCGGATATGGTAATGCCAATATCCGACCAATAAGCTACCATTGACAGGCCTATTTTGGTGATAGTTTAGTTGGCAAGTAACCGCTGTCTACATCTAAAGAGCAGAGCAGACTGTGATGGTCTAGAAGCAAAATTTGAATGATTGGAACAAAATAATTGAATGATTGGAACGACAGGTTATTAAGAAAATATAGGCTGTAGAATAATGAACATCTCTTTTTCTTGTTGAAAAGTGCAGCTGCAATGGCTTAGACAAGACGAGCAAAAATCCAATTTGGCAGGTGCATGGTTATATTTTTGTGTGCCTATAGCCTTATATCAACACACTTTTATTTGTATCATGATCTTGAAAGAGTTGGAGACTATCAATTCCACATGCATTTGTATCAAAGAGGATCATAGCACAACCGCTCCGTGTGATTGCTGATGTATGCAATTGCATCCAATAGCAGATAATTTGGCTAACATTGATGGCAAAATACAGAATTATAGTTCTGTTGCTCAATTACAACATGCAGTTGTAGCTATATCATGCTTTACTAATGTCATCCAAACCATGGTGAATCATGTTCTTGATAAATAACATTCATCATTGACTAGGCACAATTTTGGCAAAATCGAGGATGAGAGGAGTCAAAGCGTTTTGGAATCTCAATCCTATATATTTTGTGTGTACTTCATATATATATATATATATATATATATATATGTCGCAAAAACAAAGCCATTTGGAGAAGGTTGCATACATGGTCTTCTTCCAAATTGTACTCAATTCAGTAACAAGAGGATTCTTTTTGATGTGAGAGAAAGGAGTGACTAATTATTTGGTTTGAAAATCACAGCTACATAATTGGAGACACGATCAATTATTATAGACAGAATCATGAGGTTGTTCACGCGAATGTATCTATCATTCATGTGCAAGGAAGCTCGGGGGAAGGTTAAGATACAAGGTTGTTAACAACTTAATTATCTATAAATTTTATATATAAAAAAATATGCCTCTATGACGTTAAATTAAGTTCAAGACAGGTTATTAGTCCATCGCAAGGTTCGTAACGGGTCTGTCAGCACTCTTGAGTTTTGCAAATTTTCCAACTACAGATGACGAAACATCGTCAAGTTTAGTACGCGGTTTATGTAGCATTAGGGTTTCACATAATAATGGATATTAGAGTTTGGATCTCTTCCTGGTTTGGATCACGATATCATTATTAGTTAGTTAGCCTACGTGAACACTGATTTCGAGACCCAAATCCTAATGGTGGCAACATATATGTGTCTTCTTCAATCTTGAAACAAATACTACGGAGTATCACTTCTCACAAGAAGTTTCAAAGTTGTCGATACTGTGAGTACATCTAATTAATTGGTTGTATCGAATGAGTACGACCAGTCTACTACTTGGTATCGCGCGCACAAAATCCAATCAGAAGAGTCCCTAATGAACCCAACTCCTCTTAGTTTATATGAGTCAAGTCCTCTATCATGCTCTTTAACTTTCTTTCACAACTTATCTTTCAAGAAAATATGCATACAATTATTAATCATCATGTTGATCTGCAACTAAAAAGGAGAAGTCGATCAAAATTGACACAAGTTAGCCTGGGATTGCCTGCACGGTTGCACCGTCATCGTATTAATTTTCCGTAGTTTTTCCACATAATCATCTCTCTAATTAATCAACTGTGTTTTAAGAATTTTATAAATGTACAAACTCTTGCTGTCACAAACCATAAAATTTGCCACTAATTCTAAAGTAGCTAGTTGCTTTTGTTCAGACCATCCTTACCTTAATTTTACAGATTGATCGAACAATACACAACACCTAGAAAATCTAGAGCCAGAGGGTGCTTCACAAACTGAGTGCAGAAGAACCATGCGTTACTGGTGATGCCACATAAAATTAACATATTATTTTAGTTTTAGGGTCTTCTATAAATATTGAAAAATTTACATTTAGATTTTCATATTGTCCGATAATTATTTAGAATGAAGACATAAATGTAAATTTTGAACATTATACGAGATCCAAAAACTAGACAAATATGTATGTGTTGTGTAATTTGGATTATTTAGTCTTACATGATGGATTGTATATATGATTTTAATTATTTAGTTTTGTCATGACCAATCAAAAAAAAAACTTATGATACTGTAATTTTATGTATATAATTATTCTAAATCCAAATACTCACGCCAAAAACTTTCTCAAGAAAACTCTCAATAAATACAAACCACGCCGCAGCAATAGAAAAATATATACAAGAGTTGATGATATGATCAACCAAATTGTTATTTAGCCTGCGATTTGTAACCGTGGGCGTGACCGATGGCCCAGGTGATAGTCAACTAATGACTCTTTTGCTATCACTAGGTCTTATTTGGGCCAATGAAAGGTTGCCACGTGACTTGCGGTCACGTCAGTGATTACAAACTGCGGACAACATAGCAAAATACAAAGATTAATTGGCTCCTCTCTGAAGCATGTCATTGTATTGTATCAATGACACCTGCCTTTGTAGCTTCATCTGCTCGTAAAAGTTCGATATGAACTCCTCCGCCTTCGAATCAATCCCTTCTCCCTCTTCCTCTTCCTCTGACCCCTCCCTATCCGACTCGACGTCGTGATCGTGATCATCCCTCTCTTGACCCTCAAAGAACTTGCATTCCCTCTCGCCTTTATAGAATATCCAGTCCTCATCGCCGTCGTCGAGATCGACCGGGGGCGTTCTCATGCACGGTATCTTGGGGAACCTCAGCGACGCGGGCCTGCTCATCTTGAAGCCGAACGCTGGGGTCTCGTCGAACGAGAGCTCCCGCTCCATGTAGCGGACGCGCTCAACGCCCGCGCCGCCCCCTCCGGCGCCCCGGAGGCTCTTGAGCGCGACGCGAAGGCTGAGCATTAGCCGCCACCTCCTGAGCGCCCCACCCTTGCGCGCCCAGAGGAGTGCCAAGCGCAGGACACCCCACGCCCGGCTCGCTGCAGTAGCTTTCTTCTGCACCATTGGTCTATGTAGAACGGAACTAGTTTCTGAAATTGTTTGATGAGTATGAAAATGTTTGATGAGTATAGAGAGAGAGAGAGGAGGGGAAGTTGCATTTATATATAGGGATGCTTTGCTTTGCTACTCTGTTTGTTTGAATAACACAAAATTGGTTTTTTTAGCAGGGACACGGAAGAGAGGGAAAATGGGGCCCAACTCGGTGCATTTGATGGCTTCTTGTAACCGGACACGGTTTTGATGCTGTGAGGAGAAGCTTGCAAGCAGCCTTGTCTATAAAGAAAACATTACCAAGACTTGACTTAGTTTTTGTTATTTGGTTGAGCTGGAGTTTTAAATTAACAATGTGTCTACACTGGACATGTTTAGTTCGGAGGAAGTCCCTTGCAAATGGAGTCTTTTGCTGCAACTGGTCGGAGTTCGTAGCAGTTACAATGTTTGGCTTGCGCAGGAATCAGACATTGCAAGTGTCTAATCTATGCAACAGTAGTTGCAGCTCTTAAGTTTTTTGTTACAACCAAGTTACATCAAAAAAAGAAAGAAAGTGGGAAGAGAGAGGAGGAGGTGCAGCTCCCCACCACCACTGCCAGTGCCGGTCCTCCGCCTCTTCCTCCCTTCGCTCCCGGCCATTGCTGCTGGTGGCGACGGAGAGAGGAGGAGGTGGCGATGGTGGTGGGGAGTGGTGGCGGTGGTGAGGAGAGCGGAGGAGGTGGCGGTGGTGGTGGGGAGTGGTGACGGTGGTGGGGGGGAGATGTGGCGACGGAGAGAGAAGGAGGTGGCGGTGGCGGTGGTCGTGGGGAGTGGTGGCGACGGAGAAAGGAGGAGGTGACGGTGGTGGTGGGGAGAGGTGGCGGTGATGGTGGGGAGGTGTGATCTTTTTGGGAAAAAATATAACAAAGAGAGAGAGATATATGATTTATATATTAAAAAAAATGGGAGGGGGGTAACCATACCTAAATTTTTCACTTACAACAACTGTCCAAACATCAGACCAATTTTTCTTTCACTTGCAGCACAAAAAAAGTACTCTATCCAAACACATTTTGATAAGTGCTACTTGCTGCAAGTGTCCTGCAACTCATCATGATGTGAGTACATTTTCACACTTCCAAAGAGTAACATCTATCCAAACAGCTCCAGATCGAAAGGGACCACGGTTTAAACCACGAATCCACATGTCATCTTTTTATTGATCGATTTTAGGTCCAACAATAGTGAAGGAGAGGGAGGAGCTGGGGTGTGTGTGGAGGCCGGTCTTATTGGCGAGGAAGGATACATGGCCGCGGTTTAAACCACCGTCTTCCCCTCGAATTGGAAAGTTTTTTGTTAAATTAAAGGGTAAATTTTAACTTAATATCCTGAACAATTTTAATTTTTTAACTGTATACCTTAAATTTTTTTACTAGACAATTTAATATCCTCAACTATTACAAATTTTATAACTTTATACCTTTTTTTTTTAATACTTTGTCAGTAGTCAGGATGAACTTTTTAGTCAAAAAAGATAAAAATATCTTCCTTCCCCACCCTACCACACGTCCCGCCGCCAATTCCCTCCCCTACCTCACCCACCCCGGTTGCACCATTCCATCGCCACCACCCTCCCTCCCAACCCCCGCCTGCACCCCTGCCTCCCATGGCTGTACCCTCCCTGATCCTCGGTTGCACCCTTCCCCCACCCCTCCCTTCCCCTTCGATGCACCTGGCCTTCCGCCACTTCCAACCCCACCCCCCCCCCCCCCCCTCCTCCCCTCATCCGCCCGCCGTCCTTACCCTACCTAGGCGCCGCGGGAAGGGGGGGGGGGGGGGGGGGGGGTGAATGGGGTTATAGTTAATTTTGTTATTTTAGATTATTCTTTAATGGTATTAGGGTAATAAGTTGTATAATTATATAGTTGATATATCAAGTCTGTGGGAGTGTAGTCTATTTGGTACACCGGAGGGTCCAGTGGGGATGAGCACGGTTCGAATCTTCCTATAGTCGTTGCTTACCAACCCAGAGAAAAGGATACCTCAAAAAAATTGAAAGAACTGAATGAAGTTGAAATCAAGTCTAAATTAAAATGAAAAACCCATGCACGAGTTTCGCAATAGCAGTACATGACAGCAAGCGTGTAGCTTATAATTAAATACATTTACAATACCATACGGACACTACAATACATATAATGAGTGTTTCAGAAAACAACAATTATGAATCTATTGGTTTCTAAACCATCATTTTGACTGAAACATGGGAGACATCAACTAGAATAGGTTGTTAAAGAAATATTCATGTTAATATAATAGTGATGGGAGTCTACTATGTTTGTATTATGTTTGTATGTAGAAATGAAACTTCGAAGATTTGTCATAACTTTATTTTGGCATTCCATATCACTGTGCTGGTGTATAGACAGAGCTTTCATAATTAATTAATCAGTTACTTAATGGTCTCTTTTAATCATTCAACTGATGCCAATAATTATGGAACAATTGATTGGTCTTACCATTCTCCATATCGGCAATCATACGTTATTTGTCATGTAGGTGGTAGTCACTTACTAGTGTTAACTATATATGTGAACGAATTTTCCTACAGAAACAATAAATAATAATAGCAAACAAAATAATTGTGTGTTCCTCTTCTTATATTATTAGTGTGATTTCCTAGTGTAGATTTTTGTTCTGCTGTAAGATCCAAAGAATGGCTTTGTAGAGTATCGATGAAGTGCCCTTATTCTTCTTACTATTTAATATGCACAAGCTGAAGAGTTTTATTGGTATTAAATATTAACTCATATATAATATAATTTTTTTAAGTTTTATCGTAAAACTTTTATGTTATAAAAATGTTCTTATCTGACCTGACGTGTGTTTCAGGTATTCCATAATACTTGAAAGAGAATATATACTACTTAAGAAGAGCAAAATCTCTTGATTTTTTTATTACTTTGTATCACAAGCCGTATGAGAAAACATACTACTACCAGAGAAAAAAGGTAAAATCTGCATTACTTTATCTGAAGGATGCCCCAGTCTACTATGCCAAACCTCATAATCACTCTCTTTGCATGCCAGGATCACCGAAGCCAAAGAAGCTGGAACCTCCCCCAAGAAGTAAAGTCCACCCCTTTGTTCACCTGCTCCAATCACCATCCTCGTACTTCGGTCCTGAACAAAACACAAATCAGGAGTAAATAACATATCACAATTTCTGGCACCAATCAATTGGGAGACAGAGATCAAATTGCAAGTCAATGTCGGAACATAAAGAACATCCGTCAACACCAACGAAGCAGTCAAAAATACTTTGCCTCTCAGAACAGCCTCAATAGTGCTCCCATCAGGCAGAATCACAGGACAGACAGGGCCCTCAAAGCAATCAACTAAACAGTCACGAGAGCCGGTCGCATGAAGAGTAGCCCCAGTATCGAATATCCAAGGGACAGAAGAATTCTTATCCATCAGACGATCAGAGTTTAAAGAACCAGGGTTGGAAGAATTGTCGTTACCCAGCAAGCTAATCAGTTTCTGCCATTGTTCACCTGAGAGTGGTGAAGGATACCCTCCATGCATCATATCCGCCGAACTCCCAGCAAGACCAGCAGGGACACCATGACCAGCAGCGACGACATGATGAACAACCCCTGCGCCATCAGCACCATGTCCCCCATCACGTCTCTGCGGTGGTGTCGGACCTCTGCCACCACCAGCACCACGTCCGCCCTCACGCCGAGGACGAGTCTCCCACCACTCTGGATAGCCAATCTTGGCAAAGCAAGTTGCAACACCATGACCTGTTTTCTTGCAATGAGTACAGATCATACCTGATTTGTCCCTGGAATCTGAGGTTCTATTAGAAGTAGTAGAAATACGAGGTGAAGACTTGATAGCCAGCGCCATCACCTCCTCAGTAGCGGATTGGACCTGATATTTTCGAATATCTTCCTCCTGACGGACTGCCTGGTATGTCCGATCTAAACTTTGCTGAGGATCCTGAGCCAGAAGATTAGATCTGGACCATACAACTCAGCATTCAACCCATACATAAAGTCCTGAAAGTGGTCTTCATCCCTCATAGCCTGTAGCTTTGCAGCAAGTTCACCACAGGTACAAGTAGGCAATGGAAAATAAGCAGCTTGTTCATCCCACAAAGACTGCAAATTTCCAAAATAGGTTTCCACAGACATCGACGCCGTTTGTTTGCACTCGGCCAAAGCCACCTTAATTTGTTGCTTCCGAGTGCCGTTGCTAACAACTAATCTTTTTTCCAACAAATTCCACAATGGATAAACCTCCTCAAAGTACGGCAAAGATTTCTTCAGAGACGGATCAATGGTATTAAGAACCTATTGAACCAATAGCGCTTGCACGCATTTCCAATCAAGCAATTTACTAGCATCAGTAACAGGTTTTGACTTCAGTACCTTCCAGAAAAGTGATCTTTCGTCTAGAGATCAGGGAGAGACGTATCGACCGAGACCACTCAGCATAGTTCGGTCCACGAAAAATAATAGGAGTAATGATATTTCCTGGTTGATCAGCAGAACTCAGAAAATATGGATCCTTCGGATTAGAATAATTTTGGTTGTGTGCACCGCCACCGCCAGTCGCGACGGAGTAGCTGGACGCAGCATCATCTGCCATTGCGGATGTCGGATGTACAAAAAAAATTTGGACAACTCCGACAAATCAGCCGCTGATGGACGGGGTCGGTGACGAATCGGCCGCGATCAGGGGCGTCGGATCTGGCGCGTAGGAGCGAACGGATGTTGGGTGTACAAAATTTTGTACAACTCCGACGAATCTGCCGCTGATGGACGGGGTCGGCGGCGAATCGATCGCGATCAGGAGTGCCGTATATATATATATATATATATATATATATATATATATATATATATATATATATATATATATATATATATATATGGCAAAATCAAGTCAACTCTTTCTTCTGCTTCCGCACCTGTTTCTTTAGCATTTCAGAAATTGAAGGACAGAAAAGCTTCGGAGTTGGCCAGAAAAGGATATGATATAGTAAAAGAAGAACTAAGTTCTAATCCGTCGAGTAGAAGGCGCATGCAGTATACATCTACCACAAAGTCATCTGGAGTCAGAAGTGATAAAACTGATATCGTCGAGTAGAGGGCACGCGGTCGGCGTCGGCGCGGGAGGGCGTCGGAGGGTGCGTCGGATCGGATGCTGACGCTGTCGGGCGAACGGGGTCGACGGACCGGGCGGAGCAGTCGGGCGCCGGGCGGTCAGCCGTTCGGGCGTAGCAGTCGGACGGACCGGACGGAGCAGTCGGGTGCCGGGCGGTCAGCCGGATCGGACGTAGGGTTCGGATGGAGATGTAGGGTTTGGCAGCTAGGGTTTTTCATAAGGCTCTGATACCATGTAGGAAATAATAATGCCTTATTCTCATTGCTAGGGTTTGGTACAATATATATAGTGTCTACATTTGGGCTTATGGGTATGGGCCATATTTACATTACAAATATAATCTAACACTTTAGAAAAACAAACAACCACAACCACCAACCCCCCCCCCCCCCCCCCCCCCCCGCAATATATATATATATATATATATATATATATATATATATATATATATATATATATATATATATATATATATATATATATATATATATATATATGCTAGTGTCATGGCACACGCAATGCGTGTGCAACGCGTCTTACTATTGTTCACACCATTTAATGTAGGAAACATTACATAAGATTAAATTTAGTTTTATAAATTAGTATTGTCTGATAGGATAGTTGAATATGTTAGAAATGTTAATATCATCTTATTTAAGAACAAAAACATTCCACCAAACTTAATGAACAGAAATATTTACTTTCACTATAGAAAATAACTCACTTGACAAAATTTGCTTTAAGGAAATGTTATTTGTTAGCACCTTCGGGCAACATATTCATCAACATGGATTGACAGGTAACTCGTGCTTACATATAAATGGTCGATAGTCATCAGTATTGACAACATACATTGTCCTGCAAGAAATAAGAAAATCTAAATATGTTATATGGAAGCAAAGGTAGTCATCAACTGGACTTGACTGGTAACTCTTTCTTAGATATAAAAAGCCGATAGTTGACTGGTAAATCTTGCTTACATATAAAAAGTCGATAGTCACCGATATTGATAACATGCATTGTCCTTCAAGAAATAAAGAAAGCTGAAGAGGTTATATGGAAGCAAAGGTATTAAATATGTTTTATTTCATTACGTAATAGACATAAGTAACTCAAGTACCTCATATGTGATTAGTTTTGTGGGAGCAAAACTTCTTGATAAAATATTTTTCTGGTAAATATTCCATTCTTGTTGTCAATCGATCCCTTTTTCACTAACACTCTTGTTGATATTCTTGAAACACCCCGAGATAAAGCGACATACAATTGTCCATGTCCAAAAACATAATCGGGAAGGTAAATTCCCACATTTGGTATTGTTTGACTATGTGATTTGTTTATTGTTAGTGCAAAACTCAATTTAACTGGAAATTGCTTCCTTGTCATTGCAAATGGGAGTCCAGAATTCTCAGCGGTCATTAAAGGAATTCTTGGTAGAAAAATTCTATTTTCAACAAATTGTCCCGATAAGATTTCAGCATCAATAACATTGTTATAGCAACCACGACATAGTAACCATGTGCCATTACATAATCCCATTTTTGGTCAATATTTCTTAGCAGCATAATAGGTACACCCTTTTTCAAGGTTAGTTTATGTGGAGGGAAACCTCCTGGTGATATTGAGTTTAAAAACTCTTGTTGATACAAATTCCTTTCATCATCCTGAACCCAATCAAATGAATAAACAATTTCTTCTTCACGTGGAAACATACGAATGATTTTGTCATTAAGAACATCAACATCTTCATTTAGGGGAGTAATAATTGCTCTTTCAACTATGTAATCTCGATTTTTAATGTTTTGACACAAATTTGGAAAGACTTCGTTAATAAATTTATCGATAGTCAATTCTCCCTCCCAATGTACTACGATAGACGACGGTAATTGTATCATGTCTTCTACCACTGAAGGTTCTTGACCGTCACCAATACGAAGCAAAAATTCTGAAAATTCAGGATCACTTTTGGATCTCATATTTTCCTTGAGTTTGAGGATCTTATTATATCTCCAAAATGATGATTTAACTACACTTGCTTGTACCATTTCTGTTTTTGTGCCATTTCGGACAACAAGAAGCACTTGCCGAAAATCGCCTCCAAAAATTATAACTTTTCCTCCAAAGGGTAGATCAACATCTATTAAGTCTCTAAATGTTCAATCCAAAGCTTCAAATACATAGCGATGTGCCATTGGTGCCTCATCCCAAATAACAACTGATGCCCTTCTGATAAGCTCGGCGAGATCTGATTGTTTACTGATTGAACATGTTGATGTTGCATGAGGATTGGTTGGAATTTTAAACCTGAAATGAGCTGTTCTCCCTCCTGGTAATAATGTTGCTGCTATTCCTAAAGTTGTTGTTGCTAGCACAATATACCCGTCGGTTCTTAAAGATGATAATAGCGCACGATAGAGATAAGTTTTTCCTGTACCCCCAGGTCCATCTACAAAAAAAATTGAGCTTTTACAATATGTAACAGCCGATCTGATTGTGTCAAAAACATATTTTTGCTCATTATTTAGATTTTTAATTGCATCATAATCATCCTGCGGAATGGAGATTGTAAGCTCATCTTGAATTAGAGTTTGAAATGCCTGAAAAGTTGTGAATTTGAGAAGTAATCACTGGCAAATCACAGTCTGTAATTCTCTTATTATGCTGGGACAGTAGAACACTCAAGACGATTAAAAGTCTATTCATGATAAGATTCGATCTTGGGGTACTGGTAGACGGGTAGTCTTCAATCATGTATAGGTAAAATTCATCCCACAAACTGCGTACTCCAATTGGTTCACAATATACCAAAAGTGTTACAAATAATCTTCTTAAAGCTTTTGGCATTCTTATTGCAGACGCTTCTAGTAAACATTGGCGAATGCTATCATCATCTTCTAGCAATCCTCTTTTCTCTGCCGATTGCTTAAATGTTGGATATGGGGTACCATTTACTGTGAGCAGATCTGCAAATGATGTTGGGCCTCTAACGTGATTAAGAAGCGTGCGAAGATAAACTTTTCACCCTCACGTGGAGAAACTGTGTATATTCTTCCTACGGCTCTTTTATTACTCCTCCTTCGTGACCATTTGTGGACATTATCATTCCACCTGCAGTGTTCGGAAAACTCACTATACAAATATTGTCTTGCATGCATGTCATTATAATTTGTTGCAAAAAATTCAGTCAGTGTCGTTCTCAAGTTTTGTTCTTCAGCAAGAACATTGCTTATCCTTTCATGACTGTAAAATCTCACTTGTTGCATATTTGAAAGGTGTATTTGTAGACGCATAACCGATGGATAAATCTGTCCCATTCTAAACTGAAAGATTCTCCATAATGCCTCTTGAGCACAAACCCATCTCGCATCAATAAATTTTTTTATTTCATCATCAACTGCCTCTGGACGCACTTCAAGAGTAACACAATCTGGCCCTTTGTGAATATACTTGACGCTCTTAATACTACTGCATATTTCCACATTAATGTGACAATTATACTTTAGAAGTAGCCATGGGTTGTACGGAACGACCCAACTATTATCAACCATCAGATTTCCATGTTGTTCTAACAATACTGGTGTAGAATCTCGTCTGCGATAGATTAGATAAGAGTCATTTCCCTGGATGGTGACAGGTGCAAATGACTTTGGAAAACTTCTTTTACATTTTCCATTCTTCATACATGTTGCATTTGGTTTATGTACACCACATGGACCATGTATCATATGCTTTAAAACTGCACTATATAATTGCGGTTGTTCATCTTTGTTTGGTATCTCCGCCACTACAATTCTGTCATAATCGTCCAGTGTAGCAATATTATCATTACCATCAAGTATAATAAGCATGTGCACATGTGGTAGGCCACGTTTTTGGTACTCAATGACATGAGCATGTGCAAGAACCCTTCCAAGTACTCCTTTCTCGATTATATGAGTCTTTAATTCTTGAAATTTTGAATGAAAAATTCGTGTTACCAAATCAGGACGATCTGGTGGTGTTTGTCTAGGAAGAAGCTCATTTTGTATTTCCTCCCATCCAGGATTGCATGTCATAGTAATAAAAATATCTGGTTTTTCGTATTTCTGTACCAGTGTCATTGCATCCTGATACCTTTGATACATGTCACGTGGACTTCCAATGAAAGAGGATGGCAATATAGTCCTACGTCCAATGTTGTTGTCACAATTATAATCGATTATTATATTGTTATTTTAATATCTTAAAAATTTGTGTTAACTTTGGTAATAAATTACTAACTTGCGTTATTTTCGCCACCATTTAGTGAATCCTGGAGACCTTGATATAGTTCTGCTCGAATAATGTTCTGATTGAAATGTAACCATCTGAGCTTTTGCGTTTCAATTTTGACATAGTTATCAACAACATATTGTTGTAGAAGTCTACCCCCTCGAAGTAGTAATGATGGATCATTTTGACGGATCCAAAGAAAGAATCGCAAAATTTTAGTTAAGGGAGGAAAAAGAAATATCGTTAATTTACGACCAATAAAGATTTAATGTGGACGGTTTAAATTACCTGCATCCTGTATGCATAATAATTGAGGCATGTTAGGCTTCCACCATTGTCGCTATGAGTATTTTCATCCCAACCATAAGTCCCATATGGAAATAATAAAGGATACTGCATCGGGTCATAGTAGCCAGCACAATCATGGATATGTAAAAGTTGTCCAGCAAGTGTTTGAACGATGATATCCCTACCTTTTAAATTTGGTATTTCTTCACCAGATTTGATAATTGCAGCAACCTGAGATTCAGAAGGTAGGGTATATTGTCGTCGATTTGAAGGTTGTTCCTTAATGATGAGCCTACATTCTCGTACATTTGGGTCTTGAGCAAGTTGACGAAATCTATGCACAAATGGATTATGCTCATTCAATATTTGTTGTATCTTCTCAACTATATTTTTGTCTAGACTGCTATTTTCTTGCAGACGATAATCAATCTCTTGGTTTGTGTCATAAATATATATTTGGAGATATCGTGGCTGGCTATTATCAGCTGGTAGAAGGCTGCCAATTCTATGATATATGGAACCCTGAGCATGGAATGTATAAATTCCTTGTTGACCATTAGCAAAACTTTCATCTACTTGGACACCCATGTCAGTAAAAGCGAACACATGGTTATAAGAACGAATGTTTTGCCTAAAGTGTCTCCCCTCTGTTGTCTGGGCAGAATATAGGTAAAGAAGTTCCGGTGGTGATGGTATATGTTCTAATTCAATGATTCCTCTTGCACAACACATATTTGAGGTTTCATGATGAAATAAGCGTGCATTTCAATACGGACATGTTGTTGGAGGTTTTAAATAAAGAACTGGTACTCCCACATCCTCCCTGAAATTTCTGGCGGAGTTATGATTTGCACGCACACCTCTTGTGAGACGATTTGTGATGTTGTTAGGTTGTCCATTAGAATGGTTCGATATATTATCAACAACTGCTATTTAGAGAACAAAAGAGAAAGTAGTTCGTTTTAGATTAGATTCTAATTATTTGACTGTAAAAATTAAAATTAAGGAGAAAAGAATGAGGAAATAGTAATGAATGTTTTTGGTAAGTAATGAATTGAAATCCTAAATTAGTAAAACAGTTGGTTAAAAGGAGTAGATGAAAAAATCTTGATTGTGTGTAGTATGATTGTGGCTAACACTTGTAGATGCCTGATTTGGTCCAGCTGAAAAAAAAATATCATAATTTAGTTAAATTTAGTGTTCATGACTAAAGTAAAAGAGTTAAATTTTACTAAATGATGATTAAACGTGGTTGATGAACTTACCAGCAATATTTGAAGTGTCAACAGTAACATTTATCCTTCACGCTAGCTGTCTTATACGGGTTAAACGCGTCCTCGAAGGCAGTCCACTACTTACGCTAGAACTTTCAGTACATTGCAAAGTTCTATTATGAATGCTGACACCTTCACCTGATCCATTGTCAATGATAATTTAATATTAATGTAAAATTTTAAAGTTGGTAGTATTTTTACAATAAAACAATATATTGACAAATCTTGATTGTATGTAGTACAATTGGTGGTAGCAGTTGTAGATGAATTATTTTGTCATGTTAGGCAAAATTATAATAGTTAAAAAATGGTTTGATAAAGATTAAATTAGAATGTTAAATTTTGGCAGTGGGTTAGGGAAGAATGTCAATAAGAAGTGACTGATGAACTTACCAGACGCATTAGAAGCGTCAACCGTAACATTTTTCGTCCGTGCTAGTCGTCTTATTTGGGTCAAGCGTATTCTTATAGGCAGTCCACCAGCAGTTGAACTATCAACATATTGCAAAGATCTACCGTGAATGACGACATCTGCACTTCAAAATAAAAATTATAAAGTAATTATTTGTAAAGTATTTAAGCTTAAATGTTAACCATAAAATGAAGTAGGTAGTATTACCATCGTTGTGAGGAATATGATTGGGGACAACAGTTGTAGATGCACGATTTGTCTCTGCTGTAAAATGAGGTTAGTGTATTTTTAAGATGGAGAATGCTTGAATGTTTAGCATAAAATTAAGTAGATAGTATTACCTTCGTTGTGAGTAATATGATTGTGGATAACACTTACAGATCCAAGATTTTGTCCCGCTGTAAAATGATGTTAGTGTATTTCAAAGATGGAGACCAATGTTTTTTTTTGACTAACTATTAGCATTGAAAAAAATAATCTTACCGGTAACTACGGTCTGGAGAATAATAGGTTGTGCGGTAATTCCATCAATATTCATTACATCGACAACAGATTCTGTGGTTTTGGTTTCTATATTCATATCTCAAATACACTTTTTTTGGTGCTTAAATCTCTTTACACGGTACCGGAACTACTGGACTTGTATGTGGATGTTTTTCACTGCAATAAAAGTAAACCTAAAAAATGTGAGATTAATCACAAACTCTTATCCAAATAGAACGCTTTAAATTTAAAGTTAACGTTAATCTAAAATCTAAATGTAAAAATAATTCTTCTAAAGGATTTATATAAATTTAAAGTTTTCTAAATTTGAAGTTTATAAATTTATGTAAACAAATTTTCTAAATTTAAAGATTTTTAAATTTCAATTCCAAAGATGGAAAACTAATAATTTTTTTGTCATTTGGAACTAATTCTCCTTCAACCAAGTAGTTTATTTAAACTGTAATATATTTGTTGTCACCGGATCCACTAATAATTTTTTTGAATCTTTTGAATTTCTATAACGATTTTTTTATTATTATAATTTAAACTGGGAATCTAATAATTTTTTTGGTCTAATTTGGTCGTAAACCTAATACCTTATCTAAAAACATAAATAATAGAAAAGTTTATATCGATGTTATTTTTTTGGTCTATAGAAAGTAATCCTTATCTGAAAGAAGTTAAGTTTGAAAAATTAAAGATTATGTAGATAGTATGTAAAAAAAATTAAAGGTCATTTAACGTCAAAATTAAAGTAAATCTTGTGAAAACTTTTCTTTTGATTTTAAATTTCAGCATTAATGTTATTTAGATTTAAAAAAACTTACGTTTATATGAAGAGTCATCCAATTAAAGACAACGTCATTTAGAATGACGTCCATAATTTTTAAAAGATATTAAAGGAAGATACCTGGAATAGATGGGAGGAGAAAGCTTTTGTTGTTATCAAAATTTAATTAGCAAATCTAAAATGAAGAAAGAGAAAGAAATAAAAGGTAGTGAATCCTAGAAATAGAGAAGAAAATGTGTTTCTTTTCAGTTTTATTCTTTTTTAAAGGTTATTTAGGAATAATACAATAGAGGAGATACGTATCCCTTTTTCAATTATTTAATAATTCAAATGAACGTATAAACAAATTTTATACTTTAAAATTACAAAAATAACAAATTTATAAAGATCCTTAAATTAATATTATCTTTTAAAATATTAATATCTATAACGAATAATTTTAAATTTATAAAGATATTTAAATGAATATTATCTTTTGAATTTTGATGTGTGTCATCTGGAAAACTAATAATTTTATTGTCATCTAGAACTAGGCCCGTTTGGTTTGCAGGATTGGACAACGTAATGTAATTGGCATTACGTTGTCAATCTAACTCGGGTGTTTGGTTGGACAAAAAAAATTAGATGTAATGTAATTGCGATTACAAGTTTGATTACATTACATCAGTTTCTTCTAAACTCAATTACATCATAAAACCTACGTAATCGCAATTACATTACAACTTAAGCGGAAGGTTGGTATGCTATAATTTGGTCTTTTTGTTCGTTTTTGTCATTTTTGTTCGGTTTTGGTCGTTTTTGTTCGTTTTTTGTCATTTTTTTCGTTTTTGGTCATTTTATGTTGTTTTTGTTTGTTTTTTGTCGTTTTGGTCGTTTTTGTTCGTTTTTGGTAGTTTTTTTTTCGTTCTTGTTCGTTTTTTGTTATTTTTGTTCGTTTTTTGTTGTTTTTGTTTGTTTTTTTGTTCGTTTTTGTCCTTTTTTGTTGTTTTTGTCCGTTTTTTGTCGTTTTTGTTCTTTTTTGTCATTTTTTTCGTTTTTTGTTGTTTTTGTTTGTTTTTTGGTCGTTTTTTGTTGTTTTTTGTCCGTTTTTGTCGTTTTTATTCGTTTTTTGTCATTTTTGTTCGTTTTTCGTTGTTTTTGTTTGTCTTTTGGTCGTTTTGTCATTTTTTTGTTATTTTTTGTCATTTTTTGTTCGTTTTTTGTCGTTTTGTTCGTTTTTTGTTATTTTTGTTCGTTTTTTGTTGTTTTTGTTTGTTTTTTTGTTCGTTTTTGTCCTTTTTTGTTGTTTTTGTTCGTTTTTTGTCGTTTTTGTTCGGTTTTTGTTGTTTTTGTTTGTTTTTTGGTCGTTTTTTGTTGTTTTTGTCCGTTTTTTGTCGTTTTTGTTCGTTTTTTGTCATTTTTGTTCGTTTTTCGTTGTTATTGTTTGTTTTTTTTTGTCGTTTTTGTCATTTTTTTGTTGTTTTTTGTCCTTTTTTGTTCCTTTTTTGTCGTTTTTGTTCGTTTTTTGTAATTTTTGTTCGTTTTTTTTTCATTTTTGTTTGATTTTTGTCGTTTTTGTCCTTTTTTTTGTTCGTTTTTGTCTTTTTTTCGTTTTTGTCATTTTTGTTCGTTTTTGTTGTTTTTGTTTTTTTTTGTCGTTTTTGTCGTTTTTTGTTGTTTTTGTCCCTTTTTTGTCGTTTTTGTTCTTTTTGTCATTTTTGTTCGTTTTTTGTTGTTTTTGTTCGTTTTTTGTTGTTTTTTGTCGTTTTTGTTCATTTTTTGTCATTTTTGTTCGTTTTTGTTTGTTTTTGTTTATTTTTTGTCGTTTATGTCCCTTTTTTTTTTTGTTTTTTGTCCGTTTTTTGTCGTTTTTGTTTATTTTTTGTCATTTTGGTTCGTTTTTGGTTGTTTTTGTTTGTTTTTTTTGTCGTTTTTGTCCTTTTTTTTGTTCTTTTTGCCCTTTTTTTGCCGTTTTTGTTCATTTTTTGCCTTTTTTTTATCGTTTTTGGTCAATTTATTACGTTTTTTTTTTATCGTTTTTTGTCGATTTTGTACATTTTTTGCCATTTCTGCATGTTATTTATCGATTTTTGTCGATCTTGTACGTTTTTTTTTACCATTTTTCACGTTTTTATCGTCTTCTATCATTTTTGGTCGATTTTGCATGTTTTTTGTCGCTCTTTTTTTTTTATCCTTTTTTGCTTTTTTTTGGGTTTTTTTTCACTTTTTTTTGGTCGTTTATGCTCGTTTTTTTCTTTTTGTTTGTTGTTTTTGTCGTTTTTGTTCCCTTTTTTGTCGTTTTTGGATTTTTTTTGCAAGTTTTTTAATCTTTTTATCGTTTTTTGCTCGTTTTAATTCCCTCTTGTTTTTGGTCTTTTTTCGTATTTTCGATTTTGTCATTTCTGTTCCTTTTTATCATTTTTTATTTTTTTTTGCTCTTTTTTATCGTTTTTTGTCATTTTTTTTCTTTTTTTGTCGTTTTTTTTCATTTTTTGCCCTTTTTTTTTGTTTTTGGTCGTTTTTCGTCCTTTTTTCCCTTTCATTTATTGTTGTTTTTTGTCAATTTTTTTGTTTTTAGTCATTTTTTAATCATTATTGGTTACTTTTTATGGTTTTCACATTTTTGATCTTTTTTTGTCGTTTTTCTTTTTTATCGCTATTTTATTTTTGATTTTTTTTCCTTCTGTTTTGTTCGTTTGTCATTTTTGGTATTTTTTATTTTTTTGTCTTTTTTCGTTTTTGGCCTTTTTTAGCAAAAACAAACAATTTCCCCCCCCCCCTTTTATTATTTATTTTTATTTCTTTCTTTTTTTCTTTTTAAATTTTTGAAATTTTGTATTGATCAACTTTTTAAATTTTATGTTGTATTTTAAAAAAATATTAAATTAAAAATTCAATTACATTACATGGTAAACCAAACACATGATTGCAATTAACATTACATTACATGGTTTGATTACATGTTTCAACCAAACATAGTAATGTAATTGTAATTCCATTACATTACAAACTCAATTACATTACAAACCCAATTCCATTACGATTACGATTACATTACAATGAACCAAACGCAACCTAATTCTCCTTCAACCAAGTAGTCCATTTAAACTGTGATAGATTTGTTGTCATCTCAAAAACTAACAATTTTTTGAATTTCTATTAAATTTTTAAAAAAAATTAAAATGTAAAACTAATGATTTTTTGTCTAATTTGGTCGTAAACCTAATACATTTTAGAAAATAATCCTTATCTAAAAGTTATTAAGTTTGAATCCATGAATAATACTACCAAATATTATATTTTAAATTATGTATATAATATGTAAAAAAAAATTAAACGTCATTTAACGTCAAAATAAAAGTAGGCGTTATTACAATTTTACTTTTAAAAAAACTTAAATTTAAATTTAGGCATTAATGTTGTTTACATTATAAAAAATCATCTATTTATAGGAAGAGTCGTCTAATTAAACACAAAGTCCCTTAGAATGTCATGAAAAAATTTTAAAAAAAAAAAGATATCTGCAATATATGGTAGAAGAAAGCATATGTTGTTACGAAACTTTTAATTTGCAAATCTAAAATGAAGAAAGAGGAAGAAAGAAAAGATAGTGAATCCTAGAAATATAGAAGAAAATCTGCTTCTTTTTAGTTTTATTCGGATTTTTTTCAAGGTTATTTAGGAATAATACACTAGAGGAGATACGTATCCGTTTTTCAATTATCTAATAATTGAAATAACGTTTAAGCAAAGTTTATACTTTAAAATTCCAAAAATAAAAAATTTAGAAATATCTTTAAATGAAAATTATGTGTTCAATTTTAAATTTATTTAACGAATAATTTTAAATTTAGAAAGATATTTAAGTGAATAATTTTTTTTAAAATTTTGATGTGTGTCATCTGGAATAATAATGTTTTTTGTCGTCTGGAATAATAATTTACTTGAGTAATTGCAACAGATCAACAAATTTAAAAGAGATTATGAGAATCACAACAAAATAATTGAAAAATATTTTTAGATCGAATTGGAACTCACCGAGAAAAATGGGATGATTTTTTTTTCTTTTCTTGGTTCGTTGCTTTAGTGGATCTGGAAAAAAAAATATGACAAAGAAACATAGAAACTTGATGAGTAGAATATACAACATATTTAGGATATCGAAATCTATAAAACAATGGATTTATCTAACCTATATGATAACAAGAAATTCAAATTAATAAAGAAGCATACCGAAGTACAAATTAAATGTGATAAGATAATAGGGAGTATATAAATAGGGCGAGATATATGTGGTTTCTAGAAAACCTTAATTAGCAAGTGTGAGAAAAAAACGTTGACTTATTATGTAATCAATCCAAAATATTTTAATCATCATAGATAGAGAAACACAAATATTGAAAAGAAAAATTAATCAACAACATTTAAATCATAGACATTTATTTAACTAATAATTAATCCACAATATTTAAATCATAGACATTTATTGAAAAGAAAAATTAATCAACAACAATTATTTAACGAATAATTTTAAATTTAGAAAGATATTTAAGTAAATATTTTTTTTAATTTTGATGTGTGTCATCTGGAATAATAATATTTTTGTCATCTGGAATAATAATTTACTTTAGTAATTGCAACAGATCAACAAATTTAAAAGAGATTATGAGAATCACAACAAAATAATCGAAAAATATTTTTAGATCGAATTGGAACTCACCGAGAAAAATGGGCTGATTTTTTTTCTTTTCTTGTTTCGTTGCTTTAATGGATCTGGAAAAAAATATCACAAAGAAACATATAAACTTGATGAGTAGAATATTGAAAAGAAAAATTAATCAACAACATTTAAATCATAGGCAAAAAAGTAGAACCTGAAGTAGAAGAGGAAGAACCTGAAGTAGAAGAGGAAGGATCTTCTTTTTTTCTTTTCAAAGTAGAAGAGAGAGAGAGAGAGAGGGATGACCTCACGTAACATAATAGAAAAGTAGAAGAGAGAGGGAGGACGACACTTAGAGGCGGAGGTTACAAACAATTTTGTCATGACCCGTTACCCAAATTGTTGGGCCGGGCCGAGCCATGTCCAGCCTACGCTTGGTTAAAGTATAGTAAGCTGTTCTAAGAATAGACAATAAAGGATCTAAGCTGCTAACAGTTCTAAAACCACATTTAAAAGTTCATCACAACACAGCATCTATAAGCGAAGGTAAACAAGTACAGACTTAAATAATACACTTCCAAAGTATCTAACTGGAGACAAAGTCCAGTAATCAAATATAAGTTCAAAACAAAGTCTAAGTCTCAAAATACATGAAAAATATCTAAGCAAGGTTTCCCGCTGGGGCCTCTTCTGGAGCTAAGGCCATGTCCTCAAAATCAGTGCCATAATATGAATCACATAGCATTTCCTTCTCGAAAAGTATACCTACAACGTTATCCTGTCAGGACGGGAGCAAGTACAACCTCTACAACTAAAGTACTGAATATATAATGAAAGAGATGTACAACAAGAAACATGGTGTGATAAGTCTATAAAACAGAAAATACTGGAAACATGGCCTCATGGTACAACTGGGATCACAGTATCATAGTAACATAAGGAACATGGCATATCTGGAATCATGGTATGACTGGAATCACGGTAAAATACATTTGTCAAAGTGACACATGTATATCTAATGTTTAAAATTGGAGCAGGTACATGATCGGTCAATAGATGTACAATGTGCTGGGGGCACATAATGAAATGTACTTCCGTACAAGTGAAAAGGCGATAGATGTACATACGCACAAATCCGCTTTGAGATAAGGCCTACGGCGCAGTATTCATATAAAATAAAACTTTGCTCGGTACATACGTACGGAGAAGGGGGTCGTGATCACGTACGCTATTATCAGTTTTCCCATAACCCATATTCTATCATGTGAGAGATACGAGAACAGTAAAAACATGTGAGAGATACTGGGAGTAGTATAAGCATGGCAGGTACTGGGAGCAGTATGAAACATGTGAATACTCCGAGTAGTATAAAGCATAGTGAAACATGTACTGAGAACCAGTAAGAAGCATGTGAAGATATAAGAACTGTCCTAAGCATGGTAGGTACTGAAAGTAATATAACATGTGAAGATTTAACTTGCTACCTCAAGGATCAGTATTTTAACAGGGTTAATACATGTTCTAGCATTAAAAGACAGTAAATGAGTTTGCAGATGTACTTGTCTCGAGCAAAACAAGAATACTAGTACGAAGATATAGATGTCCGGTGTCCTGTCAATAATGATATACAAACTCAGTTCTAAGCTATGTTTAAGATTACACTAGTGGTGTGACACGACTCCTAACTGGATACTAGCTAAGTGGGGACCTAGCATAAAAGTCTAAAGTGGATTGCCACTATATCCAAACTAATTTTTTAGGGCCTTTACACTAGTGTAGGGTGAGGTCCAATACTATAATAACTCAAATGAACACAAAACTTGCAAGTCGTAACTATTCAATAAATAAATCAAACTATACAATGTGTTCCAATAATTTTTGAGATAGACAAAAAGCTCAAATATAAAAAAAAATAAAGTACCAAAATGATCCTTGTTAATTATGGAAATTTATACTAATTTTTTAGAATTTATAAACCCTCATAAATATTTATTAAAAATCAACAAACACATGTATCCTGAAAATAAGTTCTGCTTTCCCATTTTTATAAAATACCAAAAGCACTTAGTAAATGCTAGAAAAATTATAATAAATTAGCTAAATTAACATAGTATTTAAATACAATTTTTCTCAGATTTTTACAGCAATTAAAATATATATAAAAATTCAAAACAGAAAGTAACAATTTTTGGAAAAATAATTAATTACATATTAAGGATAATACATAAACAAAATCTACAGAAGTTGTCGGATGATAAAATAAATATTACCAATGTGTCCAGAACGGTCAAATTAGCTAGGATAGCTTATCCATAAGTCCAATTTAGACATAGGGACAAAACGGTAATTTCGGGTCAAAATGATGTCCGCCGTTGGACACACTTTGCACCAAAAAATGTGTCGAAATAGAAGTCTATAAAACCTAGTAAATTATACGTTCACGAATCCAGAATGATGATACGAACCCAACGGTATGTCCGAAATGGAATTCCGATGTGCCGATCTCAAAATGACACGTTGACACGGACACTTGGAATCCGATTTGCACCGAAATGCGTGCCGAAGCAAATGTCTTCAAAACTCAGCAAATTATATGTCAATGAGTTCAGAATGACGATACGAACTCAACGATATATCCGAAATTGGATTCCGAGGAGCCGATCTCAAAGTGACCCGTTGACTCGAAAAGTGGGACTCGCTTTGCACCGAAATGCGTGTCAGGGCCCACGTTCTCCAAATTAAGCAAATTTATATTGAAATATGCCAGAACGATGCCACGAGTCTACTGGTGGTGTCAGAAATTGGATCCGGAGTCCCGGATTCAAAAATGGAATTTTACAAGTGCAAATTAAAGAATTCGGACGGCCAAATTTGGCGTCGAATTCGACCAACCAAACGTGCTTATAATGAAACGAAACTTAAAGGAGGCAGAAAGAGGGTTATACCAGCTACACACAGGAACTGGTGGCGCGCCAACCGGAGCTGCGACGGCGAAGTTACGAGCTGACGAAGTCGACTCCACGAAACTGTCCAAAAATAGTTCAATTTAAAGTGTCAACTTGGTGGCCAGTTTTGAGGTACCAAACGACGAAATTAACGGACGAAAACAGAGTGGAGTGAAGATGGATATACCAAGATTGTGACGGAACAAGGAGTTCGCCGATCCAACGGTCGGATTGAATAAAAATCCGTGCAAAGTCGCTGCGACGGAGCGCCATTTCCGAGTTCAAAACTCGCGCGCGCCGACGGGATTTCGTTCAAAACGCAGGAATAGGCTATTCGGCGCATCGGGAAAGCGGGCGGTGGCCATAGGATGACTCGCTGGAGGTGCGCGCGCATCAGGGGGTGGCCACGGCGGCCGTGCGACGGCACGGCGGCCGTGCGACGGCATGGCGGCCGTGCGACGGCACGGCGGCCGTGCGACGGCACGGCGGCGCACGACGGCGGCTCGCGCGCGCGCGCACGTGCGCGCTGCTGCTGCTGTATGCTGCTGTCGCTTAAAATTGTTTGCCATTAAAATTGTTTGCCATTAAAATTGTTTTGATTGAAATCTTAATACAAACAGAACAGTGATACAATATAGGACTTAGATGTAGTCCTAGGAGTACACTTTTGTTTAAGCTGGGTCCTTAGTGCCAATGGAGCGAGTGGTAATGCGTTGACTCCGTTGACCGGCTGACGACGGTTATCGGTTCTCTGAAGGTGTTGATTGCTCTGGGTGCTGGAGCTTGCTGAGAGGAGGAAGACGTTGAGTGTCTAGAACTGCCTCTCGGTGATTCTCTGTTGTGGATTCTTTTGAGTCTTGTGTGTTCTGAGTCTCTGTGTGTGTGTGAAGGAGATGATCCTTCTATTTATAGTTTTGCAGACTGGCTGCTCATGCGCGCATGCAGGATGCGCCGGTGTGGGGACGCCACGTGGAGGTTGCTGATGGAGGTACACGGATGTTGCGCCCTGATCGAGGGGGAGAACTTTTCATACTGCTGTTGTGAGCCGGCACGTAGCAGAGAGAAGATCTTTCCGTTGCTGAAATCTTGGATGAGTTGAGTCAAAAGACACGTGTCATCGACTCATGGTTCGAAGATCTCGGATTTGGTGGAGAGAAGTGATCTGGTGAGCTGCGCCTTGGATTGGGCGCAGGAGGAGGCTGCAGCTCATAACCTTTAGGAGTTACAAACCATTTGGGGCGCATGGCTTTTGAGGCGCATGCAGACGACTTTCCTTCTGTCTTTCGGGATCAGAGAGCAGTCTGAGGCGCATGGCTTTTGAGGCGCATGCTGATTTGGACGCATGGCCGTAGAGACGCATGCTGATGGTGGAGTGGCCACGTCGCAGTAGCCGTGGAAATAAAGTCATGATGATGCTGACGTTGCCGACGCTTCGTTTTCTGAATAAAGCTGTCAACTGTTCAAACTTTGGGAGGCGTGCTGCCAACTCTGTCAGTTCAGCATTTAATATTGGTGACGTTCGATGGACAGCTGAGTGGGCGCGTCGGTTGGCGTTCCACTCGGTATGGAGATGTGTGAGGGCGCACCCTCTGTAATGCGCCGAGTACTGCAGGGCGCGTCTGTGTGTTGCGCCTGATGCCGAAGGGCGCGTCCGTGTGATGCGCTGTCTGGCTGGCGCATCGGACATGTCTTTTAATGATGCGGCTGTCTCGCTCTTCGAGTGCCATAAATAGCCGTTTGGCTGAATTCGAGGCGTCCGGTTCATCCATTTAATATAAATTCATTGCACGGAATTCGGAGGGCCATCCACTTGGCACGTGGGTTTGATCTGCCCGGCCTATAAATAGTGGCATAGAGAGAAGATTTGCTTCTCATTCCCTCACGTTCTTCCAACATGAACTTGAACATGCGGGTGCATTCTGTTGACGAAGTGCTCCCGAGGGTGAAGATGAGACGCTGTGTTGTCTTCGATGCTCTTGAAGGTGACTGTTACATCCAAAAGACGGAGTTGAGGGCTTCCGAGGCAGGCGGAAGGTGCCTGTTGCATCCAAAGATAGGGATGCTCGGGCCTTGTCCCTGTTATTCCGGAAGAGCCGTAGATCGGAATGGCGGTGCTAGGCTCTCTCTTCCTTCAAAGTGGGGTTTCTCCACTTTGATCGTATTGAAAGCTGCTCCTTTAGCCGCGGTTTCGATCACGGTCTTCCTTCGGCTTTGGAGGCTCTTTCGAAGCCTCCCCTGGCCACAGCATTTGCGGTGCTCTTCTCTTCCTTGGTTCCAGCCAGAGGGTTAAATGCTTTGCTTGGCGAAGCACTTATCAGGTGAGCCTGGCTGGAAGAGCGGCACATAACTGGGCTCTGCTCGGCCAGGTGAGCCTGGCTGGAAGAATTTGGCTGAAGGGATGCACATAGCTGGGCTGCTGAAGGGATGCACACAACTGAGCTGGATGTACATGACTGAGCTACTGAAGATACGGTGGGATGCGCCTGGTTGGAGGCGCATGATGTCTGCTGCGCCTGACTGACAGCGCATGGTGACTGGCAGCGCATGATGACTGCTGCGCCTAACTGGAGGCGCATGGTGGCCGCTGGCTGTAGACTTAGGATCTTTCCTTTGTAGAAATTCTCCTTTGTACAACCTTTTCTAGACATGTAATAGACTTTTATATATAAATAAAAAGTCCTTCTTCAGATGTCCATGGTTATTGACTTTGCTGTGAAGTGTTCTGTGTGAGTCTTGGCGTATGTAGTGTCTGGCGCATGGGCTTTCTGGTTGTGAAATTCCATGCTTCTACAAGACCCCCTTCAAAGTTTTTAAAACTTTTGAATAAGTTTTGGAATACTTTGAATAAGAAGCATGGAGGTCAGGGCGCATGATTTCTGGGCGCATGCCTGTTCGGCGCATGCTCTTCTCAGTTAATGATGATGGTGCCTCGGTAACCGAAAAGATTAATGATGATCTTTTGGTTTTATTTGCTGCTATCCTTGCACAGAACCCGAGGCGACGGCTGAGATCACACGTCATCTGTTCACGCGTGCGACCAAGCCCTATAAATAGGTAAGAGTTGGAGAGAGAAAGGGTTCTTCTTCTCTGTGCCTCTGCTTCTTTAGAGTTTCTTCTTCAAAACCCTAACTTCTCCTTCCTCGAGAGAATGGCTCCCAAGACTCCTCGCGGTGCTGCCGGCAAGGGGAAGGAGAAAGCGAAGGAGTCTGTCGATGAGGATGTACCTATCACTCTTGCGCCTCTTGCCGACGTTCGTCCTGAGGTGACAGGTGAGTTTCGTCTCTGCTTTGGGCCCTGTGCCCTAACTGCCGACGCGTATAGACTTCGGTCTTTGATGATACGCCGAGGTTCTATCCTGCCGACGTGCATAGGTTTATACCTTTATCATGCACCGAGGTTTTAATGGCCGACGCGTATGGGTTTTATTCCCTGAAGATGCGCCGAAGCCTTTGCTGACGCGCATGGGCTCATGCTCTGATAATGCGCCGAAGCTCCAATACCAACGCGCATGGGCTTACGCCCTGATGATGCGCCGAGACATGCTGACGCGCATGGGTTCATACCCAGATGATGTGCCGAAGCAGATGCGCATGGGTTCATACCCTGGCAATGCGCCAGTCTGCTTGACATATTTTGTCTTTTTACCTGACTTCCACTTTTGTTGTGCCAGTGTCGATGACGATCCCTTTGTTGAATGAGGTCCTCCTGGACGCTTCTCTTTGTCAGATGGGAGTTGATTTTGATGAGGTGGTGATCAACCCTGCAAAGGATGCTATCCTTCAGGACCAACCTCGTGAGAGGATGCTGCAAATCCAGGTCCAGTTGCCGCTTTTCCTCCAGAGTATGATGGAGAGCGGTAAACTGAAGTCTGCTGATTCTGAAGGTGTGACTTTCTTAAAGCCTGCCTTTCTGTTTGGCGACCGATTAGTCTCTTCCGAAGCGAAGATATTGAAGATCAGAGAAGACTGGTTCTTTGCTGCTAAGGGCATGATGTTATACATGCGGCAGGTTGACCGCCAGTTGCCACTGACAGCCTTTTATCGTCTAGCTTCGAAGAGAAGGATGGGTTGGGAACTTACTCCTTCTCAAGGAGGTGCCTTGGGGGGTTCCCTTTCGATTGACACCACCTCGAACCAGCGAGACACCTTGACCGCCTCACGAACCGGTTCTTCGTTCAGTTACCGAGCTTTACGTCCCGGGAGCATCTATAGTGAAGTCCCAAATGACACGTTTCCCTTCAGTGCCCCGACTTTTGCAAATCGGATGCTGACGTCGAAGGTCACGTATCTGACAGCTGGTTTTAGAGTCGAAGGTTGGTGTCACTACATCCCAAAGTGGGACGAGTTGACCTCCTGGGTGCTTTCCAGGTTCAAAGTTGAGCTTAAAGAGATAGGGCTGACTGCCGCCATTCGGGCCACGCAGGCAGGCGTGGACCTCAATAAGCCGATGTTTCTTGCGCTCTTGGAGCTTTTCAACGCCCAGACTGGCAGCTTCTTTACTCCAGTGGAGGAGTTGGGATTGGCCCTCTATGAGATGTACGAAGTGTCCAAGCTTCCTTGGGGCTCGAAACCGTACGAGGAATATTTTCCATCAAATGAAGAGATCCAGGTCTTGGAGGATAAGGACCCGGAGATGATGGCCGTTTTCAAGGAGGTGACGAGCCATCATTATCTGATGCACCGGAGGGACAAGGGTAAGACCCAGCCTCACGTGACTGCTTGGAGGGACTATGTCTTCAGGCAGGATTTGGCGGATCCTTCGAGGATCCGGTTTGTGACTCCGCAGGGCTTGAACCCCGCGGAAGTGAGTTCTGAAATAACCCGGCTGGACGAGAGGACCCCACACTCCAATGAGAGCGACAAGGATATGTACAGCTGTTTCTGGCACTGCGCGCACCGGATGTCATCTAAGGCAGTGTTGACGGCCTACTTGATGATATGGCTCCGGGATTGCATATTTGCAGGGGGATCCGGTGCCGTTGAGAGGGTACATCAGAATCTCATTTTGCCTGCAGTGAAGTTGGCCTTTGGACGACCTTTAGCTCTCCTCCCCGCGATGGTGTGCAACCTGTTGCGCGGTTTGAGGTCTTTTACTGATGATGTGATCCACGAGAAAGTTAATAATGACAACTTTCCCCGGGCCGAGCTGCCTTTCCATTATCTTATGGGGTGGCTGATCTTACATCATCCGAATGTGATGAGTCCTGGCCCTGAGGAGGACCATGTTGAAGGAGATGCCTTCATTCGTCGCTTCTACAAGAGGAAGTGGTCTTACACTGGCGTCCCCGTTTGTAGGAGGGTTTTGTCCTTCCTTCAGGGGTGGGAAATCGTGAAGGTTGGCCCGATCTCCAAGAATTTCGAGGCCGACCAGGATTTGGTTGATTCTGGCGAGGATGCGGTTACTTTGTCGAAATAGAGTTTTCGTTGCTTGCAGAGTATCCGGCCTTCGCACCTGGTCTACCGCAATCAGAACAGATGCTATCTGGAACCGTACTTGCCAAGCCGATTTGCTCGTCAATTTGGCTACACTCAGCTAATGCTGCAGAATCCCAGTAGCAGTCTAGGCTTCATCGGGAGTTTGCTGGATGGAGCCCGGGGCTGGCAGTATTATAACGCTGGATGCACTAGCGTTAAGTTTACCACACCAGTTCGCAATCCTCGGCCGCCGATCTTATATCCGGCCGCCAAGCTGTATTCCACTATGAATACTATGTCTCCTGGTTATGACAGGAAGACTAGTTTCATCATTGGAACCCAGTTGGAGGCAACAACAAATATGTTGGTGGCAGCTCAGTCATATCGTCCGCCAGAATTGGCGGGGTATCGGACTGCTGCTGTGGCACCAGTGAGAGACCCGTCTGTCGGAAAAAGGCGGGCTGACCCAGAAGCTGGTTCTTCTGTATCGAAAAGGTCGAGAAGGACGTCGACCCCGAAGATTACGGAAGTGCCACTTGTAACGCCAACGGGATCGGCTCCCGCTGAGGTAAGGAGTGTTTCATAATTCCAGTTTTTTATGTCATTGTGGCGACTTATGTTCTTCTTCTTGTAGGGATTGAAGAAGAAGTCTCGTGCTTCGAAACCGGGCACCAGTAAGCCGAAGGAGGTGGCAGGCTCTTCTGAGGAGCGCATTCCACCAATGATGATGTCTCCTGTGAAGGAGGGTCCCGAAGATGTTCCCGCGGAGGTTTTAATATCTCCTGACTTTGAAGTCGCAACAACTTCTGGGATAGTACCATCTGCCGTGGAGGCCTTGGACACTGAGGGTCGTACAGACTCGAGGCATCCTGATGATGAAGTGGATTGGAGTTCGTCGCCTTCTGGTGACGTCCCTCCAGCGTTGCAAGGGTCCGTTGCGGGGGCAACAGAAGCAGTAAGGATAGAGGAGAGGGTTGATTCCCCTCCTGGTCATGATGAAGGGAGGTCGACTGAATCATTGCCAAATCCTTCCTTGGCTTCAACCATGGACATAGAGATGGCTACCGATCAGGCGGTAGCGACAGATTCTGTCCCTGTAGAGGGACTTGAGAAGAATGAGACCCTTCTGCCGGTCTTGTCTCCTGGGGCTGGCCAGGAGATAAATGTTGATCTCCCCGTTTTGCCGGGGGAGGTAGCTGATGCTGATAGAACGTCGAGGGTAGAAGAGGTGGCCGTTGACGTCGGTGATTTCTCCGGGCTTGAGAAGGGTAAGGGTGTGGAACCCTCTGTTGCTTCTTCCACTTGGGGTACTATCACGACGCATGTGCCAGTTCCTTCTGTTCCTTCGGCTCCTCGGGCTAGCAGTCTGGGCCCTGTTGATGAAGAGCCTATTGCTGCCGAGGTTGAAACCTCTCAGATCGAGGTTGGCGGATCTTCCTCCGGTCCACAAATTGTAGTAGCTCCCCCAACTTCTGCTATGACGCCGCAGGTGCTGGCGGATGCCGACGAGTATGTGAAGTTCCTCGTCGAGGGAGTGTACAAAATGCTGGAGAAAGGTGTATCTGCAGTGATGGATGCCAAGGGGAGCTTTACGACAGCAAAAGCTTTGGCAATGCCTTGTATCGAGCTGATCCGCGTTCACCAAGGCCATGACCATATGGCCGAAATTCTGGAGTTGTTTCGGTGATTGAGCTGGACGAGCGGCTCGCGGAACTGCAGCGCATCCA